>CM035104.1:43413601-43741101 GCA_020205505.1 Panax japonicus | reverse complement strand
ATTAACCCTTGTTTTATGACAGTATTTGAGAATGTCGACTAAGAATATTAACAGTGGAGTTAATGAGACCGTAGAGACGCCTGTACTCACCAATGAGGAGAACGTGCAACAGGCTGGCAATGTTCCTCCTGTGAACAACGCCACTGAGCAGACGATGAACGACGGGATGTTTAGGAGCTTTTTGCAGTTCATGAAAAATCAGACGAGGGAGACTCGTGTTCAAAATACAGGAGGAAATGATAGCAATTCACGGGTGGTCACAGCTAAGCAGTTCAAAGAGTTGGGACCACCAGAATTTAAGGGAAAGCCCGATCCGATCATGGCGGAAACGTGGGTCAAACAAATTACCAAGATATTCGATGTCTTGGGATGCACGAAGGAACAGAAGGTTCCATTCGCCATCTTTATGTTCCGTGGCGAGGCAGACTACTGGTGGGAGTCTGTGAAGCGTACACATCCAGCCACACTCAGCATGTCATGGGAGACGTTTCAGAAACTTTTCAACGAAAAATACTTTCCTGAAAGTATTCGCCATATGAAGGAAGTGGAGTTTATTAGACTAGAGCAGAATAACATGACGGTGTCCCAGTACGAGGCGAAGTTCGCAGAGTTATCCAGGTTTGCACCTCATTTGGTGGAGAATGAGGAACGTATGACGCGGATGTTTCTGAGAGGTTTGAAACCCGGCATACGTCAGTATCTCATTTCTCATAAATTTTCTATCTATTCAGATGTTGTCAACATGGCTCAGTTGTTAGAGCAAGATAACGAGTACGTTCAACTGAGGGACCATAACCAGGATCATACCGAAGATAGCAATCATCAGAATAACGATAACCAGCAGAGAAAGAAGAATATGGACAAAGGCGGTAACCACTTTGGTGGTAATCGTGGCCATGAAAATAGAAGAAGCGAGTCGGGAGGAGATTTTAAAAAGAGGAGATTTAACAACGACCATGTGAAGATGACAGTGCCAGCAGCAACTGGTTCCAAGGGAGGAGAAAGATCACTGGTCGTATGTTATAAATGCGGGAAAGAGGGACATATCAGCCCAAACTGCCCACAATAGTTCAAGGTATGCTATAATTGTGGAAAGGAAGGACATATCGCTCGAGAGTGTACGGTAGCGAAACCAATTCCAGCGGGGATGGTGATTCAAAAGACTGTCCCAGAAAAGTCAAAGTCAACGATTCTTGGAAGAGCGTTTGTCGTGACCGGTCAAAATGCGAGGAACCCGAACGAAGTTAGCACGGGTTAGTTAATTATAATTCTTGCGAAGTTTATACCTTACTAGGTACCGGTTCTACCCATTCTTTTATCTCTCTTGCTTGCGCTCAACGTTTGAACTTGACTACGGAGAAATTAGACTTTGACCTATTTATGGAGACTCCATTAGCAGAAACTTTCATTACATCCGTTGTTTAGAAATCTTGCTTGATTCAAGTTGGCACCATCACATTACCTTTTGATCTTATCTCTTTAAAGATATTTGTTTTTGATGTGATTTTAAGGTTAACTACTCATCATGCCAAAATTAATTGCTTTTGTAAGGTTGTTAGTTTTCATATTCCTAAGCAACCTGATATTCGAACTCAAGCAATCAAGCCATGAAGTCATTCGTTTATTGAAAAATGGATGTCAAGCTTTCTTAGTCATGTTATGGACTTGAACAAAAATACGTCAGATTTGAATGATATTTCTGTTGTTAGTAAATTTCCTGATGTATTTCATGAAGAATTTCTTGGCTTACTCCTAGAGCGTGATATTAAATTTTGTATCGACTTTGAACTCGGTACAAAACTCATTTCTAAATTCTCATATCGAATGGCTCCTATTGAACTTCAGGAGTTAAAAATTCAACTGTAGAAGTTTGTACCCGAGCCTTTATCTGGTGACTTCCTTTGTGGAATACACAGAAGCCAGACTCTTCGTAGGGGACACAATATTCGTGTGATAGTAAACTGATAGGTGTCATTGTAACGTGCTATCCAAGGTTGGGATATGAGTCACAGTTGAGAACCACCTAAGTCGATAATCGAAATACGTAGCTTTCTAGGCTTAGTTGGTTATTATCAGAAATTCGTTGAAGGATATTCTCGAATCGCTATTCCATTAACGCAGCTGACTCGTAGAGATACAAAATTCGAATGGAGCAAGGAATGTGGGAAGAGCTTCGAAGAACTCAAGAGGAGACTCATTTCAGCACATGTTCTGACCATGCCGTCTTGGAAAAGCGAACGTGGTAGCTGACGTGTTGAGTAGAAGATCGTATACAAGTACGAGTACGATATTGTCAAAGACTCATTTCGTATAATTTACAAATAATAGACATGGAGATGAAAACTCTAGGTACCCACGTGATGATATACGAGTATAATCGACTTTAATCGATAAAGTTAAAGTTGTTCAAGCTACACACCGGAGCTGGTGAATATGAAGAAGCAGGTACAAGAAGTTGTTATTCCAAAAGCGAGAATCGGTGAGGTGAGGACTCAAACCTTTGATTTATTAATCCATTTGAAATTCTCGATCGAATAGGATCTGTGGCCTATAGACTCATTTTACCGCCAAGTATGACGCGTGTTCATAATGTTTTTCACGTATCGATGTTACGTAAATATATAGGACGACCCGAACCACGTCATTGAGTTAGAAACGGACGAAATAGCCAAAGACTTAACGTACGAGGAGGTACCTGTCAAGATTTTGGATATGAAGGAGCATGTCATACGCACGGTCATACCACAAGTTAAAGTTTTGTGGAGGAATCATGTTATAGAGGAAATGACCTTGGAAGTTGGAAGCGGAAATGAAAGCGAGGTATCTTTACCTTTTCGAAACACCAGGTACGTCAATTTCGAGGACTGAAATTTCATAAGGAGGGGAGGTTGTAAGACCCCGAAAATTTTTAAATAAAAAGGAATTTCCTTTATTTATTTATTATTTTGAAATAGTAAGGGTGAATTTGATTATGTGGTTAGTTATGGGTAAAATGCGCAAATATTTTAAATAAACAGGTGGTTATAAAATATTCATTGTTGTCGGAGAATATTCGTTTGGTCGTGGAATATTCTTGCTGTCGGGGAATATTCGTACGACGGCGCAGTCTTTTGTGGGCCTCATAACGGAAAGCGATTGGATGAAGAAAACGACAAATATAAGTTGTTTATAAATAACGGCGTAGTTGTTACCGTTAATACTGTTGGAATACCCAGTGGTTAAAACACAGTAATACGCGTTGTTGTACAGTAGCACACGGTATTGCACCAATTATTGATTCTTACGTAAGAAGGCACTACTCAATAATTGTTACAGTAATTACTGTTCAGTATTTTATGTTATTGATTCAATAATTGCTGCATTGATATTTTATATTGTTGTTGTTTCAATAATTGACATTACATAGTATTTTTCATTATCGGAGCAATAATTCATATTATCTGAATAATATTATTGCATAACATTATTGGCAATGTCTAGAAAGTTCTGTCTAAGGAGAGGTTTGGTCACCTAATTGCGCGCCAGTAAGGAGAGATCCTTATTGGAAAGCCCCCTCTTTCCTGGGAACGGCCTGGTTGCTAGTATTGTGATTCTGTAATATTATTTGTGAATAATTAATTATTGATTTATATGATGAGGAAAATATTGAATTTATGTGGATATAGATGGAGAAAATTTTTAATGTGACAATTGTTGAAAATTAATATTTTATCTTTTTCTGATAAAATAATTCATTTAAATATATTATTTTAATAATATATTAACGGTGATATTTTTATAATGAATGTGGGATATATGAGTATATGAGGAGGAAGAGTATTTTTTGTGGCATTAAATGATTAACACAGATTTTGTGTGTCGGTAGACCTATTTCTTAACTGAAAATTTGATTATAGTCTGTAAAATCGTCTGTTTATGGATTTCGGTCAATTTTTGTTTGGAATTTGGAAAAACTTTCTTCTGCAAAGTTGTAGAGAATGGAATTTCCTATAAAAACTCGCGAGATTCGAATTTTCTGGCAAAAGGGCTATTTATTATGAATTATTAAAGTTCCGAAGCTCCGAAATAATTAATTTTTGGAAGTTTAAAATATTTTTAATAATAAAAACATTTTTTATTTATTTTTCTAGAAGGGAGCATGTGTTCAATGGCTGAAAATCAGATTCAAGGGTTGGCGTAGATGATTATATATATATATATATATAAATATATATTAGTATTATATTAAATTTTCTGCTTTGGTGTTCTAAGCAATTTCCTATAAATAGGTGCTTAGGTTAGAATTGAAAATCACACCAGAAACTGAAGTTTTCTCTCTCTATATTATCGAGCGTATTCTTGTGAGTGTTTTGAGTATACTTTGAGTATTGCTATACGGTGCAAGTTCAAATCATAGCCTATATCCGGTGTTTCAACTAGAAGTACTGTCTTTCGAGGTAAAGGATGTTATTTTCTTCTCAAATGATATTATTTCTTCAATATCATTATGCTGAAATATTGGTTGGAAGTTTTTATCAAATTTGGAACTTTTTCATGCCGGGGTTACTATTCATGAGTTACTATTCACGAGTTACTATTCATGAGTTACTATTCACGAGTTACTATTCACGAGTACTATTCACGAAGTGTGATGATGTTTTTTGTGAAATTTCTATCTTTTGGTGTCGGAGTTACTATTCACGTATACGGCTCTATTCACGTATACGGCACTATTCACGAATACGGCACTATTCACCGAAAAAATGAAATTTCTTCTTTTTGTCCAAAATATCTATTGTGGATACTAGTTTTGATTGTATCCATGTTTTGATCATTCTTGAATTTTACTTCAGTATGATTATTTATGAAGTATTTTTGAACTCAGATTGTTTAGGAGTACGAATCCTTAATACTTGATATTTTGTTTCACTGGATTCGTTTCCTTTAAAATATTTTTCATCATCCTCAGTCCTAAATGATGGTGTTACTGAATATCTTTGGCCTGTAGTGCAAAGATGGTTGATTTTGTTATGAATATCTTTGGCCCGTAGTGCAAAGATGTACAGGTGTTGAGATGAACATGAACAATTGATGAATATCTTTGGCCCGTAGTGCAAAGATGAACAGGTGTTTAGATGAACATGACCAACTGATGAATATCTTTGGCCTGTAGTGCAAAGATGAATATTTGATTTGATTTGAGACATATATTGATTGATGTTACAGGGATAAAATATTGATGATGGACTTTTAAATTCATAGATGTTAGTAGATTTTATTCTCTACTTAACTCTTCTAATGAATTGTTGTTTCCGCTGCAGTTGTTGATCTAAAACTTGTTGTCTATTGTATCCTATCAGATTTTTCCCTGTTGAAGACCAAGGATAATTTGTTGTACATTATCTTAGTCATAATATTCTTTACTGGGCTAGTTGAGCTCACCCTTTTTCTTGTTGTTCTATTTTTCTTCTCAGGAGGCGAGAATGTAGCGAGTACTAGTCAGGGTATGGAATGAAGGTTCTAGAGAAAGTTGTTTAGTAGTCCTCACCATTTTTTTGTAAAATAATGTATCAATAATTATGATGGGGATTTATTTGCATGTGGATATTGCCTAGATGACAATGTTTGTATTCAAACTCACAGCTTATGGGTTGTAAAAGTTGTAGTTGTTTCTGTACCATGTATTTGACAACTCAGAATGGGTTGGGTGGAATGGACCTGTTTTGGGGGCGTCACACTAATTATATATATGATATATAATTATATATAAGTTACAGATATTTTATAAAAAAAAACAGGATTAGTAATAATTAATATTATAATATTATTATTGTAATTTAAAATATATCTTTTGGTTACAAATTAAATATTAATTATTAAAATTATGGAATTTATGAAAATATAATTTGTATGAGTTCATAATTTAATTGTGTATTATATTTTATTTTGATAATTAGATCGGATTGAGGGAGTTTAGCGGGTGATAATTGGATTCGGCGAATTATTTTGGTATTATATTAAGGTACGGATTCCGTACTTTTTCAGCGATATTCCTTTAAGTTTAATTCGTTCGTTTCGTACTCATTTAGAAATTTGGTATTGCCTCTTGGGATTATTCTTTGTTGTCAAAATTATTGAGTTAGTTTCGTTTTGGCGTTGATATTCGAATTCGTATTTGTACTCTTTGAACTAGTTAATCGTGTCAATATATTTTGGAGACTTTATTCGTTTGTACCATTGTTCGTATATTTTCGTTCACACTCGGAGTTGTTTTGATCATTGATATCTTGTAATAATTGGGTATGATTGTATTTGATAATTCGATCTCATTTGAGTATGGTCATGTAAGCCGTGTGATTTGAACCCATTTGGCTTGCATTTTGTAGTTTGATCCTTAGGGTATACTTGAGCTAACCACCTGTGGGGGTACCACAGGCATGTCCTCTTGACACAAGGGCATGACACCTTTCGTGGCGGTGTGATTAGTCCACGACGTATCCTTTTGTATTCTCTGGGTATAAGCTTTGGTCATTTGATATATTTGTTCAGGATACGTATGGGTCGACCCAGTATTTGATTTGATTCAATTTGTTTGGCGGATTAGTGACGTATGTGTCGTGCGTACTATCTGATTTGATTTGTATACATCATGGTACCGATGTATTTTGTTAGCCTTTGGCTATTTGTATTTGAGCTCAGTATGAAATTATTACCGTATAACCATTTGATTCAGCCTTATTTGTTTGGGATTTTTTTGGCTGTAATTATTCGATTGACAATGTTAGTCATTTGTATATGGACTCACAAATTCTGATCTATTCATAATTCGTTTGTAATTCGCATGTGTTCATTCTTTCAATCCTTTAGATTCATTACATATTGTGATGTATTTATTCATATTCATATCCGTACTGGGCAATTGGCTCACGCTGTGTTCTTTTTCCGGCAGGTAATCAGGGGTGATCAAGATACGTGGGATGAGAGCTACCTTTGATCTAAATGAGTAGATTAGTTTTGAGAATTATTATTAGACTTGGTGTTCATAATATTTTGTTAATGGATGTTTGGGCCATTTTGGCATTTATTTCTTATTAGTAGAGACTATGTAAATGTGGAGTTACTGCTATTTAAATTGGAGTATGTGACTTTTGGTATTAAATTTTATTAGAGATATTTTGAGGTTTATTAGAGGTTTGTATTCATTATGTTTGTGCATGACATCCCTTTTTCCTTTTGGGAAAGGGGGTGTTACATAAATATTAATTATAACATATCAAAACTTATTCGAGCAAGCATGAATTATGAAAAAATCATATCTTAACAATAATCTATCAAAACCTTTTAATTAATTTAAAATCACATAAGGACTATAAAACGAAGATGTTTCAATAAAGAAACATGAAGTCAAAATCAATTAAACATAAAATTATAACTAATAGAAGAGATGAAAAATATTTTAATGAATAATTATTTAATTTCATCTTCATCCTAGGTATAAAAAAATTAACTAGACATGAAAATAAATAACTAACGAAAATAAAGAAGAGACGAAGATTAAAAATAAATAAGAAAACTCCTTTTAATTAACGATCATCCAACGAACGTACAATGGAGAAATAATTTACTCCTATTCCTAACCTAAACTAATCTAATCCAATAAATCTTTTCTCTAAAACAAGAAACCTATTTTTAGAGAAAATAAATTTGTCACATAGTTTAGATTCATTGAACCTGGTATCTTGTGTTTCCTTTTATCATCTACTTTCCTTCTTGGCTTCAATCTCTATATGGCAATCTCCCAAGAGTACTTTTCCATCTTTAAAAGCTAGAACAATTATCTTTTACTTATTCACCACTATAATCCAATGTTGTTCCACTTCATTCCTTCTCGTTGTAGGATTTTTCTTGGATATTTCCTTACAAGAATATTACTTGATCACCAAGATTTTGACTTTATTGCAATAAAATATTAAATTCTACAAAACAAAACAAAACATATTAATTTAATAAGCTAATATAATTAAAAGGACAAAATTAGGGATAATAAAATGTATGAATTATGTGTCTATCAAATACTCTCATACCTAACTTTTGCTAATCCTCGAATAAAATAAAATAAAACAAAAACCAAAACTACCCCATTTTCATAGGAAACACGATTGCACTTAGCATGTGCAACAAGCTTTTAAACCCCAAGTGGACGAGTTGTGTCTCGTTAGGGTTTGCAGTGAATATACCTACAAAATTCACAATGAAATATTTTTGAGTTCAGCCAATTATGAAATCAAAAGAAAAATTCTATCTATAGACATTATACATAAACAAAATTAAATTCAAAATCACAGGTTCAATTTATCAA
This sequence comes from Panax japonicus, assembly GCA_020205505.1. Taxonomy (NCBI): domain Eukaryota; kingdom Viridiplantae; phylum Streptophyta; class Magnoliopsida; order Apiales; family Araliaceae; genus Panax; species Panax japonicus. The sequence continues at coordinate 43,732,763 of CM035104.1, read as the reverse complement.
ACATACTCTATCTTCATTCTAGTCACCATCTTTCATAAAATTAATTTCATGTGATGCATCCATTTGTATGTGACGTAACTCTTAGTAGGGATTTTTACCATGAAAATCAAGCAAACTCAATTTTTTCATTTTTTTTCATTTTCATTTTCTTTTTCTATATTTTTTTCTTGACTTGTGCAATGTTTCGTTTTCTTAGACACTTCAGAGTTACCCATGTAGCGAGCGCTAGCGAGCGTTGGACCAATAAATCTAAAACTAGTTGGCTTTTGGGCACTAGATGTAAAGACACCCCTAAGGGCTTACTAACTTGAGTAACAAAGGCCACAAAATTAGACTAGTTAAGTTGCTTTTATTCATCACACTTTTTAGCGTGAATATCGATTCTTCCTAAAGTTTAAATACCCAGTTATTTAGTTCAATGAACATTAAAACAGTTATTTATTTTAATTTTTTCAAAATTTTTTCCTTTTTTTTTCAAATTTTTTTCTACTTTTTTTTTAAATTACTCAAATCATAGTTTATACCCATAACTAAGAGTTGGTGCAAATGTGTATTGCAAAAATGCTTAAGAAATTAATTTTATTCCATGTGGTATTTCAAACTAAGATTTTGTATCTTATAAAACGTTGAAGAGTTCTAAATCTTTTAATCTTACTCATGAGTTTCAACTCCACATACACTTGTTAGAATTAATCCAACTCATAAAAAGTCAAAATATTTTTTAATTATATTTTCCTAAAAAAATCTAATACAAAAATACAAATAAACTTCCCAAATACCTAAATCATGCATTGTCCTTAATGTATACACATAAAAAATAGAGAACAAAGAAAGGAAAAATTATACCTTGTACATGTGATTTTTATTCTGCAAGAAAATGTAGTGAGAAAGAAAACAAATGTACATACCTATAGAATTGCGATACATTCTTCTGTCAACGCTACAGTTTCGAACTCCCCTAGCTTTCTCTTCCTTGCTAAAATATCTTTCATGAATTTCGCATAACTAGGCATTTGTTCTAAAGCATCTGCGAATGGAATGTTGATTTACAGCTTTTTGAACACTTCTAAAAATTTTGAAAATTATCTATCTAATTTCTGCTTTTGCAATCTTTGAGGAAACGACACAGGTGGCACGACTGCTGTTTTCTTATCTTCTTGCTCTTTTTTCACAACTCTTTCCCCAGATTTACTTTCCGAATTTCCATTCTCTTTTTCACCATCCTCAGCAGAAATTATTCTCTTTTGTCCTTCTGAATCTGTTGTCAACTCCCTCCCACTTCTGAGTGTAACTGCCTCACATTGTTCATTGCCATCACTCCTCGGGTTTTTCTCCGAATCACTAGGTAAAGAATCTGGAGTTCTAGTATTCAAAGCACTAGCTATCTGCTCAATTTGGTTCTCAAGGTTCTTTATTGCAGCTGATTGGTTTTTCGTTGTGGCTTCAAACTGAGTTGCTAATCTTGCCAACAATTCTTCCATCTGTGATAACTTATCAGGTTGTTGAGGTTGTGCGTGTCATTGGGATTGTTGATGTGGCTGAAATCCAGGTGGATATGATTGCCTTGGAGCTTGTGCTTGAGCTTGTGACTGATTATTGCTCCAAGATAGATTCGAGTGGTTTCTTGTAACGCCCCCAAATTCGGATCCCTTGAACCTCGAACCTGGTACATTACTATACGACCTTCATATGAATATTTATAATCTTTATTCATAAAACAATGAATACAATCTCACTTTGATACCAATTAATACATTAATTCCTTCTATTTTCAGAATCCGCAACCTTTACAGCATGGTGTTACACTTTTAAATCATATTGATTTAAATTATACATTTCAAGTTATAAATAATCTTTTTCACTTGGATATATTGATTGTAATTATCCATGAACTCACAACTAGAATTAACTATACTTCTATACAATGTTCTTTGACTATGCAATTACAATATGTCATTTGAACGCTATCTAGCATAGCTAGAGCTATACAAACAACTTCAATAAGTAACTATTTCTCTTTTCTTTGTCTATCCCGAATCCTTCGATCCGCTTTGGTTTAGCTGAAAACAATTATTTATAGCAAGGATGAGCAACTACGTTGCCCATCAAGTTTAACAGTTATTACATAACACATAGTTCACATTTTTAAACACAACTTAAATTATTCATACTTCGCAGTTTATACATAAATTCGTATTTTTCATACATTGCATTTATTCAAGTATCATAATGCTCATACTCAGCAATTATACATGCTTCGTGCTTATCATATACCTCATATCATGAATATAGTAAGTTTCCATAACTCAATCAACATCAATCATTAACTTGATTCAATAGATTTATATCACAGTATAGCATATCTCAATGTATTCACAAGGAGTACATATAATATAGGGAGTATGTACACATTACAATTAACAAGTTCACATATAAAAAAATAAGTTATGAAAAACTTGACTGTACCAGTGTTTTACCATTACGCTAACCTTTCGTTCCTCTGCATGACCTACACGGTATATGAGATTGATAATAAACACAATCAATACTTGATCTCATGGTTAACCTTACTTTAATAACTTTCTTTAACTTATATTGTCTTTGTACCACCTTTATATTCAACTTCGTTATTTATATAACTCAGCTTAATTTCCCTTTTTATCGCTACATGTGATAGCTTATCGCACTTGTAGTTTACTGTGTGTGTATCACACCACTACAACATACCATATTTGGCTAAACATTACTCATCTAAGTTCCTTGGACTTAGATTAGGTATACAACCTTCGTTTATCACTTTGTGATCATACACACATGGTATATATTGCAAATTTATTTCTTATACATTCTCAAATATACTCATTTTGGTCCAATCATAACATGATACATATTATTGGTCATTATACACATTAAATATCATCTTACGTTATGTTGTGACATTTCTAGGAATCAAATCCCATCATTCCATCATAGTTCAAAAATAGAAAATATGATTTTCTAGGGTACTTTGGGGATTTTTATGAATCTTTGTAATAAGCTTTTGAGTTCAATGTTTGAACATGATTTTTAGACCATACATCATACTATTTAATTCCATAGTGAGTCAACTAAAACACCCTCTTAAGGCATCTTAAGATAGTGCCTCAAAATGGGTATTTTACATTTCCACTCTACTACCCACTCTACTACCAACTGCAGCAGAAGTAAGTTTTAGGCCACCTTGATGATGTTTTTGGACTTTATGAGTTAGTCCATTTGATCTTTTATTTGTGCAAGCATTTAAATCATATATCATAGTATTTTTCCATGAGTTTGGTTTCTTAAATTCAATTATGCGAGTTAACCAAAACTATGCACAAACTAGGGTGTTTACCCATTTTCACTCTACTATCTGCGCTCTACTATTTTCACTCTACTATTTTTACTCTACGATTTTTAGAGTTTACTGTATGATTTTCACTCTACTATTTTCACTCTACGATTTTCAAAGCCACTCTACTACCCAACTGTTGCAGAGTGGAATTTCTTAGTTAAGCTTTTGGCTCTACTATCTGGCCCTACTTCTAGACCACATACCAAGGTATTTTAATAAGGGTTTAGGTTCCTCATTCATATTAGTTAGGTCTACTTTAACTGAGGCTCAAACTGAACAGTTTAACACATTTTCCCCAAAACTGATTTTGACACTTCTTAAATTTCTTTAAGTTTTGGCTACTTGGATAGTCTAGGCATATGTATTTTAGTTGCCTAAGGTTACTTTTATCATCATCTCACTTTGTTTAATCATCTAACCAATTTTGGCCTATCAAAGCTTACTTTAGGCTTGAAAAAAATAGACCCTAACTTGGTTTACTTACTAGCTTTGGTCATAACAATGATTAAGAATCATCACAAGCATGCATTAGCAACTTTATATGAGTTCATTACAGTCTTACAAATTCAGGTACTAAAATTTACCCAAGATATACCATTTTTGGCGTAAAACGTGATTTTTAACAAGTCCAATATTTAAAATGGTTTAGACTTGGTTTCTTTAACTTGTGTATCTTACTTATGCCATATTATAGCTATTGAAACTTATTTACAAGGTTCAGGTGTGGCCTCTCTTCATTTAAGTGTTAGATGTCACTTTAAAGCTTACTTTTCACGACTCTTAAACATGAAAACTGATTAGTACTCAATATTGTCCTCAACTAAGTTAAGGAACAACTTTTAAATGTTAATTATGGACATATTATGGTCCCTTTATTGACTCAAAAGTTCAGGTACTGATATTAACAAAAATAATCCTCTAATCTTAGAGTTTAAGCACAGTTTTGGCTATTACTCACAAACAGTCTCCGAGCTATGATTTAAGGGTTATCTAAGCATTCATATAACTTCAAATTATCCTTAGAACTCATCATCACATACTCTAACAAGCTTGAAACTTTTCTCATGTATCAATACCAAAATAACTCATTTTTAGGCATGATTAACATGAGTTAGTACTAAACAACCATAACAGCCTTCAAGCTTTCAAGTACAAGTTTTATCACTATAAGTACTTTCTTTATACTATATGTTCATGTTTTAATACATCTAAATGCAGTGATTCTATCTTTTGTTCAAAACAGTCCCTAATAGGCTTTTAATTCTTCTTTCATTGGTCCGGGAACATCAATGTACAATGTTCTAATTTGACACTCAAAGTGGGGTCCACAGATGACTTTTAAGTTGAGATCTACGATCATGGAGTTGCATTCTACAATCGTGGAGTGGCACTCTACGATCGTGGAGTAAGGTACTCTACTATTTAAAATAAAATTATTATTGCATGTAAGTTATACTATAACATATTATTTTTAAGCATAGACGCATGTTTGAGGTATTCATCTCAATATATGAGCCCGTAGACATGATTTGGACTCTAATTCATAGCTAGCATGCTTTTATACTATACCAGCCCCTACTTGGACATTTAATCAAACAGTTGGTGAGCATGATTTTATTTACATGTAACCACAAATTTTCTATCCATTTTCCCCATCCTTTTGGCTTTTGATTCATTAAGGGTCTCCATATAATGCCTCAACAACCACATAAAGATCTAATATTATCATAACAATCACCATAGTCTTATTTAATACTATAGCCACTATCAGCCCATTCTACAATCAAATATGAAATGGAAAAGGAATGGAAAAAGTCTAAGCTTGCTTACCTAGTTAACTTCTAGAGATTGAAGTAGCTTTGTTACTCAATCCTTCCTTCCCTTCCAGTCGTAGCTTTGCTACTCTCACAATATAATGGACTGCTATTGATATTGCTTTTGGAACTCGGATAAATATAGAAGTTATATGTTTTTAGGTGCGGTGTATGACCATATATGGCTGATCTTTCTCTCTCTCTCAATCAGCTTACTTGGCATATTACTGATCTCCATCATATCTCTACCCGGTTGCTCTCTTTAGCTCCTAACCGGCCCCTACATTACCATGTTTGTTTTGTTGCATTTCAAGTGTCTAGGATTCTTTATCCTACCCATGCATTGCCATGCATGAGTATGATAAAGAGGGGTATCTGTAGACACTCGAAATTTTCTGTATTCATGTCACTAACATTGCAGGAGGACAGATTCGTCTTTTAAGAGGGAACCCTAAAAGACAATCCATATCCATACCGGATACTACCGGAAGCTCAGCATCAACCCCGAAGCCTACTCTGGGAGTAACAATTCCAACCTCGGAGATAACCCCGAGGCGTACAGATCCAATACCGGAACACACACCGGAGAAGAGCGATTAATCTCGGAGATAACCCCGAGGTATCCAGTCTCAGTCCCAACCATAGGAATAGCCACCAACCTTGGTGCTAACCCCAAGAAATGCAATTTCGGAGATAACCCCGGAAATGCTTGCTTCATACGCGACTAGCTTCAATCTCGACGCTCACAACGAGATACACTATACCAACCCGGTGATAACATCGGGAGGACATGCACACCTCAAAGATGACAATGAGGACCATCAATAAATGCAGTAGTCCAATCTCAGCGAAGCCTGAGCAACGTCTGCTTTATCAGCCCAATCCGGCGATAACACCAGTGAGGGGCAACATCATCACGTAGCCAACACAATGCCACGCCACGTCATCTCAACATCTCTAGCAATGATCTCCCACAAGACTAACCAATCTCGAGTGACTATTGTGCGGGGTAACGGATGAAAGTTGAAGCTTGAAGACCAAAGTGCATCGTCCCGTCTTCAATGACTTCGTACAAACTCTAATCCCATGCCATCGTACAACTCTCGACAATGGTGGTTCGAAATAGGTCCTGTATACCTCAAACAGATGCCCGAAAAGCACTTCTAAAAGTTTGAGCAGGACATTAAAGTGCCCGAGTGCACGTACTTCGAGACGACCCGACCAAAAAAACCCAAGCCTCTGGTACACCTGCGGCTCAGCCGCAGGTACACCTACAGCTAAACACATGTGAGCTCATATATTGAAAGAGAAAAAAGCGAGGAAGCCCTGCCCAATTTGCTCTGCACTCACCCCATGCAGTGTACTTTCTCATTTTAAACACCTGTGAGCTCATATATAGCCCTTTTGTACCTACAAAAGCCAGTGTTTACCCACTCTAAAGAAATAGAAGTCTTCTTTGGCAGTCAACTGTAAGCCTTCTCACACACTTTAAAGTCTTTCTCTTCATCTCTGCACACACCCTTCTTCACATTGAGAGTCGTGTTGTGCGCATTTGCCCGGACTTCGGTCCGTGGTTTTCATTTCAGTTTGTATATATATATATATATATATATATATATATATATATATATATATATATATATATATATATATATATATATATATATATTATATATCTGGACTAACATTATCGAGTTATGCCTCAATTGAGCCTAGACTTCGGTCTGGAGCGTTTATTGGCTCTGATAAACCTAAAACAGAGGAAAGTCTCTTCATGCTCTCATTTCAAATTACTTGTAAACACAATTACTTGTAATTACATTCCATATCTATCTCCATGTAATGAAAAATATGAAGAAATGTGTACACATACATATTAACATGCTACAAATAGCTGACATCCATTTTGCAGGATAAAATTCCTAAAATGGACACATCACATAGCATGTTATTATATACATTCCCTAAAGACTAAACTATGCAAGTCTTTCGCAGGGAACCAATCGGACCTACTACCCGGTCAAAGTCCAAAAAGGCAACAGGCCTACAGTCAATCATGTCGTCATCCGACCAGACTGAACTTAATCCAGTTTCTCGCAAAGAATTCGACGGATTAAGCAAACAAATTACAGATTTGGCTGTTCTACTCAAAGAATTACACCAGTCTACACAGGGTCAGAAAATACCCGTACATGCTGAATCATCCACACAAGGAAGAACCCAGGTCATTACAATACCTGAACTGCAGTTGGATACGACCAACAAAACTCATGATGCTGCCCATCCCACTGGAGACCCAGACACGGGTGACGTCAAAAAGAAAGTTGTGAGACCCCGAATTTTATGAAATAAAAGTATTCAATTTTTCTATTTTGGTAAATAGTTAAGTTGATAAAAGTTTAAAGTTAAGGGTAATATGTGAAAAAAAATCAAAGTAAGCAAGTTATTATAAAATATTCTTTTTGTCGGGGAATATCCGTACGACGGTACAATCATTGGTGGACTCCACAACGGAATTATTGTCGGATTGAGAAAATGACAAAAATATTTTTATGAAAATAACGGCGGAAGTTTTACCGTTAACTGTTGAAACACTCGGTGTTAAAAGTACAGTAATACGCGTAGTTGTATAGTAGCACACGGTATTGATTATTGATGCTTATGTGATAAGTCACTTAGTTTTGTTTTATTGGTATTATTAATGTAATAAAACAGAAAAGTTTTTTATATAAAACAGAATACTTTTATAAAGTTATTCGTTTTATTAGGCTAATAGTAAAATATTTTTATATAAAACAGAATACTTTTATAAATTATCTATTTTATTAGACAATAATTAGAATATATTATATTTTATTATGCATAGTGTTTGTATAGTGCCTGCATAGTGTTTGCATAGTAAAATCTTTTATAAAGTTATTCATTTTATTAGATTATAAATAGAATATGTTATATTTTATTTAAAAGATTTTGCTTTAAATATGGACCGTCATATTAAAGTAAATCAATCTGGACCGTTCATGAGTTAGTTACTATGCAGTCCATTTTTCTATAAATAGAAGCTCATTCCTTCATTATTTCTTACGAATTTACTGAAACTCTAGATAGATAAATTATAGAGAGAAAGAAGAAATTATTCTGCTACTTCACTACTCATATATCTAGTACTCTTCTTCTTAAGGTAAGGGATATTATTTGTTGTACTCGTAAGGGATATTATTTGTTGTACTCGTAGGGGATATTATTTGTTGTACTCGTAAGGGTATTCTTTTTTTCTTATTCATGAAGAGAACTTCTGTTATTCCATTCTTTATTATTCTGTTGGAATAACCTGTATACGCGGGATACCCTATAGTTGGTAAAATTCTTCTGTTATTCCATTCTTTATTATTATGTTGGAATAACCTGTTTATGCGAAGTACCACATACATGGTAAAATTCTTCTAATATTCCGTTCTTTATTATTATGTCGGAATATCCTGTTTGTGCGTTTATGCCGGACCTGGTTCCATTATTTATTATTCTGTCGGAATATCCTGTCTGTGCGTTTACGCCGGACCTGGTTCCATTATTTATTATTCTGTTGGGAATAACCTGTCTGTGCAGTGTATCACACGCATGGTGAATCCTTATGTTATTCCATTCTTTATTATTCTGTTGGAATAACCTGTCTATGTGGATTACCACATGCATGATGAATGATCCTTCGTATTCATTCCTTATAAAATTGTGGAAATGATCTATTTACGTGGATTATCGCATAGCGGGCGAAAATCTATTTACAGTTCCATATATTCTACTATACTCAGTTGGTTAAAGTTTTGACTTCTATACTCCATGAAATTAGTGGAATATCCTTGATATTTGCGCTTCATCCAGTATCTTTTCATGAAATATTCTTCTGAGCATTCTTGAATTTTACTCTACAAAGAAGTATCATGTTGACAATTTGGATGTTATTGGTTCCTGGATAAATTAATTCTTGCACTTGTTTTATTGAATTCTTATATCATTGTCATCATCCTCATGTTTATATTATGTTGAAAGTCATCTGTGGCCTGTAGTGCATAGATGGACTTGGTATTATTATGACTAGAGATTATTTGGTATAATCATGACCGTAATGTTACAAATGATGTGGAAAAAGTCGTCTGTGGCCTGTAGTGCATATATGGACTTGGTATGATTATGACCAGGGATTATTCAGTATAATCATGACCGTAATATTACAAATGATGTGGAAAAAAATCCTCATTGGCCCGTAGTGCATTGATGGACAGTTTTTGGTATGATTATGGCTATGGATTCTCTTCGGCCAAGGGTGCAAAGATGAATTATTTTATAGCATGATCAGGACCGTTGATGAAAACACGATTATCTTTGGCTCGTAGTGCATGGATAATTCGTGGTCGTGATTCTAATGAATATCTTTGGCCTGTAGTGCAGGGATGATTCGATGATGTGGATTAATTATTGAGTTGAGTCTCAACGATAAAATATTAATTCATAGATGTGATAATAATGAATATCTTTGGCCATAGTGCATGGATAATTCATGGATGTGATACTAACGAATATCCTTGGCCGTAGTGCATGGATAATTCGATGATGTGGATTAATTAATGAGCTGAGTCTCAGCGATGAAATATTAATTCATGGATGTGATAATAATTAATATCTTTGGCCATAGTGCATGGATAATTCATGGATGTGATACTAACGAATATCCTTAGCCGTAGTGCATGGATAATTTAATAATGTGGATTATTTATTAAGTTGAGCCTCAGCGATAAAATATTGGTTATACACTTCTAATTTGTACAAGATAGTAGATATCATGCTCTACTTAACTTTTCTAAAATACAGTTGTATGTCTTTGGCTTGTAGTGCAAAGATGAATTGTTAATGAATATATTTGGTCGTAGTGCAAAGATGAATTTATTAGTATGATTATGAACAAGAATTGTGATTTGGTATAACCATGATTTTTGATATTTCAGGTGAAGATAAGTGATGAAAATTATCTTCGTCCTGGGTGAGAAGAGGAATTTAGAATCACAATTATGATTATGAGTTATTCATATGATTGTGGACAGGAATTTTTGATTGATGTTACAGGGATAAAACATTATTGGTGGACTTTTAACATGGAGAAGATAATAGACCTGATGATCTATTTGACTCTTCTAATGGATTGCTCGTTCCGCTGCAACTATGGTTGAAAACTTTTATCATCTACCATATGTTCTAAATCTCTGATTTATTGATGATGAAGGTTATTGATAGTGTAAATTAGCTTTAGTCATGATATTATTTACTGGGCTAGTTGTGCTCACCATTTCTGCTTCACAATTCCTTTCAGGTAATAAGAGTGTTGCCTGTTCGAGTAGGGATAACAGAGGAATAGAACGGTGGTCGTTAGCTGTGGAGGTTCTCCCTAAATAGTATAGAAAAGTGTGTTGTATTCTATACATCATTTAGTAGTTATATTTGGTGAATCAATTAGGGTGAGGCGAACCCAACTTTGGAAGGGTGTTTTGCCACTATCATACAAGATGTCTAATGACATACAACCTCGTGTTCTCATAAGACATGATTGTGCACATCCACTTGCTGAATATATCTACGAGCACTACCTATATGATCTTGGGGTTTATGTGAAATATAATTCTCACTTGGAGACAACGGAGATATTTATATGTCAAGAAAAGACTCACCATTAGAAATAAGATGATAGTAATCTTCTTGTTTTTCTTTGGAGACTTTTGGGTCAACCAAGGATAATTCTGTGGACATATGATATCTATCATAACCTAGACGCATGGCCTCCCGTGTACTGAAGGTTTCATTGAGCACTTCCCAAAGGTTTTAATTTCTAAAATAGTTTTTGACTATACTTTTATGTAAAGTATCATTGTAAGGTTGTGGTCGAGGTACCATGAGAGTTACATACATTTGTATTAAAACTCATAGTTAACTGTGGTTAGGACTGATCATTCGGTTATAACCGAAAACCAAAATATTCCTATTTTTAATATCCGAACTAATAACCGAATTTTGGTAATAACCGAATATCGAATTACCGAATTATAAATTCGGTATTTCGGTTAATAACCGAACACTTCAATTAATGTTGGACAAAAATAACATGTAGGGAGATTGAAACAAAATTGACTGATTCCAAAATTGAAACAAAATTTACCAGTAGTGAAATTTACCAGAATTTTGAAGCAAAAATAAAATGCAGTGAGATTGAAAAAAAAGTGACCCAAAATTATGATTCCACAAAATGCATAAATCGACTCTAATGTTATCCATACCAAAATTGAAGAGTCACATGCAGTGAGATTGAAACAAATTTTCTATCTTATTGCAGTTAATGTTGAAAACAGATCGGATTTTTTGGATCGGATGATGGCAGAGCCGAGAGTCACGGCCACCGGACCGGCGAGAGTGAAGCAGCTGTAGCAGCTGTGGAGCATGAGAGTTAAGGTGAGGGAAGAGAAAAAATGGGTGCTGGGCGTTGAGTCCGTCCAACATGGTGCGAAGACTTTTTCCTACAGATCGGTACTTTACTAAAAGCTGTGGAGCATTTGATTTTGAAGATGACTGTTAAATTTGGAGATCTGAGAGAGTATGGGGCACTAGAAGTCTAGATCTAGCCGGTTACTTTACTAAAAACAATTTCATAATATAAAGTAGAGTAGTAGACCATAAGTAGTAGACCATAGCAACTTTATGATCTGAAAGGTGACTGTTCAATTTGTTCGGTTATATTATTATCTCAATTTTGTAAACTTTATTCGGTTATTCGGTTTATCTGAATAATCCAAAAATGATACCCGTACAAACTAACCGAAAACCGTAAATAATTTCGGTTATAACCGAAATGTTAAAATTAACCTGAATTAGCAAAAAAAAATCGGTTAAATTATTTCGGTTCGGTTCGGTAATTCAGGTTATACCCGTTTTTTGCTCAGTCCTAACTATGGTTGTATTCTATACGACAACTCAACAGTTGTATAAATGAATTTGTATTTGAATTTTGTACCATGTATCTGGCAACTCAGAATGGGTGATGCATACCTAATTTTGGGGGCGTCACAAAAGTCCTCCAAATGGAAGAGACCCTTCGTGCTATCAAAGGAATTGGAACACACAGGACTGTTTCATATGTTGATCTGTGTATTTTTCCCAGTATTCATTATCCAGAAAAATTTAAAACTCATGACTTCGAGAAATATGATGGGTTAGGAGATCCTTATACACATTTAAAGGTGTTTATTGGAGAACTTGGATATTATGCAGAGGACGAAAATCTTAGATTGTAATTGTTCTAAAAGAGTCTAACTGGAGAAGCCCGGTCGTGGTACACAAGATTAGACAATTCAAAGATCCATAGCTGGGAAGAGCTAGCACATGCTTTCCTCACTCAATACAATTTTCAAACTCAAATGGCTCCTGATCGGTATCAAATTACCAAGATCAAGAAACAGTCTAACGAGTCTTTCAGAGAGTATGCTCAAAGGTGGAGACGCCTGGCTGCCCAAGTTAGTCCTTTCATGATTGAATCTGAGATGGTCATGACTTTCATAGACATACAAGAAGCTCCTTTCTATGAGAGAGTTTTAGCCGGCATCGGCAAACCATTTTCTGAAATGGTCAAACATGGGGAGATGGCTGAGATGGGATTGAAGTCTGGAAAGATTCAAGACCTAACTGCCCTTAAAGCTGTTGCTGATCACATCCAATCCGAAAAATTATGGAAACAACCCCCGGAGGGTACATAAAAAGAAAGAGTAAGATGTTTCCCTGATACTACAGGGGCAAAAAGGCAATCAGAACATGCCTATTCAAAGGAGAAACTACACTCCCTTTCAAGCACAGTCTGTAAACCCTCTAATACCAAAAGGTGGAGAAGTTAAACGCCCTCGAGTGTTTACACCCTTAGGGGATACCCTCAAGAACATTCTTAATCTTCCGACAACACAGAAGAAAATTACGCATATTCTTCCACCAGCCAGCCATAATGAACGGGGTTTTAATGCTGCTCGGAAATGTGCTTATCATGCCAGGGAACCTGGACATGATACTCAGGATTGTTGGGCCTTGAAACACAAGATCCGGGACCTGATAGATAACGGGGAGATCGTGGTCACCTAACCAGATCAGCCTCACATTCAAGACAACCCTCTTCCTCAACACAAAGAAGAAGAGGTTAACATGATCAATTGGAGCAACGGACAGAGTTCCAATTTCAGCTATGAATCATCTCAAACCCTCGAAGACGGTGATGACAAATGGGATTATGCCAAGTTCCAGTTCACAATGGAACTGAAAGATAAAAGCTTTAGGCAAGAAAATTGAGCAATTAGCGGAATTGGTGACTTATCAGCATCAAGTGACACGTCAGTTAATCAGCCAGGAGCATGCCAGTCTCCTACCTCTTGTCATGAATATTCCCTTGTCACTTTTAGAAAATAAAATACTGGAAGACAAAGTGACAAAGAGAGCAAATGCCAAAGCCCGTCGGGATTTTGCCAACAAAAGGGAATTCACCTATTTGGACCAACCTATGGAGGAAATCCTTCAGATGTTAATCAATGAAGGAAGGATCGGTTCCCTTTTACCTCCAATCAACCCCCGTTCAGGGCGGTATAACTCTGATGGAGTATGTCAATATCACTCTCAGTCTCGCGGTCACAGGACAGAAGAATACTGGGCACTCCACCACCTTATTCAAAATCTAATCAACAGTGGTGTCCTGCGCCTAGGAGACGATAATACTGTGTTACGTGCAAGTGAGAATTTGGGTACTACTAAGTGGAAGAGTGTGGTAGCAGTCATATCCACTAAAACTAATGGATTAACACATTACTCACAACACTAACAATTCAACTCAAGGGGAGCAACAATCCTTTGAAAGTGGCCGCTCCCGAGCCAATCAACTTGCCGTACAGAGCATAATATCCCATTGTTAGCTTGATCAAAGTTCCGTGGAATTATGGAGAATGTGAAGAATCCACCTCACATACAACTGCTACAGTGTCGAAGGAAAATCCACTGTATCTTACCCAACGGGTGATGAAGTCTACCATCAAATCAAAGGGGAAAATACCCACGGAAAAAATTGAAAATTTCCTCTGCACTATGGGTCATCACGAAGCTAAGGTGGTTTTAAGTTTAAAAGAAGCTCCAGAACAAATATCTATTTTGGACTTGGTCCTAACTTTCGAGGATCACCGGAATGTCTTGTTGAAGGTTTTAGAAGAAGCCTATTTACCGACATCAGTTGATACGAAAAAATTTCAACATCTGGTTGATCACATTTTCAACAACAATGTGATATCCTTCACTGATGACGACATACCGCCCGAAGGGACCAGCCATTACAAACAGTTGCACATTGTGGTCTTGTCCTCCGGAGCTAGCTAGAGTTTTGATAGATGGAGGTTCATCTCTAAATATCTGTCCATATACTACCTTGGTGAAGATGAACATCAATCTCAACCAAATTCGGAGTAGCCATACTATCATCAAATCTTTTGATGGAGCCCGCCAGAATTTGGTCGGAGTAATTGAGCTGCCAATAGAAATTGGTCCTGAATACATTCTGCGTATCTTTCCATGTGATCAAAATAGATTCGGGATACAACCTGCTCTTAGGACGACCATGGATTCATATGGCAGGGGTAGTCCCCTCCACTCTTCACCAACAGTTGAAATACATTATCAACAATAGCCTGGTCACGGTCAACGCTGAACCAGAGATTCCTCAGCACAGAGACATGCCATTTATCAATGCCAATGCAGATGTGGAACCAATCAGTTTTCATGCTTTAGAAATAAGCAATACCTAATACCATGCTATTGGAACGCCATTGCGCGAACCCAAGATTTCTGTTGAGGTAATGTCGGCTACTCAAGAAATGATGTCAATGGGTCACAAGCCAGGACAAGGGCTGGGTAAAGATTACCAGGGTATCAAGTACCCAATCCAGTTAGCCAAGCAAACTAGGAATAGCTGGGCTAGGCTATTCTGCCAGTTCTAGTCATAGGAATCCTCATAAGCATCAGCAGATTCCTTCAGCTTCAACCATGTGGCGTTTATCTTCACCTTCAAACTCTTAGTCCGCACAACCTCCTATAAAGGTGACAGCCAATGTAATGGTTATGTTATTTCCCAAGCCGGTACCGATAAAGGAGAAAGAAGTCTTTGTTCCAAATCCCACAGTGGAAGAGGAGGAACGAAGAATCAAGCAAGACGTCATCCGAATGATGTCAGGCATACGCATCATCGTTCATAATGAACATACCAACAGATACACCCCAGATGATGATTGCCTAGACGTAATGGCCATCATTCGGGACAGGGAGGACGATGACAATCCCTCCATCGCTGCGGTCCACACGGACTTTACCCTTGCCAATTGGAACAGCATTCGCTGCATTGGTCGACAAGGGTAAAATGGGAAGAACTCTTTATGCCCTGTAGATATAATAACTGATTACTTTTTTGTACAATATTAGCAGTTTATTTTGCCAGTATATGCTAACACTGTGTATGATCAACATGTTTCATATATACTAAGTGAAAGCATATTTTGTTTCAGGACTGTGAGTTTAGATGTGCTTGTACTTGCTGATACGGTGCCTCTTCTCCACAAGGATTGTACCTTTGATGTAGAGATGAATTCTGCCTTGATGGATATACAGAATGACATTGAGGTGCCTCCAGAAATTCAAGAATGGGTCAAAGACAAACCCAACCTTGATTAAACCACTTCTTTCAATCTCGGAACCTTATAAAGTCCTAAGTTAATCCAGGTTGGTTCAGACCTTACCCCAGACCAACGGAATGACATGGTTACGCTACTAACCCAATTCCAGGATGTGTTTGTATGGTCTCATGAAGACATGGTGGGTTTTTCCACTGACATTGTCCTTCATCGCCTTCCCATTAAAGAGGGATATAAGCCAGTCAAGCAAATGCTCAGGCAATTAAAACTTGAGTGGAGTTTAAAGGTGAAAGAAGAAATTGTGAAACAATTTTAAGCTGGCATCATCATGGTATCTACATATCCTGAGTGGATATCCAACATCGTGCCCGTACCTAAACCTGGAGGGAAGGTGCGAGTATACGTGGATTATTGGGGCTTGAACAAAGCATGTTTAAAAGATAGCTTTTTCGTGCCATTTATCCACATTCTCATTAACAATACTGCGCAATAAGATGTGTACTCCTTTGCTGATTGTTTTGCGGGGTATCATCAAATCATGGTTGCTGTGGAAGATCGTTAGAAGACTGATTTCATCACACCTTGGGGAACCTTTTCCTATAGACGATTTTCATGGCTCTTTTCCATGACTTAATGCACAAAGAGATTGAGATCTATGTGGATGACATCATTGTCAAGTCCCAGAAGGAGGATGACCATATAGACCATCTAAAGAAGTTATTCAACAGGTTGTGTAAGTACAACTTGAAGTTGAATCCAGCTAAATGCGCCTTTGGTGTTAAATCAGGTAAGTTGTTAGGATTTTAGTCAGCCACAAAGGGATTGAGCTGGATCCTGCCAAAATCCAAGTCATCACAAAAATGCTCATTCCTCAAACAGAGAAGGAAATACGGGGATTTTGGGGAAGAATCAACTTCATTAGAAGGTTTATCTCCCAACTCACAGCAACCTGTGAGCCAATCTTCAAGCTATTAAGGAAGAACTCCTCCATGAAATGGAATGATGAGTGTCATAAGGCCTTCCTTACAATCAAGAAACAGCTAGTCAAAGCTCCCATTTTGGTACCACCCAGAGATGATGTTCCCCTGTTTATGTACCTGTCCATAAATGACAATGCCATAGGGCTGCATGTTGGACAGAAGGACGATAGAGGCCAAGAACGAGCTATCTATTACCTCAGCAAAAGGTTTAGCAGCATCGAACACAAGTACACTCTGATCGAAAAGACGTGTTGTGCTTTAGCATGGGCTTCCATGAGGTTACAACATTACCTCCATGGTCACACAACCCATCTCATATCCCACGTAGATCCTCTCAAATACGTGTTCAACAAACCCATGTTAAATTACCGGCTGTCCAGATGGCAGTTGATCCTACAATAATTTGACATCGTATATGTGACTCAAAAGTCCATCAAAGGTCAAGGTATTGTGGATCAACTGGTCGCTGCAACTTCAGGGGATTTCAAACCCTTGGGAACATATTTCCCCGATGAAGGAGTAATGACAATGCAGCAACACCATCGGTACAATACGCGCCAATCATGGAAGATGTATTTTGATGGAGCTATTAATATGGAAGATTCTGGAGCTGGAGCAGTTCTAGTATTGGTACGGGGGAGCAGTATCCCGTTGCCATCAAATTATATATTGTCAGCACCAATAATACAGCTGAGTATGAAGGCTGTCCCATGGGGCTAAAACTTGCAAGTTCAATGGGCATCAGGCGGTTAACTGTCTTTGGAGATTCAGAGTTGGTAATCAAACAATCCACCGGAATCTATCAATCCAAGGGACTACATTTGCTGCCCTACCATCGGCAAGTTTTGAAGATGGCTTTGGAGTTCGAAGACATCTCTTTTATACACATTCCTCGTAATAGGAATGATTTTGCAGATGCATTAGCAACTTTTGCCTCCTTGATTCGCATATCAAATAAAGAACACTTTCCAAGCGTCACGATTTCCCTGCAAAAGGCCCCAGCCTATGGGAATCACATTGGAGAAGTATCGGATGAGCTACCTCCCGTCCAACATCCTTGGTATTAGCATATCAAGGAATATCTACGAGATAGATCTACACCCGCTGAGGCGAGCTGTGACGCCCCCAAAATTAGGTATACATCACCCATCTTGAGTCGTCAGATACATGGTACAGAATTCAAATACAACTTACTAATGCCACTTGTCGTGTATAATACGACAAAATACAACTGTGAGTTTGAATACAATAATGGTCTACTAGAGATCATACAAACTCAAAAGGAGTCCTCAATACAATTATTGTCACACTATTTAACAGAATAATGAGGACTGCTAATACTATTCTCTGGTCCATCACTCCGTTCCCCGACTCGTCCCAGCTATATTCTCATTTCCTGAAGAGAACAGTGAAAGAAAGGGTGAGCTCAACTAGCCCAGTAAGAAATATTATGACTAAGATAATACAGAATAAATTATCATTAGCCTTCAACACTGTTAAACTGATAAAATATAATAAATATCAAGTTTAACTGCAGCAGAATCAGTAATCCATTAAAAGAGTCAAGTAGAAAATAAAATCTACTATCTTTTATGATTTAAAAGGTTTTTCATCACTGTTATAGCTGAGACTCAGCTTAATAAATATTGCCACGTCATCTAATCACCCCTGCACTACGGCCAAGGATATTCTTTAGTATCACGACCACAATTATTCATGCACTACGGCCAAGAATATTTGTGTATTCATTAATGGTCATGATCATGCCAACAAATGTCCATCAATGCACTACTGGGCCAATGAGGATTTTTATTTTTACATCATTTGTAATATTACGGTCATGATTACACCGAATAATCCCTGGTCATAATCATACCAATGTCCATCTATGCACTACAGGCCACAGATGACTTTCAACAAAATATAAACATAGGATGATGACAATGATATAAGAATTCAATAAAACAAGTTCAAGAATTATTTTATCCAGGAATTATTAACGTCCAAATTGTCAACACGATACTGTTTTGTGGTGTAAAATTCAAGAATGCTCAGAAGAATATTTCCATGAAAAGATACTGGATGAAGCGCAAATATCAAGGATATTCCACTAATTTCATGGAGTATAGAAGTCAAAGTTTTATCCAACTGAGGTATAATAAAGAATGGAATAACAAAAGAAATCACCATGCATGCGATAGACCGCACAGACAGGTTATTCCAGCAGAATAATAATAACGGAACCAGATCAGGTGAAATTCACACCGACAGGATGTTCCAACAGAATAATAAATAACGGAACCAGGTCAGGCGTAAAACGCACAGACATGATATTCCAACAGAATAATAATGAATGGAACCAGGTCCGGCGTAAAACACACAGACAGGATGTTCCAACAGAATAATAATAAAGACGGAACCAGGTCCGGCGTATAGCACAGACAGGATATTTCGACAGAAATATAAAGATAGAATAGTAAATGGATGTCACCAAGTATAGGGTATTCCGCATATACAGGTTATTCCAATAGAATAATAATGAATGGAATAACATAAGGATTTCACCAAGTATAGGGTATACCGCGTATACAGGTCATGTATAGGGTATGCCACTTTTACAGGTTATTCCAACAGAATAACAAAGAATGGAATAACATAAGTTCTCTTCAAGAAAAAAGAATAACACCCCTTACCTTATTAGGAGATTGAATACTGCAGTAGTGTAGTAACCGAATACTCTTCTTCTTTCTCTCTTATTCTCTCTATACTTTCTCTCTCTATAGCTTGAACGAATTCGTGAAAAATAATGAAGCCCTAGGCCTCTATTTATAGAAGATTTATTACTATTTACGAAAGTATTTACTATTGACGAAGGTAATTACTATTGACGAAGGTAATTACTATTGACGAAGGTAATTACTATTTACGAAGGTAATTACTATTTACGAAGGTAATTACTATTTACGAAGGTAATTATTACTTACAAAGATAATTACTATTTATGAAAAAGACTCTTAGATGATGACATATGGCCCCCCATAAATAATTAAACTTACCACAAACGTCTAATAATAGACTCTTTATATACATCAAGGATTGAATAAAAATTACCAGAAATCATTTTATTTTTAATCAACACATATTTAATCTTTCAACAATTATTAATCAATTATAACTTGTCGTCTCAATTATTGTTTAAATAATATAACATATTATACAGATGATACTATGACAATAATTGAATCAATAATATAAGAGATATGATGCAGCAATTACTGTAGCAATAATTGAGTATAGCTAAGTGACTTCTCACGTAAGCATCAATAATCAAAACCGTGTGCTACTATGCAGCAACGCATATTACTGTACTTTTACTACCGAGTAGTTCAACAGTTTTAACGGTAACACCTCCGCCGTTATTTTATAGAAAGATAATTTTGTCGTTTTCTAACTACGACAATACTTTCGTTGTGGGGTCCACCAATGATTGTGCCGTCGTATGAATATTCCCCGATAAAAAGAATATTCCCCGACCAAACGAATATTTTATAACAACTTGCGTACTTTGCAAAATTTGTAAATATTACCCACAACTATAACATTATATCAAATTTATTCCATAATATTCAAAAATAATAATTATAAAAATTCATCTTTATTTATAAAAACTGGGGTCTTAAAACCTCCCATTCTTATGAAATTTCGCCCTCGAAATTAGGGTACGTACCTGGTATGTCGAAGAGGTAAGGATACCTTGATTTCATTTTAGATTCTAACTCCCAAGTCATTTCCTCAACATCATGGTTTCTCCACAAAACTTTGACTTGAGGAATAACCTTGGAGCGTAGAATATGTTCCTTCTTATCCAAGATTTGAACAGGAATCTCTTCATACGTAAAATCTTCTGCTATTTCGTCCGGTTCTAACTCAATAATGTGGTTCGGGTCTTTCATATATTTACGTAACATGGATATGTGAAAAACGTTATGAACACGAGACATACTTGGCGGTAAAGCGAGTCTATAGGCTACAGTTCCTATTCGATCGAGGATTAAAAATGGACCGATGAATCGAGAATTGAGTTTTCCTCTCTTTCCAAATCTTGTAACTCCTTTCCATGGAGTAACACATAACAACACATGATCTCCTATATTGAATTCCACGTCCTTTCGATGAAGATCAACATAACTCTTTTGTCGACTTTGTGAGATTTTTATACGTTGTCGGATCGTTTGAATCTTTTCTGTAGTCATACGTACCAACTCCGGTCCCAACAACGTTGCTTCACCAACCTCATCCCAGCATACTGGAGAACGACACTTTCTTCCATACAACGCTTCGAATGGAGCCATGCTAATACTTGCTTGATAACTGTTGTTGTAGGAAAACTCCACCAATGGTAAGAACGTATCCCAACTTCCCTTGAAATCAAGGACACAGAGTCTTAATAGATCTTCGAGAGTTTGAATAGTCCTCTCCGACTATCCGTCCGTCTGAGGATGATATGCCGAGATAAATCGTAAGTCTGTGCCCATAACTTTTTGTAAACTAACCCAAAATCGTGAAGTAAATCTTGGGTCTCGATCAGAAACTATGGATACCGGCATACCATGCAGTCTTACAATCTCGTTTATGTACATACGAGCAAGACGTTCAAGTGTATAAGTTTCTCGTATCGGTAAGAAATGAGCAGACTTGGTCAATTTATCAACAATGACCCAAATCGCATCTATGCCTTGAGAAACCTTAGGAAGACCGGTAATGAAATCCATGGTAATGTGCTCCCACTTCCATTCTGGAATTTCAAGTGGTTGCAATGGACCTTTTGGTACTTGATGCTCCGCTTTAACTCGTTGACAAGTTAGACACCTTGAGATAAACAACGTTATCTCTCTCTTCATATTGCTCCACCAAAATGTATGACAAATATCATGATACATTTTGGTACTCCCAGGATGGATTGCAAACGGTGTATTGTGCGCCTCCATCATGATTTTATACTTTAAATCAGGGCGTTAGGAACACAAATTCTGGAGTTGACTCGAAGTATTCCTTCTTCATCGATTATTGCTTCCGGCATAGCACCCTCTTGCACTTTCTTCCTCATACGCATCAGCTCCAGGTCTATAGCTTGAGCAACTTTAACTTTATCGATTAAAGTCGGTTCTACTCGTATATTCACCATGACAAAACCCTCCAAGCCAGATGGTATTGTTAGAACAGGTGTTGAAATGAGTCTCCTCTTGAGTTCTTGAAAACTCTTCTCACATTCTTTGATCCAAGCGAACTTTGTATCTTTCCGAGTCAGCTGAGTCAATGGAGTAGCGATTCGAGAAAATCCTTCCACGAATCTCCGATAATAACCAGCTAAACCGAGAAAGCTACGTACTTCGGTCACTGATTTAGGTTGCTCCCAACTTTGAATAGCTTCAATCTTTGCTGGGTCAACAGATATTCCATGATTTGATACCACCTGCCCAAGGAATGCTACTTCCTCAAGCCAGAACTCGCATTTCTTCAACTTGGCATAAAGCTTATATTCACGAAGCTTTTGGAGTGTCAGCCTCAAGTGTTGCTCATGATCTTCACGGCTTTTGGAGTAAATAAGGATGTCATCAATAAAGACGACCACAAAGTGATCCAAATATTCCTTGAATACTCAGTTCATCATATCCATGAAGGCAGCAGGAGCATTAGTCAATCCAAAGGACATGACTAGGAATTCATAATGCCCGTACCGAGTTCTGAAAGCCGTCTTTGGAATGTCATCGGTTCTAATCTTCAATTGGTGATACCCGGAACGAAGATCAATCTTTGAAAAGAATTTGGCTCCTTGCAACTGGTCAAACAAGTCATCAATACGTGGCAATGGATACCTATTTTTGATGGTGACATGATTCAACTCCCGATAATCAATACAAAGTCGCATACTCCCATCTTTCTTCTTCACGAATAGAACAGGAGCACCCCAAGGAGAAGTACTAGGACGAATAAAGCCAATGTCTAACAATTCCTGCAGTTGGGTTTTTAACTCCTGAAGTTCAATAGGAGCCATTCGATATGGGGCTTTAGAAATGGGTTTTGTACCGGGTTCAAGGTCGATACAAAATTCAATCTCACGCTCTGGGGGTAGGCCAGGAAGTTCTTCGGGGAATACGTCAGGAAATTCATTAACTAATAGAAATATCGTTCAAAACTGACGTATTTTTGTTTAAATCTGTGACATGAGATAAGAAAGCTTGACATCCGTTTTTCAATAAACGAATAGCTTTATGGCTTGAGATGACCGTGATTGATTTTAATGGTTTGGTCGCTTGAATTCGCATAATAGGTTGATTAGGAATATGAAAGCTAACAACCTTATGGAAACAATCAATTTTTGCATGATGAGTAGTTAACCAATCAATCCCTAGAATCACGTCAAATGCAAGTATTTTCAATGAAATAAGATCTACAGGTAATGTGAGGGTACCGATTTGAACCAAACAAGACTTATAAACAGTGGATGTAATGAAGGTTTCTCCCAACTGGAGTTTCCACAGATAAGTCAAAGTATAATTTCTCCGGAGTCAAATTTAATCGATGAGCGCAAGTAGGAGAAATAAAAGAATGGGTAGAATCAGGTATCAAATAAAGTATAGACTTCGTTAGAGTTTATGATAAGCTTACCCGTGATGACCTCATTCGGGTTCCTTACTTTCTAGGGAGGTCACAACAAACGCTCTCCCTTGCACTACCAGCTTTGACCTTTCTGGGACGGCCTTTGGTGCCTCCATCCTAGCTGAATTTGTCTTCAGTAAACGACAAAATCGGGCTAAGTGACCTTCTCTTCCACAATTATAACATGCTTTGGACGGCATCGCGCAATTTGGACTGATGTGTCCCTCCCCTCCGCATTTGAAGCATATGATAGGTGGTCTTTCTCCTTCCTTAACAACGGGTGCTGGTGCTGACGTCTTTCCATCATTGTTGAATCTCCTCTTTTTGAAATGTCCATTCTTATTGTTTTGGCCCTGATTACCACCGAAGTGGTTACCATTTCTGGCTTGCTGATTCCCTCCACGCTTGTTGTCACCACTTCGATGACCACTCTCGCTGGTATTATAATTTTACCGGCTGCTCTCTTTTAGTTGAGTTGACTCGTTATCGCGCTCCACTAACTGAGCCCTATTTACAACATCTGAATACAAACACAGTTTATGAGAAATAAGATGTTGACGTATCTCCGGCTTCAAACCTCTTAAAAACATTCGCGCCATTCTCTCTTCATTATCCACCAAGTGGGACGCAAACCGTGATAACTCTGCAAATTTTGCCTCGTATTGCGACACAGTCATATTATTTTGTTACAACTTAATAAACTCCACTTCCTTCATGTGGCGAATACTTTCGTGAAAGTATTTGTCATTGAACAGCTCCTGGAACTTCACCCAAGATATCTTTAGTACAACAGGTTGAGTACGTTTTACCGATTCCCACCAGTAATCTGCCTCTCCGCGCAACATAAAAGCGGCAAAGGGAACCTTTTGCTCCTCGGAGCATCCCAAGACATCAAATATCTTGGTAATCTGCTTTATCCATGTTTCCGCCATAAGTGGTTTTGGCTCTCCCTTAAACTCCGGTGGTCCCAGCTCCTTGAACTGTTTAGCGGTGACCGCCCGAGAGTTTCCTGTGTTTCCATCTACGTTTTGGACAGGAGTCGCTCTCGCCTGCTGTTGCATGAATTGCATAAAGCCTCTGAACATTTGATCATTCATCATTTGGTCAGTGTTGTTGTTTGCATGAGGATTGTCGCCTTCCTGATGCACATTATCCTGATTATTGATATGTGGTGAATCAACGATCGCCTGTGCTCCATTACTATTCTCAACATTCTCAGATGTCATTTTCAGATACTGCTGCAAAACAAAGGTTAATTGACATGTAACATAATATCTCTAAACTCTGACCAACCAATTTAAATACAAAATAAATTTAAGTAGGTCATACTAGCAAAGGAATTCCCCGTATCTCCCCTCCTAGTTCTAGTCTCACATCTTAGCCAGGGATCATATCCCTAAGCTCTGATACCAACTGTGACGTCCCCAAAATTAGGTATACATCACTCATCTTGAGTCGTCAGATACATGGTACAGAATTCAAATACAACTTACTAATACCACTGTCGTGTATAATACGACAAAATACAACTGTGAGTTTGAATACAATAATTATCTACTAGAGATCATACAAACTCAAAAGGAGTCCTCAATACAATTATTGTCACACTATTTAACAGAATAATGAGGACTACTAACGGTGTATTGTGCGCCTCCATCATGATTTTATACTTTAATTCAGGGTCGTTAGGGACACAAATTCTGGAGTTGACTCGAAGTATTCCTTCTTCATCGATTCTTGCTTCCGGCATAGCACCCTCTTTGCACTTTCTTCCTCATACGCATCAGCTCCAGGTCTATAGCTTGAGCAACTTTAACTTTATCGATTAAAGTCGGTTCTACTCGTATATTCGCCATCGTCACATGTGTCCCTGGAGTTATTAACTCTATCTCCATCCTTTGCAAGTCACACAAAATGGGCCCTTGCGTTGACAATATCGCACTCGTACTTGCATGTGATCTTCTACTCAATGCGTCAGCTACAACGTTTGCTTTTCCAGGATGGTATTAGATGGTATGATTATAATCTTTCAACAGTTCAAGCCAACGTCATTGTCGCATGTTGAGTTCCTTTTGAGTGAAGAAATATTTGAGGCTTTTATGATCCGTAAAGATCTCCACTTTCTCCCCATACAAGTAATGCCTCCAAATTTTAAGTGCAAAGACAACAGCTGCTAACTCTAGATCATGAGTAGGATAATTCTACTCATATTCTTTGAGTTGTCGCGAGGCATAGGCTATGACTTTTCCATGTTGCATAAGAACACATCCCAGCCCTTTGCCCGAAGCATCACTGTAGATGACAAAACCCTCCGAGCCAGATGGTATTGTTAGAACAGGTGTTGAAATGAGTCTCCTCTTGAGTTCTTGAAAACTCTTCTCATATTCTTTGATCCAATCGAACTTTGTATCTTTCTGAGTCAGCTGAGTCAATGGAGTAGTGATTCGAGAAAATCCTTCCACGATCTCCGATAATAACCAGCTAAACCGAGAAAGCTACGTACTTCGGTCACTGATTTAGGTTGCTCCCAGCTTTGAATAGCTTCAATCTTTGCTGGGTCAATAGATATTCCATGATTTGATACCACGTGCCCAAGGAATGCTACTTCCTCAAGCCAGAACTCGCATTTCTTCAACTTGGCATAAAGCTTATATTCACGAAGCTTTTGGAGTGTCAGCCTCAAGTGTTGCTCATGATCTTCACGGCTTTTGGAGTAAATAAGGATGTCATCAATAAAGACGACCACAAAGTGATCCAAATATTCCTTGAATACTCGGTTTATCATATCCATGAAGGCAGCAGGAGCATTAGTCAATCCAAAGGACATGACTAGGAATTCATAATGCCCGTACCGAGTTCTGAAAGCCGTCTTTGGAATGTCATCGGTTCTAATCTTCAATTGGTGATACCCGGAACGAAGATCAATCTTTGAAAAGAATTTGGCTCCTTGCAACTGGTCAAACAAGTCATCAATACGTGGCAATGGATACCTATTTTTGATGGTGACATGATTCAACTCCCGATAATCAATACAAAGTCGCATACTCCCATCTTTCTTCTTCACGAATAGAACAGGAGCACCCCAAGGAGAAGTACTAGGACGAATAAAGACAATGTCTAACAATTCCTGCAGTTGGGTTTTTAACTCCTGAAGTTCAATAGGAGCCATTCGATATGGGGCTTTAGAAATGGGTTTTGTACCGGGTTCAAGGTCGATACAAAATTCAATCTCACGCTCTGGGGGTAGGCCAGGAAGTTCTTCGGGGAATACGTCAGGAAATTCATTAATAATAGAAATATCGTTCAAAACTGACGTATTTTTGTTTAAATCTGTGACATGAGATAAGAAAGCTTGACATCCGTTTTTCAATAAACGAATAGCTTTATGGCTTGAGATGACCGTGATTGATTTTAATGGTTTGGTCGCTTGAATTCGCATAATAGGTTGATTAGGAATATGAAAGCTAACAACCTTATGGAAACAATCAATTTTTGCATGATGAGTAGTTAACCAATCAATCCCTAGAATCACGTCAAATGCTAGTATTTTCAATGAAATAAGATCTACAGGTAATGTGAGGGTACCGATTTGAACCAAACAAGACTTATAAACAGTGGATGTAATGAAGGTTTCTCCCAACGGAGTTTCCACAGATAAGTCAAAGTCTAATTTCTCCGGAGTCAAATTTAATCGATGAGCGCAAGTAGGAGAAATAAAAGAATGGGTAGAACCGGTATCAAATAAAGTATAGACTTCGTTAGAGTTTATGATAAGCTTACCCGTGATGACCTCATTCGGGTTCCTTGCTTTCTGGGAGGTCACAACAAACGCTCTCCCGTGCACTACCGGTTTTGACCTTTCTGGGACGGCCTTTGGTGCCTCCATCCTAGCTGAATTTGTCTTTGGTAAACGACAAAATCAGGCTAAGTGACTGTCTCTTCCATAATTATAACATGCTTTGGACGGCATCGCGCAATTTGGACTGATGTGTCCCTCCCCTCCGCATTTGAAGCATATGATAGGTGGTCTTTCTCCTTCCTTAACAACGGGTGCTGGTGCTGACGTCTTTCCATCATTGTTGAATCTCCTCTTTTTGAAATGTCCATTCTTATTGTTTTGGCCCTGATTACCACCGAAGTGGTTACCATTTCTGGCTTGCTGATTCCCTCCACGCTTGTTGTCACCACTTCGATGACCACTCTCGCTGGTATTATAATTTTACCGGCTGCTCTCTTTTAGTTGAGTTGACTCGTTATCGCGCTCCACTAACTGATCCCTATTTACAACATCTGAATACAAACACAGTTTATGAGAAATAAGATGTTGACGTATCTCCGGCTTCAAACCTCTTAAAAACATTCGCGCCATTCTCTCTTCATTATCCACCAAGTGGGACGCAAACCGTGATAACTCTGCAAATTTTGCCTCGTATTGCGACACAGTCATATTATTTTGTTCCAACTTAATAAACTCCACTTCCTTCATGTCCGGCGTAAAACGCACAGATATGATATTCCAACAGAATAATAAAGAATGGAACCAGGTCCGGCGTAAAACACACAGACAGGATGTTCCAACAGAATAATAATAAAGACGGAACCAGGTCCGGCGTATAGCACAGACAGGATATTCCGACAGAAATATAAAGACAGAATAGTAAATGGATGTCACCAAGTATAGGGTATTCCGCATATACAGGTTATTCCAACAGAATAATAATGAATGGAATAAGATAAGGATTTCACCAAGTATAGGGTATACCGCGTATACAGGTCATGTATAGGGTATGCCACTTTTACAGGTTATTCCAACAGAATAACAAAGAATGGAATAACATAAGTTCTCTTCAAGAAGAAAGAATAACACCCCTTACCTTATTAGGAGATTGAATACTGCAGTAGTGTAGTAACCGAATACTCTTCTTCTTTCTCTCTTATTCTCTCTATACTTTCTCTCTCTTTAGCTTGAACGAATTCGTGAAAAATAATGAAGCCCTAGGCCTCTATTTATAGAAGATTTATTACTATTTACGAAAGTATTTACTATTGACGAAGGTAATTACTATTGACGAAGGTAATTACTATTTACGAAGGTAATTACTATTTATGAAGGTAATTACTATTTACGAAGGTAATTACTATTTACGAAGGTAATTATTATTTACAAAGGTAATTACTATTTATGAAAGAGACTCTTAGATGATGACATATGGCCCCCCATAAATAATTAAACTTACCACAAACGTCTAATAATAGACTCTTTATATACATCAAGGATTGAATAAAAATTACCAGAAATCATTTTATTTTTAATCAACACATATTTAATCTTTCAACAATTATTAATCAGTTATAACTTGTCGTCTCAATTATTGTTTAAATAATATAACATATTATACAGATGATACTGTGACAATAATTGAATCAATAATATAAGAGATATGATGCAGCAATTACTGTAGCAATAATTGAGTATAGCTGAGTGACTTCTCACGTAAGCATCAATAATCAAAACCGTGTGCTACTATGCAGCAACGCGTATTACTGTACTTTTACTACCGAGTAGTTCAATAGTTTTAACGATAACACCTCCGCCGTTATTTTATAGAAAGATAATTTTGTCGTTTTCTAACTACGACAATATTTTCGTTGTGGGGTCCACCAATGATTGTGCCGTCGTACGAATATTCCCCGACAAAAAGAATATTCCCCGACCAAACGAATATTTTATAACAACTTGCTTACTTTGCAAAATTTATAAATATTACCCACAACTATAACATTATATCAAATTTATTCCATAATATTCAAAAATAATAATTATAAAAATTCATCTTTATTTATAAAAACTGGGGTCTTACACGAGCCCAACTGAAAAAAGGACGGATCCATCGACTTGCTATGAAATTCTATCTGAATGGAGATGCGCTCTACAAAAGAGATGCAAGAATAGGTCTCCTCAGATGTTTAGACAAGATCAAGCCCAAAGGCTTATGGATGAAATCTATGGTCATCGATTTATCTTCACCATGATCGACTACTTCACCAAGTGGGTAGAAGGAGCCACCTTCCCCACTGTTACTAAAGAAGTCATCATTTCTTTCATCAGAAACAATGTCGTTTGTCGATACGGACAACCAGAGGTGATTGTGTCAGACAATGCCAAGAACCTCAAAAACAAAATGATGGAGAAATTATGCAGTAAATTCCACATCAAACATCTTAACTCAGTCATCTATCGTCCAAAGATGAATGCTATTGTTGAAGCGGCTAATAGAAACATCAAGAAGATTATGCAAAAGATGTCCGCCAACCACAAAGATTGGCCTGACCTATTGCCTCTGACTTTGTTAGCCTATAGAACCTCAATGCGCACTTCCACTGGGGCAACCCCCTACGCATTAACCTATGGGATGGAAGCAGTACTCCCCATAGAAGTTGAAATGGAATCCCTCAGAGTGTTGATAGATGCTCAGCTGGATGAAGACCAATGGGTACAAGACAGGTATCACCAATTGTCTCTAATAGATGAACGACGAACCGCGACTATCTTCCATGGTCAGTTATATCAACAAAGGATCGCCAGATCCTATAACAAAAAAGTCCGACTACGGCAATTCAAATAACACGACTTGGTTTTGAAGAAGATCCTTGACAACCAAGATCAATCTAAGGGAAAATTCGCTCCTAATTGGGAAGGCCCATTTATTGTCAAAGAAGTTTTGACAAGGGGCGCTCTCAGATTACAAGAAATGGACGGTGATGAATTTCCACAACTCATCAACTCAGACGCCATGAAATGGTATTATGTCTGAAGTAATTCGCAAACACCTTGGTGCAGAACCATCAGGTCACCAGTCATTATGGTTCTTTAACCATTTACCACATATAACTTTCCTACACTTTGCCCCTCAGGGAAACATACATTTCAAGCCAGCAGCCTGGCTCTCCTTTGCGTTCCTACGACTTAGGACATCCCACCGCGGATTGAACCTCTCGCACTTGCAGTTTGGCTACCCATACATGGGATCAAACTTCTCATACCTATAGTTTATCCTTAACCTAGGATTAAACTTTCTCCTCCCCGCACTCTGACCTGTACATGGGATCACGCTTTTCATCTCGCCCTGAGGGGCGAACTACGTCGACCTGATCTCATCTTCAATAGGAGTATGTAGGCAACCAGTGTTACATGGCCCGGTCGCAATAAAACAAAAACAACAAAAACATTTCTACCCTTACAAAAACAAAAACAACAAAAAAATTCCTACACCATTTCTACCATACACAGCGTTGAACCTCTTACACCTAGGTTCGAACTATGCAGACCTGATCTCCTCTTCAATAGGAGTACGTATGCAGCCATTCATGGTTCAGTCTCACCCCCAACCAAAACATAAACCATTGTCAATCGGTACTAGGATCATCTTTCACTCCACTACATTTCATTTGGCTTCAGACCAAAGGGATGGAATTACATGAACTCCTCCCAAATAGGAGATTTGGCGACCATCTAAGCTGCGATCATACCTTGAAAAGCAACACCAATCCATAAGAGGTGGAATTAACTAGGCTTCTCCTAAATAGAAGTACTGGTGACCATCTGTGGTGCGGTCAATCTCAGAGAGGAAAGCCACACTCTTCTCCATATTTTCATTCAGAAACCAGTCCCAAGACACCAAAGATGGTAGGGATACACAGAGATCGATGATCCCTTCTAAACTATCCAGAGACAACTCAATATCCATCCACCCTAGGAGGGATTTAGAATACATCAAGATCACAAGCCCTGAAGCAGCAAGCAAAATATCAAGCACGGAGCAAGGCATATCTAAAAGGGAAGTGATCCAAAAAAATATTTCCCTGTCATATATATAATGTTGTTTGATATATACAATGTAAACTGTACAGGACAAAATGGCTAAGCTATTCTGTGCAGGAAAATACAAGCTCATCTACAAGTCAGGGTATATGCGAGCTAACAAGCCCAACATGGCGTCCCTCTCAGAAGATGAAGGAGAAGCTGTGGTCTCCTGTACGAGAATATCCACACGACCCAACAGATCTGCAGCCATCTGCATGGTGACCATATGATCATCAATATATGTGTTCATCTCTACGATCATGCCAGTGGTAAGGGACCTCACGGTAGTACTATCTATGACGGCTACATCCCGGGCAGATATAGCATTATCCCACTCAACTATCACTGTGTCTCTGGCTGATCTAGTCGCATCCCGCTCAGCAACAACGACATCTCTGCGAGCTAATGCCTCATCTCTCTCTAATAGAGCGGCGTCTCTCCCATCAAGAGCAGTCAACATCATAGATCAAGCCTGATCTCTCTCAAAGGTCATTAGATGAAGACTCTGCTCAAAGTACTGTGCTGAGTGCTGAATCACAACAGTACTAGTACTGCGAGAATTCGGAGGAAGCAACCCAGCAACGGGCTCCTCATCGATGTAGGAATCGATATCCTCCATGGGCTCTACATCGTCTGACTCGCTATCTGGTACTATATATACTGTTGCAGCTGATAAAATCTCTGTCTCCATTCATGCGGAATACTCTGCAGAACAACCTAGATGACTGATTAAAAAATAAGCTATCTCACACTGATCCCAACAAGCATACAAGCAGGAATCGATCCTCTACTGAGAGATATCGAGAAGCTGAACGCTGACCTATTGCCCCCTCGAAAGGATGAAATTCCTAGAACTGGTCAAACTGTGACATCATGGCCAATGGGTGATAAGTAGTCACACCTCTCAAACCAGCCAGAGGGAGGTAGTACATGCCCGGAGCATGAGTAATGAAGCTGTATGGTGAGCTAAGCCCCGAACACGGCAATATGCTGAATGGATATCTGATATCTGCCAAAAATACGGACCAAGACAGAGCATCTATACACTCCGATGGCTGAAAGGAGTATGACATGACAACATCATGGGTGAACAAATACCCATGCCATCTAAGAGTGCCAATCGGTCTCAAGTATGACATAAACCACACGTACAGCATGACCGAACTACCCATGAACACTCCTGTCGGATAAGTGCAGCAATAGGATGCTGACCGCAGGGTCTCTGCTACAATCATAGGTACAATGGTGCGACCCTCCCTGAGAGCTCTCATGGCCATGATGACACCTATGTCTATCCCATCCATGTACCATGGCATATAGACATACGACAATATGCATAGCATCAGTACATCAACCCTGGCCACACGCCAATGGTCCTCCGGTGCGGTAAAATCCTTGAAATAGTCGTGAATAGTTACCCTCTGAGCCAAATTTGTCATACAGAAAATGCTAGGATATCACGTGGCCAGATGTTAGTTCATCATACACTACTCTGCGCTGCAATCCAGTGAGAGTCATGAATCGTCTACTCATATCTCCCAAAGCCATGTGCACTCAAGGTCTGTCTAAAGGCAGCATCGTCAATCCTGCATACTCCTCTAACATAGGAGTCAACTCATAGGTCCCGAATCGAAAGACCTGCCTATCCGGTACCCAATGTTCTAGCATCTCATCCACAAACCCTGCAGGAACCTGAATCATCAATAAGGTCATGGTATGCTGCAATAAATGATCTACAGTCACCCTGTCTGGTGGTGACATACTATCATACCACGATCGCATACCCAATGCCACCAATGATGGTGGGGTATGATCTATACGGCTACTAGTCGAAAAAGACATATGTGTGGGCCGTGTCATAAGACCATCCAGGGGTCAATGCCGAATATCTCTAGACATACATATATATGCATAATATGATACATGCATAGCAGATAATAGATGGCAATATGATATAGGGAATGGAAAAAATTATGCATACATTCCTAAGTATATCATCATCTAATACATCATCTCTGTACAGCTACAAATACAGGAAAATGGGGCACAGATGCCCTATTACTAACAGAGGCCTATCAAAAGATATAGCGAGAATGGGGCACAGCCACCCAATATCTAAGAGAGGCCTATCAAAAGATATAACAAGAATACACATCAGAAGAAGACAATGGTGTCGATATCCACATCATCAATCATGTCCACCTCATTTAACTCCTCATGAGTCACTTGATCTCTATCAACAGGGATGTCAGGTCTATATAGAGGAGCAAACGAAGCTGCCTCTGCCTGATCTCTACCCAAATGCCGAATAAATATGTGTGCCTGGTCCAACTGTCGGGTCAAACTATTAATCTGGGTCATATGAGTCGGATCTCAGACACAAGCTATCCAATCCATCATCATCAAGGATCCTGGAACCATATCCCCCATAAACATCTCCTGGGTACATAGACCCTCTGACAATGCAAAACCTTCAACCCCCAATAATGCAATATCAGTGACGGATGACTGTGATACAGGCTAGTGATGCCTGGCAGGAGGCAAGATCGGTATACGGATCTCCCCTGTGGTGCTCCTGATAGCACGTTCTCCTAAATAGAGCTCCAGCCTCCATCGGTGAAGAGAGGAACTCTCCTGGTGGAAATCATGTACTCGACTCCAATCGAGTACACATCCCACCCCTCCGGCTCGGTCCAATTCAAGCCGCAAAGGAGTTCTTACGGACTAGAAAGGTCAAATCAGGAATAAAAATGCCACGCGATTGAGCAAAAAGTATACAATCCTGGCCTTCTCAGATGAAACTTTGAGTCTGCACATCACTCATTGGTAGTCACCCGAACATGAGGTATACTCTGCCAATGATCTCATTTGTCACAAACCACATCTGGCAATACCTTGTATAGGTCTGATGCCGCATAACTCTGGGTTGTTACCCTAAATGGGTCCCCAACGGGGGTTACAACGTAGTTCCCCGATGAGGGTTACAACGTAGGTCCCCGATGAGGGTTACAACGTAGGTCCCCGAAGGGGGTTACAACGTAGGTCCCCGACGGGGGTTACAACGTAGGTCCGACAATACCTTGTACAAGTCTGATGCCGCTAAACTCCGGGTCGTTACCCTAAATGGGTCCCCGACGGGGTTACAACGTAGGTCCCCAACGGGGGTTACAACTTAGTTCCTGACGGGGGTTACAACGTAGGTACCCCGACGGGGGTTACAACGTAGTTCCCCGATGGGGGTTACAACGTAGTTCCCCGACGAGGGTTACAACGTAGGTCCCCGACGGGGGTTACAATGTAGATCCCCGACGGGGGTTACAATGTAGATCCCCGACGGGGGTTACAACGTGAAGCCCCGGCAGGGGATTAAAACGTGCATTCAAGCCGTTGACACATATCAACGAAGGTCAAGAATCCTTGACGTTATCTCAACCGATGACGATTAAACCTATCAGAGCTATAGAGTTATTCGAGGATTTCATGCTCGATTATTCATATTCCTCAGCAGATCCCCGGCGGGGGGGTCAAACGCAATGTTCCATTGATTCACACATCAGCGAAGGTCAAGCAACCTTGATAATCTACCCACAGAGTATCAACCGTTGATTCCCACATCAGTGAAGGTCAAGCAACCTGGACAGTATATCCCATAGGATTTTTCAGCCGTTTGATTCACATGTCAGTACACGTCAACGAAGGTCAAGCATCCCTGACAGCATTTGTTGTTGGCAGTGAATCTAACAGAATCGTGACATATTCTGGCAATACTAACCAGGAGAGGTCAACGTTATCAAAGAGGATAGATGATGGAATATGTTATACACATCCTCAAACAGATCAAGCTTTATCCCCATAGATCTCTTACACATAAGAGGTACATCTTCAGGATCAAGTCATTATCAAAGACATAGGAATTTGGTGATAACTCCAACATCAACATCCTAACAGATTCAGTTTATACATCAAATCTGGTCAGTATTGCCAATCCCAGTTGAAGCAACAGGGAGCCAGCAATTATGCCCAACATGTTGGGCTACAACCCCGTACACATGCATCATACATTTGTAACATATTGCTACGTACAGTACCATATTTGTCTTGTTGCGTTTCAAGTGTCTAGGATTCTTTATCCTACCCATGCATCGCCATGCATGAGTATGATAAAGAGGGGCATCTGTAGACACTCAAAATTTTTTGTATACCTGTCACAAACATTACAGGAGGACAGATACGTCTTTTAAGAGGGAACCCTAAAAGACAATCCATATCCACACCAGATACTACCGGAAGCTCAGCATCAACCCCGGAGCCCACTCTGGGAGTAACAATTCCAACCTCGGAGATAATCCCGAGGAGTCCAGATCCAATACCGAAACACACACCGGAGAAGACCGATTAATCTCAGAGATAACCCCGAGGTATCCAGTCTCAGTCCCAACCATGGGAATAGCCACCAACCTTGGTGATAACCCCAAGGAATGCAGTTTCGGCGATAACCCCAGAAATGCTTGCTTCAAAAGTGACCAGCTTCAATCACTGGCGCTCACAACGAGATACACTGTACCAACCCAGCGATAACATCGAGAGGATAGGCACACCTCAAAGATGACAATGAGGACCTTCAACAAATGCAGCAGTCCAATCTCAGCGAAGCCTGAGCAACGTCTGTTTTATCAGCCCAATCCGGCGATAACACTGGTGAGGGGCAACATCGTCATCTAGCCAATGCAATGCCACGCCACGTCGTCTCAACATCTCTACGTAACAATGTCCCACAAGACTAACCAATCTCGAGTGACTATTGTGCGGGGTAACGCATAAAGTTGAAGCTTGAAGACCAGATAGCATCGTCTCATCTTCAATGACTTCGTACAAACTCTAATCCCATGCCATCGTACAACTCTCAACAACGGTGGTCCGAAATAGGTCATGTATACCTCAAACGGATGCCCGGATTACACTTCTAAAAGTTCGAGTGGACATTACAGTGCCCGAGTGCACGTACTTCGAGACGACCCGACCCGAAAAACCCGGGCCACCCGGGTTGCCTCTGGTACACCTGCGGCTAAATTACCTATAAATAGAGGGCTTGGGATGCCCATTTTGAAAGAGAAAAGAGCGAGGAAGCCCTGCCCAATTTGCTCTGCACTCACCCCATGCAGTTTACTTTCCCATTTTAAACACATGTGAGCTCATATATAGCCCTTTTGTACCTACAAAAGCCAGTGTTTACCCACTCTAAAGAAATAGAAGTCTTCTTTGGCAGTCAACTATAAGCCTTCTCACACACTTTAGAGTCTTTCTCTTCATCTCTGAACACACCCTTCTTCACGTTGAGAGTCGT
The DNA here is from genome assembly GCA_020205505.1 of Panax japonicus. NCBI lineage: Eukaryota > Viridiplantae > Streptophyta > Magnoliopsida > Apiales > Araliaceae > Panax > Panax japonicus. The sequence goes on along the minus strand of CM035104.1, from coordinate 43,695,989 downwards.
GTTGCGCGTATTTGCCCGGACTTCGGTCCGTGGTTTTCATTTCAGTTTGTATATATATATATATATATATATATATATACGGTGAGGATCAAGAGCATACTCCTTAAATAGCATACCGCCTTAAATCGCATACTTTTATCAAAACGACGTTGTTTTGATAAAAGTATGTTATTTAAGGCGGTATGTTATTTAAGGAGTATGCTCTTGATCCTTACCGTATATATATATATATATATATATATATATATATATATATATATATATATATACACACACACACTTATATATATTAACTATGTGTCGAACTTTGTTCGATGAGCCTAGACTTCGGTCTGGAGCGTTTACTGCTTTAATATATATAAATTTATATATATTAACTGTGTGTCGAACTCTGTTCGATAAGCCTGGATTTTACATCCGGTGCGTTTATCGCTTTTATATATATATATATATATATATATATATATTTCGTCCCACCTAGAGTTTACTTCATGGTGGTTAATCGCTTTTATAGCTTTATTTACGTTACGTCCTGCCTAGAGTTCACTTCGTGGCGGTTGACCGTATTTACAGCTTCATTTACATTTTGTCCCGCCTGGAGTTTCCTCCGTGGTGGTTGATAGCTTTTACAGCTTTATTTATATTTTTGATCCCCCATGGAGGTGGTTCGTGGTTAGTGATCCTGTCTGTATATATATATATATTTACAGCTTTTATATATATACCTGCTTACTGCTTTCATACAAATTGCAGTATCTTGTGTGCCTAGGAGTCATGTGATCACAGATTCATCCTATTGGATCTAGATTTGGTTCCCGTGATGGACATTTTCAGCTGTAAGCAGCTTGTAAATTATTTTACAATGTCTGAATTTCCTCAGATGGTTTCCACACCCACGAGGAAGTCGGCATTATTTTTGTACATTATTTTCGTATGGATGTTTCGCATCTGTGAGATAAAACCACTCAAGCTGAACACTTAATAAAATGGGAGTGTAAAAGGTCTCAATTACTATTGAGCATCAGGGTTTGAAAAAACCTTTTTATAAAACATCATTGCTATATCTTGCTAAAAACTGAATTTTTACATAAATTCAAACCCTGTGTATATAGGTTCGAACGAGGACTCGTACTACTTCCAAATAACAGCACATTGACCCCCACACATACACATTCATATAATAGTTTCTTGAAAAGAGGCGGTCACCGTGGTAACACGGATGTTGGGGGGTTCCTAACACCTTCCCTCCGCATAACCAAGTTCCCGAACCCTAATGAATCTCGGTTTCACCGACCCATTTAGCAGTGTCACATCACTGGGTCAATGTGCAAACCTTTTCTCGGTTGTGCTGGTACAACCATTTAAAAAACCAACTAGCGACTCTTAACAGTCCATCGTCATCGTTATACATGTCGGACCTTTTTCACTTATTTTTTTAAATAAATCTCACCTAAAATGAGAACACCAAATAACAAGTAACGGAAAGGGACATCTAAAAATCCCGATGTCGACATTCAGCAAGCAAGGATATCGTTCCCACGAGGAAATAGACTAATATTTATCAATTACTAATTCAATGCAATTAATCTTATTTTAAACTACGAAATATTATTTGTGGTCTAAAAATTAAACTTAATAAAACTAATAATTAAGATCAGAATTTCACAAGAGTAATTGCAGATTTAACAAGTTAAGATTACAACTTCCCTTGGTATTTTATTTAAATCAGTTTACTTCCCATTTAATTCAGTTAATTAATATGAATCATTATCCAAGAATTCTTTATATCACTCACGCACTTCTTCCGAAAGACACGTGAATAAATCCCCCTAAATCCGTTCTCTACGATTCAGAATTACGAAGAACACCCTAGTCAATCAACTCACTATATTCCTATGTTAATTAAGTTAATTAGGGTTTTAAGCACAAATTATTTTAATGGATACAAACGACACATAGGTATATTCATATCATGCATGCTAATTATATTAACCATATTCATATTATATGAACATATGTTATTATATCAAGATCTAAATCTATATTCCATCTTCTAATTTTATATAGATTATCACAGTAATTGATGGTCAAACAATTAATCAATAAATGCAAGATATAATAAATAATTTAATAAAAACCAACTTTCATTAAATGAGAAGGTTTAATTTAAACTACATACCAAGTTCCGTTGCAATCTTAATAAAAATTTAGTTCATAATAATAATAAAGAAAAACATCATCTAGATTAATAATCTAAACATCCTAGGTAATTACAAAAGATAAGAACTAGAGAAGAAAAAAAGAAACTCTGAATTTGCTCCAAGACTCTCTATTTGATTTTCAGCCCTTGCAATCCTCCTTCGTGTTTTCCTTCGTTGTTCTCTCTGCAATTCTCTTGAAAAATTGAGTGATACTCTTTTTTGAAGTCTTCTCCTATTTGTATTGGTCCAAACCCTCATCAAGATTCCTATTTGGCTTCAAAATCAACTTAGCAGTAGAAAAATCCAACTTTGGTCGTGCATGAGCGCTTTGGCGCTCATCCTAGTTCTTTTCCAAGCGCCTAGCCGCTTAACTGGTACACCGGAATTACAAAAATGCCATCCAACTTGAATTTTAATAATTTTTAATTCTTTTCTTCTCCCAAATGACCAATTTGACCCTCTAGCTCCATCCTACAAGAAGTAAACACAAAAATAAATCAAAAGATACTAAAAACACTTAAAGATAACAATAATTAAGTTTAATAATATCAGATTCATAGGTATAAAACCTACTCATCATGACTCATAACTGAGAAGTTCCTGAAAAAGGCCGAGTGCGGAGCATAGCGGAGCGCAGCGGAGTGAGGGAGCGAAGCTCCCGAATGAATGAGTATACAAGAAGAAAGAAGTTCTATCAAAAATGAAAGGGAAAGGTTCAAGGCTCGTTTAGTTGCAAAAGGACACTCACAAAGGAAGGGGATTGACTATGATGAGGTGTTTTTTCCAGTGGTGAGGCATACTTCAATCAGGATAATCTTGGCATTGGTGGCTAGCTATGATCTAGAGTTAGAGCAGCTCGATGTAAAGATAACTTTTCTTCATGGTGATTTGGAGGAAGTTATATTCATAGAGCAGCCTGAGGGGTTCAAGCAGCCAAAGACTGAGCACATGGTTTGCATGTTGAAGAAATCTCTATTTAGGTTAAAGTAGTCTCCGAGAAAATGGTACAAGAAGTTTGATTCCTTCATGATCCGGATCGGGTTCACTCGTTGTGAGTATGATTATTGTGTTTATATTAAGAGTCTTGAGAATGGTTCATATATTTTTATGTTACTGTATGTGGATGATATTCTTATTACTGCGAAAAGTATGGTTGAAGCCAACAAGTTGAAGGCCTTGTTGGGAAAGGAGTTTGACATAAAGGATTTGGGTACTGCTAAGAAAATAATAAGAATGGAGATTCGTAGGGATAGGTCAGCTGGTAAGTTGTGGTTGTCCCAAAAGAATTACATAGAGAAAGTGTTGGAGAGGTTTAGTATGACTAATACAAAACAGGTCAGCACTTCATCAGCGAGTTATTTTAGGTTGTCTATAGCACAGTGTCCGGAGTCGACTGAAGAGATTTAGGATATGTCAAATGTGTCTTATGCGAATACAGCTGGTTGTTGGAATCAGCACAGTGAGCAAGTACATGGGAAATCCAGGCAGAGAGCACTGGAAAGCGGTCAAGTGGATATTCAGATATCTGAAAGGTACTGCAAATCATGGGATTTTGTTTGCAAGACAACATGGTCAGATATCAGTTATGGGGTATATAGATGCGGATTATGCTAGAAGGTTGGATGATTTAAGGTTTGCAACAGGGTATGTGTCTACACTAGCAGGTGGACTGATTTGTTAGAGATCTATAATACAATCTCTAGTGGCTCTATCTACTACTGAGTCTGACTATATGTCCTTGGCTGAGGCTGGGAAAGAAGCATTCTGTTTAAAGGGTTTTATAAATGAGTTAGGCATAGATCAAGGTGGAGTACAATTGTATTGTGATAGTCAGAGTGCCATTTATTTGGCAAAAGCATCAAGTGTATCATGCAAGGACCAAACATATTAACGTAAGGTTTCACAAAGTGAGAGAGTTGATTGTTATAGGTGATGTGATACTAGAAAAGGAACTTATGAAAATACGGCTGACATGTTGACAAAGATTGTGACCGCGGACAAGTTCAAGCATTGTTTGGACATGGTTAATGTCTCTAAATGTTAGTAAGGAAGATTCCCAAAAATCGGTTAGAACAAGTGGCTTAACTTCTGAATGGGCGAGTTATTCGCCAAGGTGGAATTTGTTGTTAGGACTTGTGACTCATAACTGAGAAGTTCCTGAAAAAGGCTGAGTGAGAAGCGCAACGGAGTGAGGGAGCGAAGCTCCCGAACAGAGCTGAGTACAAGCTTATGAGTAGCGTGGGGCACGCCAGTATAAGCTTGTGAGTAGCTCGAAGCATGCTGGGCGCGGACAAGACTCTGCAGCACCAGCGCGGGCCATACCAGTCGGCAGACATTAGTTGTAAGACCCCAACTTTTATGAATAAAGAATAATTTTTTCTCAAAATATATTTTTGAATATTATGATGTGGATTTGATATAATGTTATAGTTGTGGGTAATATTTACAAATTTTGCAAAGTAAGCAAGTGGTTATATAATATTCGATTGGTTGGGGAATATTCATTTTAACAGGGAATATTCGTACAATGGCACAATCATTGGTGGACCCCACAACGAAAGTATTGTCGTAGTAAAAAAATGACAGAATTATCTTTTTATAAAAATAACCGCGAAAGTGTTACCGTTAAAACTATTGAACTACCCGGTAGTAAAAGTACAGTAATATGCATGGTTGAATAGTAGCACACGGTATTGATTATTGATGCTTACGTGAGAAGTCACTCAGTTACACTTAATTATTGCTACAGTAAGTGTTGCATCATATCTCTCATATTATTGATTCAATTATTGTCACAGTATCATCTGCATAATATTTATTATTATTAAATCAATAATTGAGACGACAAAGTTATTCATATTATTATTTGCAATATTGACAATGTCTAGAAGTTCTGTCAAAGAGAGGTTTGGTCACCTAATTGCGCCCCAATAAGGAGAAATCCTTATAGGAAAGCCCTTTTTTCTTGGGAACGACCTGGTTGTTAAATATTGTGAGTTATAATATTAATGACAAATAAGTTCGTGTTGATTAAAGATGAAATTGATAGTTCTATTGTGTTAAAATTATTAGTGTTAGTGGAAATCGACATTTATTTCGATAGTAATTGATGTCTGGAAGTTATACTAACCAATCGGGTAATTAATCAGATAAATGAGCAATTACTTGATATTAATTCACATGATTATAACTATTTGTTCACATGTGTGTACTATTGATTCACATTCTTGTACTATTAGGGGTGGTGGTGCAAGATTGATAATACTTGCAAGACTAAGTTAAAAATAGAGGTATAAATGGAGGTACTATACTGTAATTCGTATTTTCACATGTCTAGAACTACTGATTCACATGATTTACTATTGATTCACATTATTTACTATTAGGTGAGGTGGTGCAAGTTTGATAATACTTGCAGGACTAAATTAAAAATGAAGAAAAAAAGGAAGGAATTATACTGTAATATTTCGAGTCCCAAAATGTGCAATTATCGAAACTATATTTTCCTATAAATAGAAGCTCATTCTTCCTTCATTTCTCACCAATTCACAAAAGCTTTAGAGCAATTATTATAGAGAGAAAGAAGAAAAGAAGTCTGCTACCTCACTATTTCAGTATCCAGTTTTTTCTAAGATAAGGGGTATTATTCCTTCTTATTCATGAAGAGAGTTATTTTCTTTCAATACTCGTAAGGGTTGTTATTCCATTCTCTATTATTATGTTGGAATAACCTGTTTATGCGAAGTATCGCATACATGGTGAAATTCTTCTATTATTCCATTCTTTATTATTCTGTTGGAATAACCTGTCTGTTCGGTCTATCGCATGCCTGGTGAATTTTGTTGCTATTCCATTCTTTATTATTTTGTTAGAATATCATGTCTGTGCGAATTACGCGTGACCTGGTTCCGTTCTTTATTATTCTGTTGGAATATCCTGTCTGTGTTAATTACGCATGACCTGGTTCCATTCTTTATTATCCTGTTGGAATAACCTATCTATGTGGACTAACGCATGCATGGTGAATGATCCTTCGTATTCTTTCCTTATTAAATTGTGGAAATGATCTGTCTACGTGGATTACCGCATGGCGGGCAAAACTCCATTTGCAGTTTCATATATTATATTATACTCAGTTAGTTAAAGTTTTGGCTTTTATACTCCATGAAATTAGTAGAATATCCTGGATATTTGCGCTTCATCCAGTATCTTTTCATGAATATATTCTTCTGAGCATTCTTGAATTTTACTCCACAAAACAGTATCATGTTGACAATTTGGATGTTATTGATTTCTGGATAAATTGAATTATAATTCTTTAAAAATTTATCCTTGAACTTGTTTTATTGAATCCTTATATCATTGTCATTATCCTCATATTTATAATAAGTTGAAAGTCATCTGTGGCCTGTAGTGCATAGATGGACTTGGTATGATTATGACCAGGGATTATTTGGTATAATCATGACCGTAATGTTACAAATGATGTGGTAAAAGTCCTCATTGGTCATAGTGCATTGATGGATAGTTATTGGCATGATCATGACCATTGATGAATACACAAATATCATTGCACATTTTGGGGTCGTGATACTAATGAATATCCTTGGCCGTAGTGCAGGGATGATGTGGTTCATTTATTAAGTTGAGTCTCAGCGATAAAAGTGATGAAAAAACTTTTAAATCATAGAAGATAGTAGATTTTATTCTCTACTTGACTTTTCTAAAGGATTGCTTATTTCGCTGCAGTTAAACTTGATGTTTGTTATATTTTATCAGTTTAACACTGTTGAAGGCTAACGATAAATTATTTTGCATTATCTTAGTCATAATATTTCTTACTGGGCTAGTTGAGCTCACCCTTTTGCTTTCATTGTTCTCTTCAGGAAATGAGAACGTAGCTGGGACTAGTCGGGGAACAGAGTGACAGTCTAGATGATAGCATTAGTAGTCCTCACTATTCTATGAAATAGTGTGACAATAAATGTAATGAGGACTCCATTGAGTGTGGATATTGTCTAGATGACAATATTCTTATTAAAACTCTTAGATTATGTTTTGTCGTATTTTATACGACTGTTGTATAATTAAGTTGTATTTGAATTTTTGTACCATGTATTTGGTGACTCAAGATGGGTTATGTATACCTATTTTGGGGGTGTCACAGTTGGTATCAAAGCTTAGGTATATGATCCCTGGCTAAGATGTGAGACTAGAACTAGGAGGGGAAAGACGGGGAATTCCTTCGCTAATATGACCTACCTAAGTTTATTTGGTATTTAATTGGTCAGTCAGAGTATAGGGATAATATGTTGCATATCAATTAACCCTTGTTTTGTGGCGGTATTTAAAAATGACATCCGAGAATGTTGAGAATAGCAATAAAGCACATGAGACCGTTGACTCTCCACAGATCAATAATCAAGATATTGTGCATCAGGAAGGCGACAATCCTCATTCAAACAACAACACTGACCAAATGATGAACGATGGAATGTTCAGAGGCTTTATGCAATTCATACAACATCAGACGAGAGCAGCTCCTGTTCAAAATACAAGTGGAAACAATGGCAACTCTCGGACGGTTACCGCTAAACAGTTCAAGGAGCTAGGACCACCGGAGTTTATTGGAGAACCAAAACCACTTAAGACAAAAGCGTGGATAAAGCAGATCACCAAGATATTTGATGTCTTGGGATGCTCCGAGGAGCAAAAGGTTCCCTTTGCCACCTTTATGATGTTCAAATAATGGAAGAATTGGTTCAAATACATGTTCTAGTTTAGCTGACTTATTTGTAGTGGACCTCAACAACTCATTGACCTTATCTAAATATTCATATTCATTCCAGTCAAGGTGATTTAAGAAAAAATTAATTGGATCTTTTTCAATCAAGAGTCTATTTTCAATTATTTCTTGAGTCATGGACAACTCTGGGTTAATGTTTACTTTAATCGGTTGGTCCAAAAAATCATTAGGTGGGTTTTTAGGAATAAGTCTTTTTGGGTATGGAGTTTTAGGCTTATAGACTTTTTCAACCGACTCATTAAATGTGACATGATTAATTTTAGGCATAGGCTCATAATTTGTTTGACTCAAACTGTGTAGAATTGAATACAAAATATTTATTTTCCTCATCATTTCCAAAACCATCAAGATTTTCAAAATTAACCTCAGAGTCACTAGAAAATTCACCCACCTCTTGTTCGTTTTTATGGTGGCTAATTGACTCATTTGAATTTCTAAACGAGATATAGCTTGATTCGTGTTTTGCATAAAAGCTTCCATAGTTTTCTCTAAGGTGTTGAGTCTTTCCTATTTTTTAATTGAAAATTCTTGGGGATATTGAGGTTCTAGATCCGAATATGGATATGGATATGAACTTAGATAAGGATTTTTATAAGTTGGAAAAAATTGCTTTAATTGGTTTGCATTAACATTTTCATAGGGTTCTTGATCCCAAGCAAAATTATTATTCCAACTATAATAAGAGTCCTAGGGGTCAACATCTACTTGATTTTATTAGGTCAAGCTGATGCAAAATATAAATTGGGTTATTTGTGGGGTAAAGAAGGGTAATGAAATTCCCACTTTATCTTGTTACAGGTTTTTGCCCTTAATGTTAGATTAAAGATGAAAATACACAAATAAAATAAAATAAAAATTGTAAAAAAATAAAATGTCCTAAAACTATGTGAATTACAAAAGAATGAGAAATTTGACGTATCTCAATCCTCCAACAATCATCACAGTTTATATTTGACAAAAAAATAAAAAAATAAAACCTAAATAGGATGTGCTTTACGTGAGTGAATGCATGAATGCGACAATTAAAAAAACTAAACTACTAATTTTTTTGTTTTTTTTTAAAAAAATGGAGATATAAAGTACCTGGAAAAGCACAACAACAAAATCTTTATCTTTTCGCTCATTCGATCCGCTTCAATAATCTTGAAGAGAAAAAAATATTAAAGTTAAAAAATAATTTGAATAAATAAAAATTAAGGAATAAAAAAATTAATTCTAGTCCTCGGCAACGGCGCCAAAAACTTGGTGTGATAAAAATATGTAATTGCAAGTGCACAATGTCAAATTGAAGAATTAACAACTACAGGTCGAACCCAAGATTAATTTTAATATATCCTTAATATCTATTTTAGGCGAATTAGAAATAAAGATTTAGAATTGATTAACTAGAATATGAAAACTAATAACGAGGAAGCAATCTAGGAATTCGAATCATTTAAACAATAAACGTAACAAGTAATTCAATCTATTCTATTTTTATAACATAATTATGATTTTAATCTCCCTTTCCTTTAATTTAGTAATTTTACAATTAACATGGGCAAGCATAGACTATGAAAATTTAATGATTAACTATAACCCATCAAAGCTTCTTTGAGCAATCATGAATTATGAAAAACTCATATCTTAACAATAATCAATCAAAACCTCTTAATTAATTTAAAATCACATAAGTACTATAAAACGAAGGTATTTCAATAAAGAAGCATGAATGCGAAATCAATTAAACATAAAAGTATAAATAATAGAAGAGATAAAAAATATTATCATGAATAATTATTTAGTTTCATCTTCATCCTAGTTATAAAAGAATTAACTAGATATGAAAATAAATAACTAACTAAAATAAAGAAAAGACGAAGATTTAAAATAAATAAGAAAACTCCCTTTAATTAATGATCATCCAACGAATGTATAATGAAGAAATAATTTACTCCTACTCCTAACCAAAACTAATCTAATCCAATATATCTTCTCTCTAAAATAAGAGACTTGTTTTTAGGGAAAATATATTTGTTTCATAGTTTAGATTCATTGAACTTGGTCTCTTTTGTTCCCTTTTATCATCTACTTTCCTTCTTGGCTTCAATCTCTATATGACAATCTCCCAAGAGTTATTTTCCATCTTTAAAAGCTAGAACAATTATCTTTTACTTATTCACAAAGATAATCCAATATTGTTCCACCTCATTCATTCTCGTTGTAAGATTCTTCTTGGATATTTCCTTGCATGAATATCGTTTGATCAACAAGATTTTGACTTTATTGCAATAAAATATTAAATCATACAAAACAAAATAAATTTATTAATTTAATAATCTAACATAATGAAAAGGAAAACATTAAGGATAATAAAATGTATAAATTATGTGTCTATTAGTGTGCTTTGTGGTAGAATAAATATTTGCCGATGAGGATCTGAAAGGAGGGTCGGGTTCAGGAGTAGCTAGGGGCAATAATTGTTAACATCTTGGTATTTAGTGGTGTTTTCAGTTCAGGATTCTGTTGGTAATGACGTCGGACAATGGATAACAGATTTAAAGTTCAGGTAACTCTTGATAATTCTAAACATTCATCAACAGAAGAGGCTCTTATATCCGTGGAGTTCGGATGAATGAATTCAGGGAGGAGATATAGTCGGCTCAATATAGATCTATTGAACGATGTTCAGGTTGGGGATTAACAGTGGTCGGAGAAAGTTAGGCGTGTTCAACGTGACAGATTAATTATTGGATCGGACATTTAGAGTGGGCCAAGTTACGTTAGCTTCCAGCTTCAGACTTGTTTAAATTAGAAAAAATTGAGCATCAATTTTGGAGATATAAGGTCAGATGGTGATATAATATTGGATCAATGCCTCCTACAGGGGTCGGGACGATTATTATAGTGGTGTAAGGTCAGACAGTTCCCCAGAACCTCTATTTGAAGCCTCCTTAGGGGATCAGGAGCATTGTTATGGTGGTATAAGGTCAAACGGTTCCCCAGAACCTCTATTTAAAGCCTTCCTATGGGTTCGGGAGCAATATTACGACGGCTGTATAATGTCGGATAAACGTCCTTTGGGAAGGACTCATTCCTCCCGAAAGGATAAACATCCTTCAGAAAGGATACGTTCCTCCCGAAAGGATAAACGTCATCCAGGAAGAACATGTTCCTCCCAAAAGGATAAACGTCCTCCGAAGAGGACAAATTCCTCTCGAAATGATAAGTGTCCTTCATGAAAGGCAAGTTCCTCCCGAAAGGATAAACATCCTTCGGGAAGGACACGTTCCTCCCGAAAGGATAAATGTTATTCGGTACGGGTCAATGTCCTCCTGAACAGACCTAACATCCTCCCGGATGGATAACATTCTTTGGGACGGACTAACATGCATCAAATTAAACACTCTTCGGCTAACATCCTCCCTGACTAATTGATGTACTCTCTTATTTTAAGTTCCTTATAATAAGATACTAGAGGGCAATGTTGGGGCATGATTATTTGGTCTGGATGATTTGGTGGACCATAGTCCACGTGGAGGAAGCCTCCCCACGTAGGAGTCTGTTTTGGGTAGTGGAAAATTTTAAGGAATATAAGATTCCTAACTATATTTAATTTCTAACTCATAACGAAAGAGACATGATAATATTTATATCCTATTATGGTATCCACCATAATGAGGAATTCTATTCCTATTCGGGATAAGGCGTTTTAAAGGAGGTGTGATCGCTACAAATAAAAGGTGTTAACGCCAAGATTCGTCCATGCGCCTCAATCACCAATAACGCGTCTAATCCTGCACAAAAATAAAGTCTCACAGATAAACTTGACGGCTTGGGCTACCGGGGGATAGCTTCGGTGTGAGAATAAGTACAGAATGAATAAGGTTAACAATTGAGATATTAAGCTTTAGTGTTGGAAAAATTATGAGATATTGTGTGTTTGTACATGTGAACCAGGGTATAGCCTTGTATTTATAGTGATCACGCCACCTTCTCCATGCCCGTCCCCGTATAAAAATAGAATTCCTTATTAGGTGAATACCATAATGGTATAAAACTGATTTTCCTTAAAGAAAGGAAGTCGGACAATATCCTGACACTTTCTTTAAGAGTTTGGAAATTAAATCCAATTAGGAATCTTAGATTCCTTAAAATTCTCCACTGCCCAAAACATACTCCTACTGGGGAGGCTTCCTCCACGTGGACCATGAACCACCAAATCATTCGGACCCAAATAATCATGGCCCAACATTGCCCCCAGTTTCTTATTATAAGGAACTTAAAATAAGAGATTACATCGATTAGTCAGGGAGGACGTTAGACAAAGAGTGTTTAAGCCGATGGACATTAGTCCGTCTCGATTAATGTTATTCGATTGGGAGGACGTTAGGTCCATTCAGGAGGGCATTTACCCATCCCGAAGAATATTTATCCTTTCTGGAGAAATGTGTCCTTCCCGAAGGACGTTTATCCTTTCGAGAGGAACTTGTCCTTCCTGAAGGACGTTTATCATTTCGGGAGGAACTTGTCCTTCCCTAAGGATGTTTATCCTTTCGGGAGGAATGTGTCCTTGACAAAGGATGTTTATCCGATCTTATACTCGCATAATATTGCTCCTGAAGCCCTAAGGAGGCTTTAAATAGAGATTCTGGGGAACCGTCCAACCTCATACCACCGAAGGTAAATAACCGACCTTATAACGCCAAAATTGATGCTCAATTTTTGCCAATTTAAACAAGTCCAAAGTTGGAAGCTAACACAACTTACCCCACTCTAAATGTCTGATCCAATAATTAGTTTGGTACGTTGCTTCTCTATTATTCTCCATCTATTCCAATTAAAAGTTTCGATCAAATACTTCGATTAAAATCAAACACCACAAGTTTGCAAAATCCATTTCCCAAATATAATCAAAACATGTTCCATTTACTCAGCCGATCCCATCTGAACTACCTCCTGAACGCTGAACCAAAAAAGAATTCTCAACTCCTGAAATGCAAGTTTGAACACACATCCCTTTCTCCGACCACTGTCGATTCCCATCGTTCAATATATCTATATTTAGCCAAATATATCTCATTCCTAAGGTGAATCATCTGAACTCCAGTCGATATAAGAGCCTCTTCTGTTGTTGAATGTCTAGAACCATCAAGAGTTACACGAACGTTAAATCCGTTATCCACTGTTCGACGTCATTACCATAGGAATCCCTAACTGAAAACACCACTAACTACCAAGATGATAACAATTATTGCCTTCCAACTACTCCTAAACTATGATCCTCCATTCGGATCCTCTTCAAAAAAATATTCATTCTACCACAAAGCACACTAACGTCTGTCTTTCAACTAGCATTCGCAGTCGACCACCTAAGATCAATTGGTTCAACTCCGCTACTCAAGCAACTACCCTACTAATGCCTTACTGAACCTATGCACAATCTTCTGACTCTAACTCAGAAATGTCGTAGCCTCTTCTCAATCCTCCACTATCGAAACTCCTCGTTTCCTGATTGTCTGATCTATTTTGATTGTTATCCGACCTGTGATGGTTATTCCTATCCCGATCACTAGTCTCCTCTAAAAACGGTGCGTTCTGCTTTAAACTCCCCATAGATTCCTCGATCGCGATGAAACTCTTTGCGCTATCATATGCTTTAGACAGATTCTTCGGGACGTTAAACATCATGCCTTTTACTAGCTTCCTTGACTTCACCACATCCAATCCCGTCTGGAAATATCTGGCCTGAGGACCATTTAAGTTTGTCACTACTCCGACAGCATCTCGGAATATCTTCACATACTGACTGAGAGTCATTGAAGTACTGTATAATCTGCACCAAAGAACTGGTAGGCTTACCCCTCCTCTTGTTGCTCCCGAACAACCATGAAACTTCTCATAAAGCTCCTTCCAAAACGAGATTAAGTTCGGGGCCAACGATATCATCCACTGCCTCGCCTCTTTCCTCAATGTTGTGATGAACATCTGGAACTTAGCTGCATCTGAATAATCATAATATTTCATCAGTCGGTCATATGCATGGCTGTGATCATACAGATCTCTGGTTCCATCATAGGTCTCCATGTGTGGAACCTTCTTATTGGGGTCCACCCGAACCCGATTAATCTTTGGGGAAACGGTGATGTTGGATCAATCGGGGTCTCCTTCTCATGGTTGGCAACCACATGTTTCTTTTCCAGCTCTGATACTTTTCGGGCAAGTGTCTCAGTCTCGTCTCTCCTGGGGGATGGCTCTCGCCTATCCCGATTCCTAGGTTCTGGAAAGGCCACCTGTCTTCTCCATTCAAACCTTCCTCTGCCTTCGCTACTTACTTCCCTAGAGCGACTTCGACGCCTACTTCTTTCCTGTCGAGAGCCGTCCGAACGAGATGTCCTCGATCGATTCCCTGCCAATACATCCCGACGCCAATTATGACTGGAAGAGACCTCCGTTCCACCCACCAACAATGTCATTAGTGCGTCCAATTCTTTTTGTTGAAGGTGCAAGGCCTCCACAACATCCTGATTCTCTTGTACCTTTTTGGTTAAGATCATGGAGTTTCGATCTTCCTGTGTACGTGTTTAGGATGGGATATCCTCGACACGATTATTGGGACCCACTTCCTTCCTCGCTATTGAGAACAATTGACGTCTAACAGGGGCCGTCTGAGTATTCCTTGGACTCATCGAATGACTGTTGTCCTCAACACAATCGGATGGCCCCAACCGATCTTTGGCTGAACCCCTGGGTTGAGTCGATAGGTTAGCTTTTGATTTTCTCTACCCGAAAACTATTTTGCTCGTCGCCATTACTTCTGATTAAACTCATGGGTGATGGAAAAATCAACTAACATTAAAGATCCCTCATTCTAGCGCCAATGTTAACGCCAATATTCGTCCACACACCTCAATCACCAATAGCGCGTCTAATTCTGCACAGAAACGAAATCACACGGAGAAACTTAATTGCCTGGGCTGCCGGGGGATAGTTCCGGTGTGAGAATAAGTACAAGCTGAATAAAGTTAACAATTGAGGTATTAAGCTTTAGTGCTGAAAAAATTATGAAATATTGTGTGTACCTGTGAACCATGGTATGACCTTGTATTTATAGTGATCACACCACCTTCTCCATTGTCCGTCCCCGTATGGAAATAAAATTCCTCATTAGGTGAATATCATGATGGGATATAACTGATTTTTCTTAAAGAAAGGAAGTCAGACAATATCATGACACTTTCTTTAGGTGTTTGGAAATTAAATCCAGTTAGGAATCTTAGATTTCTTAAAATTCTACAATACCCAAAACACTCCTACGTGGGGAGGCTTCCACTACGTGGACCATGACCCACCAAACCATTCGGGGCCAAATAATCATGCCCCGACACAAGGCTATACCCTGATTCACTGGTATACACACAATATCTCAGTATTTCTTAGCACTAAAGTTTAAAGTCTCCATTGTTAACCTAATTCAGCCAATACTTATTCTCACACAGGAACTATCCCCCGACAGTCCAAACCTTCAAGTTTCTCCGTGTGACTTCGTTTTTGTGCAGAATTGGACGCACTATTGGTGATTAAGGCGCGTGGAAGAATCTTAACGTTAAGACCTTTAATATGAAATGTATCATACTGTTAAATTGTACTAAAAAATAAAAATATAAAATATAACCAAAAACTTTATAAATTTTACAAATGGACTTTTTTTAAGAAAGGAGATGGTAATTAATAACTCTACTAATGCAATTAGGAAGAAAAATAATCTTATGTAAGTTAATTTTATGTCTAATGTGAATTATGATTCACTCGAGACTATTCTATGTATCTACAATTTTAATATTTAAAAATCAATATGAATTTATCGCCACATAAAAAAAGATAATGCTAGAGACAAACTATTCTACAAATATTTTACAAACTGTAAATGTGACATATTCCACCTCAGCATATTGTGTGGGACCGAAGACTACATTGAAACAATTTGTTGATCAATATATTAAAATAGAGTATGCCACATCAGCAGTTTATAAAATAGCTCGTGTATGTAGCATTACTAAAAAAAAAATTCATTAGGAATTACGCATATATGCAATAAATATGGCTTTTGCTAGTGATGTGACAAAGGATCCTGTTAAAATTCAACTTCTTACTGTAAGAAGGATATGCTGGAAAACTTTCTTCATTATTGATACAAAATGGTGCTTTACCTGGAAGTCGGACTCTTGATTTTGGCAAACTGGATGGTCAAAGAATACTTAACCATAATGTTTTTTTCAGAATGATAAAAAATGTAGTTATTTCACAAAGATAGTAGACTATCCTTCACTTATCACAATAAACATATAATAAAAAAGTAAGTAGATAAAAATTAGAAAGAGAAGAAGAACTAATAAAATATTTATTTACACAATAATCGATTCATCCAACTAAAACATTCAACAACAAAAAATACTAAAAAAAATAAGCACTTAATGTTTTGACATGTCAAAAGAGCTAGTAAGTACTGCACACAACAAGTCTTCACAACTTGAAAACGATATCTTCGTTTCGTATGTAATTTTAGACCACTACTTACTCACCTAAAAAATCAGGACTAAATGAACTATCGATAATAGCTTGGATCCTTGCATACATATCAAATTGACCCATGTTTTGATGTGGGACCGCAGTGTTTCACACTCGCACTAGTGTAGCTCCGCGGGTGGCCCTGAAACAAAGATTCAACAAATACAAGGTTAAGTGCTTTACTGCAAGTTCCACACCATATCTGCAATCAGTTACGAACCTCAAATGATAAGGCACATACTATGCAATTATGTAAAGAATTGTTAAATGTAATACAGACCCGGAGGCACAAATGGTCCATAAATTAGAAAATTTTGCCTCCCCTTCAAGCTTGCACAGATATTTTGTTCCGCTAAAGCACACATCTGCTTCGCAGTGCCTGCTTGATCCTCCATCACCCTTACATTAGTGCCAGAGCTACAAGTCAAGTTGCTACTTCTGATTCCGCAGCAGAATCAGACGGCTTAAATGATTTATCATCGTTTGGTACATTAAGCTTTGTCTCTAACTTGGGACATCTTTGAATCACAATCTTATGGTAGGGCAGGATCTGAATGGTATCAGGTAAGGATACTAGATTTGAACAACCTTTAATGGAGAGCTCCTGCAGAAAAGAGAGGTTTGGAAAGATATCTGGGATGTTGACTAATTCTTTGCATTCTTCAATATGCAACTTCTTAAGGGAAGTGAGGTATTTCAACCCCATCGGCAGAGATTTCAATTTAGCGCAGAACAGAATAGACAATTGTTCAAGAGAAGTAAATCCCTGCATGCCCTCATCCAACAGAGAGATCAAATCATTACAGTCGTATATAGTCAAGGTCCTTATCGATGTTAATCTCCCAAGATTTGTGGTAGAAATTGTCCCTTGCTCTCTAAATTCATCAATCACAAGGGAGGAAAGCGATTTCAGATGGGTCAAGGATCCTAGCAGCATTAAATTGCAGTTCGACAGAGCTAACTTTCTTAGGTTTGGAAGCATTGGTAGGGTGGTCAATTTAGTGCATCCCTGGATAGATAATGTCTCAAGGCGAGGGCATGCTACTTTAGATAAGTAAAGATTAAAATTTCTCCACTCCAACAAATTAGACATATCGAAAAGCTCAAGCTGTTTCAATGATGGGAATCCACCAAGAAGATCGTCACCATAAAACTCATGCCCAATAATCTGAACTTTGTGAAGCCCTTTTATATGGAGATCCCTAAGACAAGGTAGCTGCCCAAGTGGGGGAATTTCTTTGCAGTTGCAATTAATCAAAGAGAGCTTCACAAGGTTAAAGTTAATATTACAAGACCATGATGGAAAATTGGAATCTGTATACCCTTTTATGTACAAAACCCTGAGATCTTGAGATGGCCTGAGGCTATCTAATACTTGAGCAGAAAATTTACTCTCCAAATTTTGACCCCATGATAATCCCAAGGAGTAGAGACTCGACTTCTCAGATAGCTTGGCATCATGGGCTTCCGCCGGATCACTCACATGCTCAAGATTTTTAATTTCTAGAGTCCCTCTTAGGTTTAGCCCACCTAGGTCACTTAAAGAACCAAAACCAGAAGTCTTCGTCAAAATGAACACTGACAATGTTTGAAGAAACCTTAGTTTCCCAATCCCATACGGCATGTATGATAACGAAGAGCAGGATTGCATGCATAGGTGCCTCAGGTTAGTTAACCTATGAATATTTCTTGGCAACTCCTTGAGATTGTAACACTTGGAAAGCTGAAACGTCTGCAAACGCTTAAGATAGCAGATTGATCTAGGTAATTTTCTAATACGAGTCCGGGAGAGGTTAAGGTACCTTAAACATGTCAAGTCACCAACAGAACTTGGCAATTCACGAAGCCCGCTATGACTTAGATCTAGGACTCGCAAGGATTTAAAGACGGGGAAGATACTGGGGATATTTTCAAAAGTACCAGAATGATCAGATAATATAAGCAGTGTCTTTAGGTTTTTTGCTTGGTGCAGTGCTTTGGGAATAGTTGGTGGCCCAGATACAAAAACCAAAGAGGAATGACGGAGTTCATTGGAAATTTTTTGTGACATTCCAGATTCTACAACAGAGCAGCTGGTGCCTGCAACAGCTAGTGCAAGATCACGTATTAGATCATGCATCCGGCAGCTTGCTATGTCACCGTATTCATCCATTGTTATATCTGTAAAGAATGACAACTGCAATAATTCCGAGAAATAATTTTCACCGATATCCTCCAATGTTCTACGACTCCCCGCTGATCTGACAAAACCGTTGCTAATCCAACACTGAATTAGCTTGCCCTTGTTGATTATATAATTCTTTGGGAAGACTGAACAAAATGCAAAACACAGCTTCAGATTTGATGGTAGATGATCATAGCTCAACCTTAAGACAGATAACAAAGAGCTTTCGGATTCTGGTAAGCCCCATGTATCTCCTTCCAAGATAGACAACCACTCACTTTCTTCCCTCTTGAAGCGTAATAGGCTGCCTATAGCCTTAACAGCAAGAGGCAACCCTTGACACTTCGTAACAAGTTTTCGCCCTATCTCTATCAACCTGTTGTTCGCACTATCTTGAGAGTGACTAAATGCTATACCAGAAAAGAGAGAGAAACAATTGTCTTCCGATAAAGGACCAAGGAAATACTGCCGCATCCCACCTGCTATAGCCGCCACCTTGGTATTCCGAGTAGTTAATAGGACTTTGGACCCGGGAGCACCCTTGCTGAACCACCTTGCCAGCATCGACCACTTCTCTACGTCTTCATTCCAAACATCATCTAACACAATCAAGAATCTTTTTCCATGAAGCACTGCACTGAGCCTCCTCCCTATTGTCTCCAAGCTCGATATGTCATGGCTTTGTGAGGTTGCAGATTCTAAGGTTTCTTTGAGGATCCTGGTCACGTCAAATTCTTGAGACACCCAAACCCAAGCTTTCAAACCAAAGTTTTTATGCACCTTAATGTCGTCAAAAACAAGCTTGAGCAATAGTTGTTTTTCCAACTCCGCCCATACCACAAATGGCAACAACAGAAACGTTTTGGTCAGGTTCATCACAAGAATCGTCTAGTAACCAGCTCACTATATTTTTGGCATCGTCCTGTCTACCATAAACACGATCAAATATGAAAGAGACAGTACGACGATTTGGAGCAAAGTCAACACTGTCATCCTTGTCTACCACTTTCT
The DNA here is from genome assembly GCA_020205505.1 of Panax japonicus. Classification (NCBI taxonomy): domain Eukaryota; kingdom Viridiplantae; phylum Streptophyta; class Magnoliopsida; order Apiales; family Araliaceae; genus Panax; species Panax japonicus. The sequence continues at coordinate 43,676,260 of CM035104.1, read as the reverse complement.
TGGTAAATAAAGAAGATGATCTGCCGTCGAGATGATGAAACTTCTCCACAAGTTCAATGAACCTCGCCTTGAGTTTCAGCAACTTTGTTTCCAGCTTTAAACGGGAAAAAGGATTAACTAAAACCTTTTTCCCAGCCTTCCTTTGCAGCTGGTAACTTTCAAAATCATCGAGCAGATCATCAGCATCATAAGCAACATCTTGAACCTCAGCCAGCCAGTACTTGATCGCCTTGTTATACTCGGGTAGCATCTTCTCTCCTTCTTCAACGTGGGCTTGGAAACTCGGCAACGTCAGCTGCATCTTTATCTGTATCTCCTCGCCCAAGACACCATCAAGAGAATGCAACCGGTCTGACACAATTTTTAGAATAGGTGAAGCAATTATATCTGCCATTGACTTTTAATAATACCAAATCTCTTTGTTTCTCTCCCTCCTTTTCTTTTCTGTCAGCAACTTCTGCACTAATCCACACTTCGATCCGAAAATTCTTTGCTCTATTTAATTTAATTCTTCAGTGCCACTCATTTAGATCGATTTTTCCGTCCACTGAATTCCAGAATGTCATTTATTTAAAAAAAATTATTTACATGGTCATAAGTAGGAAATTTTCTTTTGGTCTTGGTGTTGGACTTCAGTTTTAACTTGTTGATCAAATCAAAAGTAAAGAAAGTAAACATCATCTTCAACTTGTCTTTGAATAATCAGAGAGATAAAAAAACATCATTTTCACTAGAGTCATTCCAACTAAAAATGAACAAATGGAAATATATACGAAAATTGATTATTATACTACCTCTGTCTGGAAATGAGTCTCTCTTTTTTTTGTGGATATTTTTCTGAATATTAAGGTTTTGCATTGACACACACTTAAACATAACATTTTGATAGTTATTTTACTCTTTGAAGTTTAATAATGGAAAAACTATATCCCAAAATATTATGATCAAGTGTGTCCAATATAAACCTTATTAAAAAAAAAGTAGGACTCTGAAATATCTTCTTGCAGTAAAAGACAGAATAAGGTTCCATGCCTGCAGCAGCGTGAATGGTCCAGAGCAGTTGGTAGTTGAAAATTATATGTATTTTTAACTGCTAGGCAAAATCAATTCCGAATGAATATTTCCACAACATTTAAATTGCTAGCGACATTCTTAAATACAATGTTAAAGTAATAAGAAATTGGTTTTTGACTATTCTTGTAGAATACCAGTAAATGCAGCTGTTTAACAATGCAACCAGTTTATCTTGTAGTTTCTGTGGGACATGCTCCTAAAGGTTGAAAGAACCAAAACATATATCTTTTCTTCTTTGGTTATATAAAGTGTAAAATGCATCTAACTACGATTGACTGTGATTTATCCCTAGTTCCACTTCACCACGCATGGTTTACCCCTAATTTCAATTCATATCCAGTAGTCCTCAGTCTGTTTAGCAACCCCTCAAGATCAATGTTGACTTTTGAAAATTAATTAAAATATTTTAAGTGTAAAATTGATGCAATGCATTTAAATTTTAAAAACAATTAATCTAGCTATTAACAGTCCATCCATTTACAAAAAGAGTCCCATTACCATATAATAAAAAAAATTGTTCCACTAAAAAGTTCAATTAGTGACGATAGTAGTATTAAATAACACAATATTCGTAATTTAAAAGTAAAATGTAAAAAACTACCTGTCATTACCAATTTTCAAGTCACCCCCTGTGATACGGAAACTACTATTTCACCAAATTTCACATTCATTCTTTAAGTTGCCTCATTTCTATCTATTTTAACAAGTGCACCCCACTGGCCAAAAAACATGACAGATATAGTCCAACAATAATAATGAGGGTTAAAATAACACTAATATTATAAATGAGACTCTTTTCATGAGACGGGAACTTGAATTTTTAGATAATTTATAGTATTCATACCCGTATTACTACTACGGGAGGCTAAACAAATTCATACCATGTTACTTTTGAATTTAAAAATGTCCTTCCTTCGCTTTGAAAAATTTAAAATTGATGCTTAACATTTTCGAACTGAGCGAGTATATTCCATTGTTAACATGAAAGGTTCATAATTTTTTCTAGGGCTTACGTAAATAGTCAATTAGATTGAGCACATACCTCAATCACCGTCACCAAATCTCTCAGTTTCAGACAGTGATCTGTCCCCAGCTGGCTCTCCTGCATCGAATCCAGCTGGCTTGGTGAGATCTTTGATTCGGCTAATATGGGCTCCGCTCGTCTTTAATCGCCCCCTTCCTAGTGATGATGAGTCCAGCTTCAATTGTTCATTTGTATTAATTTCGTTTGAAATAGAAAGACAGTAGGCTTGTAAAACCCTAGCTTTTTCTCTGTTATGTAATCGATGAAAATCGTCTTGTTCTTGTGAGAACATGTGTGGATCAATTGCCTGACAAATTTGCCTCCAAAGACCAAGTATGAATTATTTTTGCCAGGGGTTCATTATTACTTCGGATGGGGTGGCAAATGAAATGAGATTTTGAAGAAGATGGACAGATAGGGACTTGATTGAAAGTATTGAAAAGTTAAGTGCATGGAGTGGAAAAAGAATAAAGTTGGAATACAAAAGTATAATTTTACAAAATTAATATCCCCTCTAAATAATTTTATCTAATGAGTTTGATTAATGATGTATCATAATTCTAACACTGTTTGTGTATACACAGTCAATGAATCAAACTTTAATTCATATTAATAAGAGGCGGGAAAAAAATTGGATTTCAAGAGTTTTTATTCTCAAATGTTATTTTGGCGAGTTTCCTCAATGAATTGAAGTTTTATGCAGTGTCAAAATATACACCAACGAATTATGTTAGGATCGTGACACATCTGTTATGAAATTTTAATGATATGTGTATTAAATTTATGTCTTTTTCAATAAAAAGAGTTTGATTGTAATGACTGAAAAAAACCTCAAATTTCAGGGTTGGGGGGGCGTCCGGTGCAAATGTACCGGACTGTTTACAGTGTTTTTTCAATAAAAAACGTACTTCTTTTTACAGTTTTTTGTTCAAACTTGCTCTATTATTTTTATTTTTTATTTTTTTTCTCATAATTGTGGAAAAAAAAAAAAAAGGGGGCACCGGACGTACCGGTCGTTAAGGCACCGGACAACCCCCCAATTACAAATTTGAACCTAAAACTTTCTAATCTTTGGTCAATTATAATTTATCATTATTCTTGTTATACTTCAAAGTCACAAACTTCAACTTATGTCCCATAAACTTTTATTTTTCTTTCCTTAATTCATCAACACAAAGAAGAAAAGTTTCTACTGCTCTAGTTTCACTTTTTCCCCTTTATGAGTGAGACTTTTCCTCACTTCAATTTTCATCATGCAAGAGATACCAACTTTCCCTTCCTTTTCTATCTTTACCGTTTGTTACCCCATTATAGTTTCTCTCTTTCAATCCTATCCCTTCTCATCTCATGCCCCCAAACTCATAAATAGAACCCAAATTTAACCTCCGACCAAATGTTTATTGACATTTGACACTTACCAAGCTAGAAATTTTATTCAACCGGGTTAAAATATTGTGAGTCTATAATTAATTCTGTTTGGGGACAGTGCCATCGAGCCAATATTTTTGGATAATTTAATATTTTTCAATTGCATATATAAAATATATATTTGGTTACAATCTATATCTATATAAATAAATAAATATATAATAAGACAAAACGTGATTTTTTAGTCAATATCTTTGGTCTTTGGTATAGACTTTGAATTTAATTAAAATTAAAACATTTTTTATATACTGATACATAGTGTTATGATTGATTTAACTAGAATTAAAACTTTCTCTTTATGATCCTACAAACTTTAATAGTAACTTATTATTCTACAACAATTTTATTTCTTATAAGAGTCCTTTAAGTACTTAGTCATATAATAAATTTTTACTAAAAAATCATATTTAGAATTTTAGTTTAAGTTTCTACTCAACTTTAATCTCTAAATAACTATATATTAAAAATATTATGAGTACATATAGCAATTAATATCAAAATTTTATTAAATATTGTTATTTTGTATGATAAATTTGATAATAATGTGATTAATGTATATGTGTACCAGTAACTTTTGTAAAATCCTTAATGATGATATGATGTGCAAGGATTTAGAATAAAAATATCAAACTTGTTAGGTTGATCTTAAGAGTTGAGTTGATGTATAGATAATAGGATCGATTTGATCGTAGAAGCAAATTAAATGATTGTATAGTTACTCTGGTAATTTGTAATGTTAGCATGGATCGCACAGTAAACCATGCATTCGTAAAGTATCGAGTGCTTGATCACAGAGCTCGCATTCAGAACGTAGAGTTCCCTCAAGATCGTATAGTGAAGATCAGATAGCAAAGTGAACATAAAATCATAAAATTAAGTCAAGAATGCAGAATCTGGAGAAGAATCGTAGAACTCTCTTTTGAATCGTAAAGTAAAGTTAAGATCGTAGAGTACGCTTTAAGATTACATAGTAAAGAGAAGTTCGCAGAGTAAGTTCAAGCATTGTTCGTAGAACATAAAAGTAGTATGCCCTCAAGCCAATTACATTGGATGTGACAAGTATTTACTCTGCAACCTTGTTTATTTATTAATAAAAGAATTTATTTAATTAAAGACATTTTTTATCCGTGTTTAATTGGTTTAATTAAATAAATGTGATAAACTCATAGTTTTGGAGCAATATTTTTAGAATCACGATGAGATCAAAATTCTAAATATCTCAAAACTAAAATGTTCCTAATTGTTGAATCACTAATATGGGGTTACTAATTCCAGATAGATTAGTACATACTTTGCTTGCTCTGTTGAAGAGGATGATTGATCTCATAGTCATTTGTGTGAAAACAATAAAGCAAGTATGTTCGTGTTTATTAAAGAATAAGTTCACTGAACGTGATTCGATTAAAAAATATCTAATAAAGTTTTACTTGCCTCACAATAGGAGTTCCTATAGTGATAGTAGTACAAGTGATCATTGAACTTGAGATCATCATAGTACCATGTGTATTCTGAGTTGTACTTTGTTTAGATTCCTTAATATTTCAAAGTATACTATATGGTATGTTTGGGTATATTAAAGTGTTCATGGAGGTAAGTGAATGATCAACCACTTCCAGTAAAGAGAGAGGATGTCGTATGCAATTCGATAAGTGATAACTCATGAATCATTGGGCAAGGTGAATGATAATTATAAAGGAGTTTCTAATTTACATTAATCGGAGTTGTACATTTTGAGAATCAAAATGCATATGATTAAATAAATAAGATTTGTTAGTAATTTCATGTCTTATGTTTAACCGTGATATTGTATGGTAGAAGGATTAAATTATACGGTAACTATTCACGGAATATGTTCTTTGTGATTAAATGTTGATTTCATATTATCCGGACAGTCATGTACATTATTGTAAGGTGTCACTCATGATGTATAATAAATATTATTTATTTATATTTGAATTAAAGGAGTTTAATTCATTATATATAATATTAAAATGGTTATAATTTATTTATTCTACTAATGGCTTAATATTGAACCTAAATGGTCACACCATAAAAGAGAAATATAATTTTAAAAGTAATTGGCTTAATAATAATAAATTAAATATAGTTAATTTATTGGTGGAATAAATTAAAAAGCTTAATATTTATAATTAAGTATTTTAGAAATACTAAATTATAAATTAATAAGAGGAGTCTTATTATTATTATTATAAATTAATTGACTTAATAATAATGAATTAAGTGTATTTAATTTATTATTGAAATACATTAAATAACTTAATATTTATAAATTAAGTATTTGGAGAAATACTAATTATAAATTAATAAGAGAAATCTAATTATTATTATTATTATTATTATTATTATTATTATTATAAATAATTTAATTCCTAAATAGTTTAGGAATTGAATTAAAACCCTTAGTCTTAAAAGGTTTAGGAGGGAGGGTTAATGTATAAATAAGAGTAATCTTATTGTGGAAAAAACTAATTTTAATGCATCTCTTTATCGGTATTCTCAAAACTTAAGTGAGTTAGGAGAGGGAAAATTAGGGTTAGCCATCCAAGGTTTTGAGAAACCTAAAAATTCACTTCTTCAATCAATATACTCGTGATGGATCAACTTTAGAGAGTTACACACTTGGGTAGCGAACGTTTGATCCGAGGAATTGAAGAAGCACAGAGGATCAAAGGATTGGAACTTGAAGATCTATCATAACAAGAAGTTGTATCATCTTCATAAAGTATATCTTTTATCCTTCCTTAATTAATAATATAGCATAAGGTGATTCATGTGATTGCATAAAAATTTAAATTCGATTTATGTCATGCTTCCGTTGTTTTACAATATTATTGTATATCTCGTTTCTACAAACCAACAGAACAAGCCGTATAGATCAATCGTAGAATGTCTCTCTACTCATAGAGATCATTCGTAGAGTAGAACGTAAAGCTCAAAACGTTGAGTAAGATTAAGCATAGACTCTACGTTTCTAATCAAACTCTACAATCGACAACATTCGTAGAGAAAGTCAGGACTGACAGAGAACTAACAATAAGGAGCGTTGCAAGTATTTGATCCCAATGTAGATTACCAAACATCCTTGGTTGAAATCAAAGATCAGAGCATGTTTGTGTCTAACAGCTAGCTTGGTGAAAGTGACAGCACCCCATGTGGTTGATGAAGTTGAAGACTAATGTGACATGTCATAACCGTAAAGCAAGTTGCACATCACTCCTAAAGGTCAAACATCAAGATCTTCTAGGATCAATGCATTAAATGCTTAAACAAAAACTTTGCAATGGGAATAACTCAATGAAGTATATAAAAGGCAAGAAGGTTCAAATCAACAATACAAATCATAAATTTGAAATTCTGCCAAAATAAACATAGTTCTACTTTATGAAAGTGAACTACTTGTTCAAGCTGCTTAGTATTGAAGAAGACAAACTCATTGCAATCTTAGCAACACCTCACAACAACATTCAATCAACTGTGATTCATTATCTAAGTGACAATATTCCAAGTCTAAGTGACTTGAAGAGATACTTGTGATCTAGACAAGTGACCTAGTCTTGGTGACTAATATCGAGACTTAGTGACTCGAAGGAATCTAAGTGATCCAGTTGTATCAGATCTTAGTAATCTATATCCTTAGTGGATTTCCTATTCGTAAAATAGAGGAGTGACCTAGGAGTTTTTCATACTCCGAATCACTTAAATCTGCCTGTATTATTTACTTTCTGTCTCTACTTTCTGCATATTATCTGCTATATTTGTTGTGGTTAAAATTTAAAAAACTAAATTCATAACTAAGATTTCTTCATATCGTTAAGAGGGATTTCAAACTAATATTTTGTTGTGATTAATCAACATTGATTAATTAACTATCTAGTAATGCATTATTTAATTAAGAATTTCTTTTCTGCCTCTAAGAAACAACATATATATTAGAAATATATTAAAGATTGCTTTAGTTACTAATTCTATTACATATAGAAGATCTTTAATTAATTAATGTTACAAAATAATTCTAACTTGTATATTAGTTTTTAAAATTTAGTTAGCTAGTTTTTAAAACTAAAATCATAATGACAATTCATTATTCTACAACAATTATATTCCTAAATAACTATATATTGAAAATACAAGAAAAATATTATGAGTAAATAATAATTAATATAAAAAATTGTAATGTATATTACAAAATATATTAGCGATTAAAATTTAGTAAACAATTTTATTTCATAAAGAAGACCTTAAGTTAATTAATGTTAAAAAATCTTAACTTATATATTACTAATTAAAATTTAATTATCTTTTAAAACTAAAATCATGATTATAACTAATTATTTTACAACAATTTATTTTTTACAATAACGTATAACTTAAACACTACGTTTTAGGCTTTTAGGTTTCTACTCAGCTTTGAACTCTAATTAAAAATGCATATATAAATACAAATGATGGATTATAAAAACTAAATATTAAATTTGAAACTATATAAAAAGTTAATATTAAAATAAAAATAACAAAAGAAATATATTAGTAACACTCAATATATGATTTGTAGTTATTTGTTTTTAAGCAAAATTTATAGTCATTCTAATAATAGTAGTAAGTAAACGTGAAACTCAAAAAATATATTTTATATATAATCACTATATAAAATAAATAAAAAATAATTTTATTTAAAAAATAACTCGTGCTTCGCATGAGGTACTTAGCTAGTGCTAATATAATAAGTAGTACTATAATATATACATACACACCTTGTTGGCCCCTCATACGCTTTTCTAATCACAAATTTGTTTATAAATACTTAATTCTTTAATTGTTTAAAAAAATAATATAAATTATAGGGAAAAATGTATACACACAACTGTGTAGTACACCGTCGCTATAACTCAAAAAAACCGTCTTCATAATCGACTGTGTACTACACAGATGTGTATATACATATATGTGATTCCCCCAAAATAGGTATACATCACTCATCTTGAGTCGCCAAATACATGGTACAGAATTTAAATACAAACTTCTTTTATACAGTATGACAAAACGTATCTGAGAGTTTCAACACGGATAATGTCTCGTAGAGAGTATCCAAACTCAAATAAAGTCCTCATTACAATTATTATCACACTATTTCACTGAATAGTGATGACTACTAATGCAAACATCTGGACCGTCACTCCGTTCCCCGGCTAGTCCCAGCTATATTCTCATTTTCTGAAGAGAACAATGAAAACAAAGGGTGAGCTCAACTAGCCCAGTAAGAAATATTATGACTAAGATAATGCAGAATAAATTATCGTTAGCCTTCAACAATGTTAAACTGATAAAATATAATAAACATCAAGTTTAACAAAAGCGGAACAAGTAATCCATTAGAAAAGTCAAGTAGAGAATGATATCTACTATCTTCTATGATTTAAAAAGTTTATCATCAATTTTATCGCTGAGACTCAGCTTAATAAATAAACCACATCATCGAATCATCCCTGCACTATGGGCCAAAGATATTCATCTAATCATCAATGGTCATGATTATACCGAATAATCTCTGGTCATAATCATACCAACCACTGTCCATCAATGCACTACAGACCAATGAGGATTTTTATCACGTCATTTGTAACAAAACTGTCATGATTATACCGAATAATCTCCTGGTCATAATTATACCAATCAATAGTACATCTATGCACGTAAGCCACATATGACTTTCATCACAATATAAGCATGATGATGACGAATGATATAAGAATTCAATTAAATGAAAGCAAAGGATAAACTTTAAAGATTTATAATTTAATTTATCCATAATTCAATAATGTCCAAATTATCAATATGATACTGCTTTGTGGAGTAAAATTCAAGAATAATATTGTATCAAAAATGATTTGGACAACAAAGAAATCAATTTTTGTCATGAATAATTCCTCGGGTGAATAGTATCTGCGTGAATAGTATCCCATGAATAGTACTTCCCCGTGAATAATACTTTGTGAATAGTACCCGTGAATAGTACTTTGTGAATAGTACCGTAAAAATAATACTACTCATAGACAGTACTCCAGAATGAAAAACTTAAAATTTAGCAAGAATATGTAGAAAATATCCTTGTGAAACGATACTAGATGAAGCGTAAATTTCAAGGATATTCCACTAATTTCACGGAGTATAGAAGCAATACTTTAACAAAATGAGGGTATAATCAGGAATATGAGACGAAATAATATTACTCACATACTACAGAGTATGGAAAAAAATATTATTCCTATGAATACTGAACAAGATAATATCCCTTACCTCAGAAGAAGACTAGATATTGGAATAGTGAAGTAACAGACTTCTCTTCTTCTTTCTCTCTATAGCTTCTCTCTCTATAATTGCTCTTGTGAGTCTTAGTGAATTGGTGAGAATGAAAGAAGAATTGAGCTTCTATTTATAGGAAAATATAGTTTCGATAATTGCACGTTTTGGGGCTTGAAATATTATAGTATAATACCTTCATCTTTTCTTTCATTTTTAATTTAGTCCTGCAAGTATTATCACACTTGCACCACCTCCCCGAATAGTACATGTTGTGAATCAATAGAACAATCATGTGAATAAAATAATTACAGTATAGTACCTTCATCTATACCTCTATTTTTAATTTAGTCATGCAAGTATTATCAATCTTGCACCATCTCCCCTAATAGTATATGCATGTGAATCAATAGTATACACATGTGAACAAATAGTTATAAGCATGTGAATTAATAGCAATTAAATGCTCATTTATCCGATTAATTATCCGATTGGTCAATATAACCTCCAGACATCAATTATTATCGGAATAGATGTCGATTTTCACTTAACACTAATAATCCCAACACAATAGAAATATCAATTTCATCTTTAATCAACACGAACTTATTCATCATTAATATTATAACTCATAATATTAACAACCAGATCATTCCCAGGAAAGAGGGGGCTTTCCGATAAAGATTTCTCTCTATTGGCGCGCAATTAGGTGACCAAACCTCTTCTTGATAGAACTTTCTAGACATTGTCAATATTACAAATAATAATATGAATAACTTTGTCGTCTCAATTATTGATTTAATAATAATAAATATTATGCAGATGATACTGTGATAATAATTGAACCAATAATATGAGAGATATTATGCAACAATTACTGTAACAATAATTACAGTGTTCTAATATGCAACCACACGTATTATTGTACTTTTACCACCAGGTAGTTCAACAGTTTAATGGTAAAACTTTCGCCGTTATTTTTATAAAAAGATAATTCTAGTCATTTTCTAACTACGAAAATATTTCCATTGTGGGGTCCACCCATGATTGTGCAGTCGTATGAATATTCCCTGTTAAAATGAATATTCCCCGACCAATCGAATATTATATAACCACTTGCTTACTTTGTAAAATTTGTAAATAATACCCACAGCTATAACATTATATTAAATTCACACCATAATATTCAAAAATATATTTTGAGAAAAATTCTTATCTTTATTCATAAAAGTTGGGGTCTTACAACCTCCCCTTCTTATGAAATTTCGTCCTCGAAATTAGGGTGCGTACCTGGTATGTCGAAGAGGTGAGGATACATTGACTTTATTTCAGATTCTAACTCCCAGGTCATTTCCTCAACATCGTGGTTTCTTCACAAAACTTTGACTTGAGGTATAACCTTGGAGCGTAGAATATGATCCTTCTTATCCAAGATTTTAACAAGTACCTCTTCATACGTTAAATCTTCTGCTATCTCGTCCGGTTCTAATTCAATAATGTGGTTCAGGTCTTTCACATATTTACGTAACATAAATATGTGAAAAACGTTATGAACATGAGACATACTTGGCGGTAAGGCGAATCTATAGGCCACAATTTCTACTCGCTCGAGAATTATAAATAGGCCAATGAATCGAGGATTTAGTTTTCCCCTCTTTCCAAATCTCGTAACTCCTTTCCATGGCGCAACACGTAACAACACATGATCTCCAATATTGAATTCCACGTCCTTTCGATGAAGATCAGCATAACTCTTTTGTCTGTCAATCTTGTGAGATTTTTATACGTTGTCGGATCGTTTGTGTAAAACCCCAACTTTTTTAATAAAGATGATTTTTTTATAAATATCATTTTTGAATATTATGGAATTAATTTGATATAATGTTATAGTTGTGGGTAATATTTATAAATTTTGCAAAGTATGCAAGTTGTTATATAATATTCGATTAGTCAGGGAATATTCGTTTTAATAGGGAATATTCGTACAACGGCACAATCATTAGTGGACCCCACAACGAAATTATTGTCGAAGTGAGAAAACGACAAAAATATTTTATAAAAATAACAGCTGAAGTTATACCGTTAATAGTTGAAACATCTGGTGTTAAAAGTACAGTAATACGTGTGGTTGCATAGTAGCACACGGTATTGATTATTGATGCTTACGTGAGAAGTCACTTAGTTTTGTTCAATTAGTGCTACAGTAATTGCTGCATAGTATCTCACGTTATTTGATTCAATTATTGTCAATATTTTATATATTATTAAATCAATAATTGAGATGACAAAGTTATTAATATTATTATTTGCAATATTAACGATGTCTAGACGTTCTGTCAAGGAGAGGTTTGGTCACCTAATTGCGCGCCAATGAGGAGAAATCCTTATTGGAAACCCCATATTTCCTGGGAACGACCTGATCGATTAATATTGTGAATTATAATAATGATGATAAATTTTGTTTTATTAGTATTATTAATGTAATAAAACAGAAAATTTTTTTATATAAAACATAATACTTTTATAAAGTTATCTGTTTTATTAGACTATAAATAGAATATATTATATTCTATTATGCATGGTGTTATGCATAATATGAGAGATATTATGCAGCAATTACTGTAGCAATAATTGAGTATAACTGAGTGACTTCTCACGTAAGCATCAATAATCAATACCGTGTGTTACTATGCAACCACACATATTACTGTACTTTTACCACCGGGTAGTTCAACAAGTTTAACGGTAAAACTTTCGCCGTTATTTTTATAAAAAGATAATTCTGTCATTTTCTAACTACGACAATACTTCCGTTGTGGGGTCCACCAATGATTGTGTTGTCGTACGAATATTCCCCGACCAATCGAATATTATATAACCACTTGCTTACTTTGCAAAATTTATAAATAATATCCTACAACTATAACATTATATCAAATCTACACCATAATATTCAAAAATATTAGAGAAATTTTTTAATCTTTATTTATAAAAGTTGGGGTCTTACAATATAGCCCTATATTATTGTTTATTTTAAGAAAAATAGAGAAAAATGCATATATAGGAGTATATGTGATATGTGATTAAGAAGTTATAAAATTTCAATTTGACTCCGTATATTAAAAATTTTATAAAATTTCAGCGGGGTTAATTTGTCTATTAATTTAAATTTTGTTTCTAAAAATATCATATATTTTAAAGTAATTTTTTCCTCACCACATACTGATAAGCTAGTGATAAAAGTCTCTCTTTGTTGTCTCTTAAAATTAAAATGCTTTTCAAAATTTATTACATTGTCATAATGTAGGTTTGAAAAAAAAAATTACTTATTCCGAGTCAAAAAAATAAAATAAAAAAGATTCACCTTGTTGTACTTATTAAAAATGAAAACTTCTAAACAATTCGTGACATAAAAAAATTAGTCTAATAATTTAAGACAATAAATATAAAGAGGATACATCGGATTATCAGTATTTTGCTAAAGGAGTTTTGAAAATTGAGGACTCTTATTATATCTATTCCTACAAGAAATACAAAAATGACACATGATTGAAATGAGACATTCTATCCTATCCTATCCTATCCAATCCTATCCTATATTAAAAAAGCTATACTTTGTCATACCTGCTCTGTAATGTATCCTTTGACCTTTGCAACATAATATAAGAGTCCTTCTAGGGGGCGTTTTCCGACCCGGGTAGTGATTGGCCAGATTTTTTTTTGACTACAAAATAAATAATATGATTTATTGAAACTGAAATTTTTATAAAATACAGTAATATAGGTGTCTTTTTGGATACACATAACAAACAGGGTTATGCAGTCTGTACAACCCTGTTTTTTACGTGTATTCAAATGACATCTAAATCACTGCATTTTATAAAAATTTCAGTTCCAATAAATCACATTAATTATTCTCTAGTCAAAAGCAAAAAAAAATATTCCGGCCGGTCACTACCCCGGTCGGAAAACGCCGGTCCCCCTAGACTTTTTCCATTATATAATGTATGTTTGGTTAATTGGGGGGGCGGTCCGGTGCATCTTAAAGACCCGTACCGTCCGGTGCATGTATTAATTTTTTTATTTTTTATTTTTTAAGGATTTTTACCACAATTATGAGGAAAAAAAATAAAAAATAATTGAGCAAGTTTGAATAAAAAATTATAAAAGAAAGTATATTTTTTATTGAAAATACAGTATTTTTCAATAAAAATGTACTTCTTTTATAATTTTTTGTTCAAACTTGCTCTATTATTTTTTATTTTTTTTCTCATAATTGTGGTAAAAATCCATAAAAAAATAAAAAAATAAAAAAATTAATACATGCACCGGACGTTAGTCCGATACATTTGTACCGGACGCCCCCCCAACCCTTGGTTAATTGACTAGTGTTTGGAATATTTATATAGAGCGTTTAAAAATTTAAATACATTTAAAATTTTTATTCGTTTAGTAACAATTTATTTTAAATGTATTTTATTTAATTTATACACACCAAAATTAGCACAATACATTTGGAAGTCCAAATGTTACAAACGTTATCGTTACAATCGTTGATAGCTGAATAAACCCATAGTGAGTCAAACGAAGTTTTAAACATAATAAAAAATATAGTATTGAATATTAAATGTTTGAATTTATTTTATATATTAAAAGAAAATAATATTTTTTGCATAAAAATGGATATACTTTATATGGTATTTAACTAGTATATCTTATAGGGTTAATACGTCTATTTTTATGGTTTTTATATGAATCCAACTGTACAAATTTAAACAACATATAAAAATATTTGAACATATGAATTTTCATATGATTTGGTGATAAATATACTAATTTTATAATGTTATACTAATGGTGCTACACAATCTCAAAATTGAATAAAAATTAGTGTTTACTCATATTTTTGCATGATCTTTCCATTTGAAAGGTTAAATTTTACCAAAAAGCTTGATATAAACTCAAATTATAAAACTAAGATATATAACTTATAGTCCATTTCAAGAGCTCACACCCTTTACATACCATGCGAATCGGGCCGGTCCGTCGCTATATCAGAGAACTGCGTCTTAGCTTTTAACGACGGACCGAACCGTCGTCTCGTTAAAGGGGTATGCAAGGTATGTAGGATCAAGGTACCCTTGATCCTTTCCGATATAACTTATATTATGTCCCGCAAGCCCTTTTTTTTTATGCCACACTAAATAATTTTCCTAAAGGATTATTCAAACTTGCATAGTTTAAGTTAATGAGTGCATATATTAAATATATGTGATTGATTTTGTATTTACTCGATGGCACTATATTTACAACTCACTTTACATCATTTTAGGGGATATTCTAGATAAGTTATTTATATTTTATAAACAAATTTTAAATACACTTTTGGTATCTTAAGATTCTTGTCTAGAAAGTTTTGCAAACCGTATGAGCACGTTTGTTTGTAGGATTAGATCAAATGAGTCTATTTATCCTCTATACTAATAATTCCTTGGTGTGAATTATGAAACTCCCTACCTATATTCTTTGTAATTAGTACTTTATACGGGAGATTACCAATTTAAATTTGCACTAACAATACAACTCATAATTTAAACCCGCAAACAAAAAAAATCTTCTGTAATATATTTTTAATAACGTTGAACGGATGGAACAAAAAGCGTTACAAGTTATAAATAATCTGAGTACAGATAATTAAAACTGTAAAC
The DNA here is from genome assembly GCA_020205505.1 of Panax japonicus. Classification (NCBI taxonomy): domain Eukaryota; kingdom Viridiplantae; phylum Streptophyta; class Magnoliopsida; order Apiales; family Araliaceae; genus Panax; species Panax japonicus. The sequence continues at coordinate 43,660,708 of CM035104.1, read as the reverse complement.
GAATCGTATTTCTCGCAAACGAATCGACTAACCTTAACTCGAGATTGACTTGCATAAACTCGATTAGAGTTTGTTAAATAAGTCGAATCCAAACAAATTTGGGGTTTGAGATCAAAAACTTTGTGATATTTTAATGTGATACATTGGATCCAGCTGGCTTTGGATCCAAAGTTTTGAAGCTCAGTGCCAGAAGAGCAACACAAAATTAACCTCCAATAACTCTTTGAACAATGAGTAGTAGAGGAGGATTGAAAACTAATATAAAAAATAAATTTTACTATGCCATTCAAATTTTACTATGAAGCCCAACTAGAACTAATGATCACTAATGGGGTAATATTAATCCATCTTCTGAGTCTATTAAAATATCACTGGCATAAATAGAAAAATAGATTTTCGGGAAGGATTTCTGAATTTTTGGTTTTATGATACATTGTTTCTTTGAAGAAATGAGTAGTTAATTTGTTTAGTTTTAATGTTTAATATAAAGGAGTATGACTATTTCGCCCTTTATTATATTAAAATTGTTTAATCACAAAAGAAAAAATTATTTTTTTACACACATCAGCTTAGTTATGTCCCACCCAGATAGCCACGTCAACAATTTCTGACGTGTCAACCTCAATTGGATGGAATTGAAAAAAATTAATAGTTCAATCATCTAATTGAAAAATTGAAAAGTGAATCACCGAAGTGGAATATGGCCTATAGTTCAGGGTAGTAAATTATGTTTAAGCCTTTCCCATAAAATTATATTCATTGATTATAAGCTCATCTCAGCTAAAAAGTTCTTAGCCAGTTAGTTAAGATGGGTCAGGGGACATTTATGTATCATGTTAGATTCATTCCTTTTTGTGAATTTATTTTCTTTGATGTGAACTTTGTTTCCTGTGTCAATCTGTGAGCTTGTTTCTTTCTTTATGCTAGGCTTCATTGATTATTGTAATTTTCCATCGTTAATGTGCATTTATTGATATTATAATTGTGTAGTTGATATCAAATTGGGGCTTCAAAAGAAGAAGAAGAATTTACAATTACATTTTTTATTACATTTTAAAAAATAATTACAACAATAGTGCACTCATAAAATATTTACACAACTAATACTTTTAAATTTTTATTTTCATTATTAGTACATATTTATACTTCCTTTAATTTTGGAGTGTAATTTATATTTTATCCTTTTCTTTTTTTTTATCACTATCTACATACTACAATTAATTTTCAAAATAATATATTTACAAATAGAGGACACCCACTTTCAGATCTATCCGCCTGTCATATTCATCTTCATCTTCTTCACTTTATCCCCACCTCTCTCTGTCTCTCATACACATTTTTCTGTCACTTTATCCACATTTTTCTTCACTTTATTCGCCTGCATTTTTCTCTCATACAAATTTTGCGTATGTCTAAATCTATATATATATATATAGAGAGAGAGAGGGACAGAGAATATATATATATATATATATATATATATATATATATATATATATATATATATATATATATATATAGGTAGAACTATAAGATCAGTGTTAGAATTTGTTTTATGGGATCAAGTATTCAATCGATCTTGTATTTCATATTACATTAGACAAGATTTTTCGAAAAAATGGCAAGTTACTTAAGAATGACAGCAAAAATAAAAGTGCTATACAGTTGCTTCCATCTCGATCACGGAGAATTTTCAATAAGTTGTGGGTTGTAGGTAAAGGGCATGGAGTAGGGGAGAATGAGAGCTCTGAGACATCTTGTAGTTCCCAGAGTCTAACTTCAATGATTCAAAAGTGCTATTCAGGCTTTGTTTGATATTTTTTTTAGAGTGCAGTTAGTAGCCAAATATTCATATCAAGGTAACCAATTCAGTATTAGTAGGTTACCAATTTATTTTTGAATGTGATACAGTTGGTAGCCAAACCTTCATGCAGTTGGTTGTCAAACTTTCAGACCAAGGTAACCAATTCATACTGCAGATGTGGAGGTAGATTGGTTATCTTGGTATAAATATTTTGTTACCTTGGTATAAAAGTTTAGTTACTTTTTTAAGAAGGTTTGGTTATCAACATTACATTACACATCACTCTCTTACAACACTGAATTGGGTTATCAATTGTTCACTTTCCACTTTGTAATATTTAGGGTCATTGTTCTTGTGGTTGATATCGCAAAATTGACAAGCATGAAAGCTTAATCGTCTGAAGCATGTTTTCTTTTTCTATTTTTTTTTCGTGCTTTCTCCAGAAGAGATGAATGAGTGAACAAAATCGACAATATGGTGCAGTTGGTAGCCAAACTTTCATACAAAGGTAACTATTTTAGTTTTTGTGGGTAACCAAATATTCATAAAAAAAGTTTGTTCGTGATTTCCTCTTTGTTCGGCTACTCCGACTTGCTGGTTTGGTAACTCCGACTTTTTCTTCTTTGATTTGTTTTGGTAACTCCAACTTCTTCTTCTTCTTCTTCTTCTTCTATTTGTGTTGTTTTGGTTGTTCGTGTTTTGTCTGGCTATTTAGCATATGGTGATTGCGAATAGTTGCTAATTCTGGTACATGGATTGCAGAATGTGAAAAAGTCTTTCATATATCAGTACGCAAATCAAATATTGGAGAGAAATCTGAAGTTATTTTAGAGAATGGAAGATGCAGATTCAGATCTGCTACACATACACCATGAACGAGCTAGATGGAATTTCTTAGTTACAAAGGAAAGAACAAATATAGAAAGGGAGATGAAGATTTGAATTTGAATTTATTTTTATTGTTGGATCACAAATATTTGAATTTGAATTATTATTTTGGCAGTTATTTCTCCTTGATTTTAGTTTCCTTATTAATGTGAATTGTACTATTTTTGTAATATGAGTTCTAATTACACTCTTTTTATAATTATTTTATTGATGCACTAATGATGTAATTACTTTCTAATTGTTGTATATTTATGTAAAGGACCCTAAAATAAATTACTTCCTGATGGTGCAAAATTTTGGTACAAGTGGGCATCTAATATCCAATAAATTCTATGGAACAAAGATAATAAAATAATAATAAATACCTCTATAAGATATAGGTCATGGGATGAGGTATAGTTATGGATTCAAAACTCCACAGAGATGTTTAGGGGTCATGGGGTTCCAACTGCACACCAAAGTGTAGTGGCTGAGGGTTCCTCCAAAAGGAGGAGAAAAAAAAGACTTTTACAATAATGAGCATTGCACGATGGAATTAGACATTGATGTAGTAAAACGTCAAGAGGGCTCAGGTGAAGTAAAATGGTATATTGAGACCTACAACTAATAAAGATAAATGTCCCATATTAATAATACATGTTAAGCAAATGCCTTTATTATAGATTGTTTTGCTTTATATTATTTTTTTGTTTGGATAAATGTAAGATAAAATATTAAAATTTGCTTAAAATAAAAAACCTCGCCTGTCCCTAGGCGCTAGCCGCCCGCCCGCCTAGTGCAACATTGGATACGTAGAGTTGATACACTTGAGAGACCCTAGTGATTTAAACGTGGAGTTTAAATCCTAGTTTAAACTTCCATTATTTTTCCTTAATTATTTATCTTAAATTTTTCAAAAAATCAATTGAATTTTATAATCAAAATCAACTTTCTCATTAATTACATTAAACACATTGTCGTTGAGAAATTTTCAATAATCACTAACCTCGCATAAAGGACAAATGTTAGCCTCCTATAAAAAGAGGATAACAAATTCATTCATTTCTGGTGAGAATCAAACCTCAAACCTAAAGGTCCAGGGCCTCAGCCTTAACTATCAGTCTGAAGCCTCATTGGTAAGTACAATTTCTTTTGAACATCCTTCATAAAAAATCTTTTGCTTCAATAGCCTCGATGACCTAAGTCACTGTTGGAGTGTGATTATTTAGGTCTAGCCATGGTGCAGCCCAATCTATTTAATGGCCCGGGCATATGTATTTATTATGACAGTGGAAGAGTCCTTATTAAAATAGGATTGTGTTTACTTATTTGGAGGGATAAGGAGTCCTTCTCCTAGTAGGAGAAGGGTAAATGTACTTCTATATATATGGCTACAAGCTAGGGTTTAGAGGATACAAGAACACAAGAGATACAACACAAATACACATCTTGTACTCCCAATATTATTATAGTGGATTACTCTCTCTCTCCGTGGTTTTTCCCAATTGGGTTTCCACGTAAATTCTTGTGTTCATACTTTATATTTCTTTATTTATGTTTATGTGAGTGTATTTCGTGAGTTTGATTTCACAACAATTACTCCATCAACCGTTGGCGCTATTTTGGCCTGTCCTTTTGGGTGATTTCGTCAGGCGTACAAAATCAGGCGTTAACATTGGCGCCGTCTGTGGGAACGAGACATTTGTTCTAGTGTCGATTTAAAATCACCTATTCACCGAAGGAGATAAGTGATTCCTTTTTATTAAATTAAATATATACTTGTGTATATATTTACTCCTTATTTGTTTTGGTAACCGCCTCCATACTTGGTTGGTTGGCTGTATACAAACATTACTTAAAAATTCTATCATGTTTGATTTTTAGATTGAAACGAGGTTGGGTGGGCTTGTGAAGATGAAATCAGAGACAAATTTCTTGCAAGAATTGGTTTTGTAGGCAGCCAGCGCCGCTTTTAGTTGCTTGGTATTGTTCGCCGGACTCCGCCATCTTGACCCGACTCGAGAGGCCTCCAAAAAAGCTCTAAAACAAAAGAAGGAAATTACTAAGCGTCTGGGCCGACCTCTCATTCAAACCAATTCCTATGAGGATGTAATAGCTTGTGATATTATAAATCCTAACCACATTGAAGTGGAATTTGACTCTATTGGAGGATTTGAAACCATTAAGCAATCACTGTTCGAATTGGTGATTCTTCCACTACGTAGGCCTGGGCTGTTTTCACATGGGAAGCTTATTGGTCCTTAAAATGGTGTGTTGTTATATGGACTCCCGGGCACATGAAAGACTATGCTGGCCAAAGCTATTGTAAAAGAGTCTGGGGCTATTTTCGTAAATATGAGAATAGCGAATCTAATGAGCAAGTGGTTTGGTGATGCACAAAAACTCGTGTCTGTTGTATTTAGCTTAGCCTATGAACTCCAACCTGCTACCATATTCATTGATGAGGTGGACAACTTTTTGGGACAGCGCCGGTCGGCTGACCACGAAGCACTAACAAGTATGAAGACTGAGTTCATGACTTTATGGGATGGCTTCACTACCGACTGTGAGCAAAAGATGCATTGCTGTTAACATTCTAAAAGGGGTTGCCACTTGAGCGAAAATAATTCGTGTGGGCCTATCATATCATGAGTCAGCAATAACATCTTCTATATGTTTCTTGAAGCCAACCAAAGAAATCCAAGCCCATCGGCTTCGGCAAAATAGAACTAGCACCTGGAATCAACACGATCGTCGGGAGAATAACAAGTTTCAGATAGAATATGCGTGGCTCTTAATTTTCACGAATGGAATGGAGCGAGCAATAACCTTCACATATCAAATAAAAGGTTTCGTTGTCCTTCGTCACTATCAACATCTGCCGACCACATGGGAACAGATGAAGTTAGGTTCGGACCACTTCAAGAATCTCTTCGGCGATTCCTCTTCGGGCCACACCGGTTTCATCATATCTTTGGTTGTTTACCTTCGGCAAAAATAAAGTCTGATCGAAGCCTCCCACTGGGGTCGGGACGGCTATTTTGGCAGTATAAGGTTGGATGGCGTAATAAGGTTGGATCCTTCGGGAAGGCTTAGTTCTCCCGAAAGGAAGCCTCCCACTGGGGTTGGGATGACTATTTTGGCGGCATAAGGTTGGTTGGCGTAATAAGGTTGGGTCCTTCGGGAAGGCTTTGGTCTCCCGAAAGGATAAAAATCCCGAGGATAAAAGTCCCGAGGATAAAAGGCCCGAGGATAAAAGGCCCGAGGCTACTTTTTCAAATAGTCTCTTATAAATAAGTTTCCTTATAAATAAGAGACTGGAGGGCAATGGTGGCATAAGGTTGCAGGGGTTATAAGGTCGGACAAACGTCCTTCGGGAAGGCTTTGGTCTCCCGAAAGGATAAAAATCCCGAGGATAAAAGTCCCGAGGATAAAAGGCCCGAGGATAAAAGGCCCGAGGCTACTTTTTCAAATAGTCTCTTATAAATAAGTTTCCTTATAAATAAGAGACTGGGGGGCAATGGTGGCATAAGGTTGCAGGGGTTATAAGGTCGGACAAACGTTCTCCCGAACGGATTATTTCCTTCGGGACGAATCAATCTCTCTCCAACGGATAACATCCTCCGAGACGGACCGATATCCTCTCCAACGGATCACATCCTTCGAGACGGACCGACATCCTCTCTGACGGATCATCGTCCTCTCGAACGGATTACTTTCTTCGGGACGGATCATCATCATCTCGATCGGACAATATCCTTCGGGACGGACCAATGTCCTCCCGAACGGTCAAAATAAATATTTATACGGTTCTTCGGAACGAATACGTTTAGTTCCTCGGAACAAACTTTATAATTTATATTGGGTTGTGATAAGGTTGGTTCTTTATATTTTTGGTAGTGATAAGGTCGGTTCGGTCGTGATAAGGTTGGTTCGGTCGGTATAAGGTTGGTTCTTTATATCTTCGGTTGTGATAAGGTTGGTTCGGTTGGGATAAGGTTGGTTCGGTTGGTATAAGGTTGGTTCTATATATTCGGTTGTGATAAGGTTGGTTCGGTTGGGATAAGGTTGGTTCGGTTGGTATAAGGTTGGTTCTATATATTCGGTTGGGATAAGGTTGGTTCGGTTGGGATAAGGTTGGTTCGGTTGGTATAAGGTTGGTTCTATATATTCGGTTATGATAAGGTTGGTTCTTTATATCTTCGGTAGTGATAAGGTTGGTTCGGTTGTGATAAGGTTGGTTCTCTATATATTTGGATGTGTTCGGTGGATTATTTATCTATATTCGGTTGGTATAAGGTTGGTTCTTTATATCTTCGGTTGGTATAAAGTTGGTTCTTTATATCTTCGGTTGGTATAAGGTTGGTTCGGTTGGTATAAGGTTGGTTCTCCGACAACTTTAGTTCGGCACATGGGGTTCAGGCGTGATATTTTCTCTTCGGCAAATATGGTCGTTTTGTTGGGATATATTTGTATAGTCTCTCATTGGGATATAATTGTATAGTCTCTCATTTATAATTTCCTTATTATAAATAAGAGAATGGGGGCAATGTTGGAGTGTGATTATTTAGGTCTAGCCATGGTGCAGCCCAATCTATTTAATGGCCCGGGCATATGTATTTATTATGACAGTGGAAGAGTCCTTATTAAAATAGGATTGTGTTTACTTATTTGGAGGGATAAGGAGTCCTTCTCCTAGTAGGAGAAGGGTAAATGTACTTCTATATATATGGCTACAAGCTAGGGTTTAGAGGATACAAGAACACAAGAGATACAACACAAATACACATCTTGTACTCCCAATATTATTATAGTGGATTACTCTCTCTCTCTCCGTGGTTTTTCCCAATTGGGTTTCCACGTAAATTCTTGTGTTCATACTTTATATTTCTTTATTTATGTTTATGTGAGTGTATTTCGTGAGTTTGATTTCACAACAATTACTCCATCAACCGTTGGCGCTATTTTGGCCTGTCCTTTTGGGTGATTTCGTCAGGCGTAAAAGAGTTTACTCCACAAAATCGTCTATGATAAGTTTTGATCGCATCACATATTTCCAAATTAAATTATTAAATAATAGCCAATTAATTATTCTAATAAAACTATTTTATGAATGTTTTAATGTTTGTGTAAAATATTAGACGCTAATTTATATTATATATTCCTTATAATATCCGGAACTGAGAGTTTTATTTGACTTTGACTTCATAATAAGGGTTGTCATATACACATTTAAAATTAATTTTTTTTCTAATATTTATTGATATTAAATATGAACATGTCAAATATGAGAAAGTATATATAAAATATTAATATTGTATATATAATCAAGGAGGGAAAATGAAGGACAATTTACAGTAATATTCGTCTAAGGAATGATGAATTCATCGATAAAGAGTATAAGGAATGAGTGGATAACTTGGCAGGTTTTATTAACTGTTTAAGCCTTCAGTTGGGTCTTGTCTTGGCATTTTCTGAAAAATGAAAATTTAGATGCATAATCTGCATTGTAATCGCCATTATGTGTCATTTTCCACAGTAGTTTAAATTGTTAGAATTATGTTATTTAGTTTTGTTTCTTTTCTAGAAAGCATGTTGCAGACCTTTATAATGTGTTTCGGTTATCAATTTACATGGCAGTGGTTATGGCTGTGCTTTGTGGAGGATTAAGTCAAGTTGGCCTGCAAGTTGGACCTGTCAAACGCCTCAGGAGAAAATTAGAACAACTTAAACCTGCAAAACGCCAGGAGAGGAAGTTTGAAGAGCTTAAACAAAAAGTTGATCTTTTCAATTTTGTGAGGGAATCTATAGAAAGAAATAAAATCAAACGACTATTGCAGGGGGATATGCCAAGACAAGAATGCAAAACATGGCTTGAGACGGCAGAAAAAATAATATCTGAAGTGAACGATATATTAAAAGATGAAGGGAAGGGCTCTGACTTTAATTTGTTCTTCCATAAGAGAGTGGGTGAGAAGCTGATGAAAATGCATTATGAGATTGCTGATCAACTGGAGAAATCTAATGAGATGATGATTGATTCCTTAGAAGAAACACTAAAAGCAGCAGTAGTAGCAAACGTTAAGTCTATGATGCCAGTGGGACGAAAACAAAAAGTGACACGACATAAGGCAGCAAGTGAACTAATACACCTGCCACTACACAAATCTATGTTGGAGCAAGATTTGGTTGCTGCTGAGACTGAGATAGGGCAGGAGATTACTCCTGTTCCAGGGACAGAGACTTTTTCCGCAATGTATGAAACTGGAATTCATTTCAATCCTGCTGAATTTAAGGAAACTGAAATAGTTGAGAGCAATCTTGATGTGGGTAAAGAAGAAGGTCAAATGAAGCTCAGATTGCAGTCAAGTTTGAAGGCCTCAATGTTAGTAGTGAAACCAAAAATCATCATACCTATTTCAAATAGAATTGAGGAGAGGAATTTGAAGAGAGGGATCGATGACAATGTGCTGAAGATCATAGGATTATTGAGGGAAGATTCAGTCAGAAGGATTGGCATTTATGGTATTGGTGGTATTGGAAAGACTACCATCCTTAAATCCTTGTTCAATGACAGAGAAACAAATGACATGTTTGATTCAATCATTTGGGTAACTGTATCACGACATTGGAGCTCAAAAAAGATCCAGGATCAACTTCAGATGCAATTATTAAATAACCTTTCAGGCTCCAATTGTAACACCCCCTTCCCGAAAAGGAAAGGGAGGTCACGCACAAAGCACAACAAACCTCAAAACATTAAATAGTGGTGATCCATTAATAGCGTACTAAATACAATTCTCCAAATAGAGTTAACATAATCAAACTTAAAATTTGAAACAACCTAGATGGTCAAGGGCAACTCTCTCATCACACTAGCTAGCCCTGGATCACCCCTGCAAACCTGCCGGGAGAAAAACACAGCATGAGCCAATTGCCCAGTATGGATACAGATATACAAAAGATATACAACTGATATACGAAAATAACTGAGACAAAATACTGAACAAAGCCTCAAGTGCAAATACGAAAGGAAATATAATATCCAAAGATCTTAATGGAATATATTTGAATCAATGTAATTGACGAAACAAATAAAAGAATAAAGAAATAACGAACTGAAGTGACTAACTTAATGACTTGAACTGAACAGAAACCAACAAAACTAATCAAATAAAATAATAGGCTGAAACAAATGGCTGGAGTTATTTTATACCGAATGAGCTCAGAAATATACCTTGCCACACAGGCAAGTCAAACTAATGCCACACAGGCAAGTCAAATGATGCCACATAGGCAACCAAAATAATGCCACACAGGCACATCAAAACAATGCCACACAGGCAAGTCAAAATATATAATGCCACACAGGCAATCACACATTGGACCGCGAATCCAAATGTATGCAAATCGGATAGGTGTGTTTGGCACAACATCACCAATCCGCAGAACAGAAAACTAGGGTTAACCCATACGCCTCCCACAACATAACACCAAACGGCCCACTTCCTCCGGAGCCCAAAACGGAGACGCCGTGGACTAATCACACTGCCACGGAAAGTGTCATGTCTCTCGTGCCAAGACGACATGTCTGTGGTACCCCCACAGGTGGTTATAGCTCAAGTATACCCTACGGTATATTCTAACAAAAATATCATGTCACAACACATGCGACATAATACCAACAAAAGGGTTCTATATGTACATGTTGAACCAAATCAAATTATAGTCACAAGGTTTCAAAAAGAAGGTAGCAACATGTACCGCTCTACAATTATCAAAATAAATATTAGACATGATAACCTCATTCAAAGAGTACAAGTACGAGTCCAATGTGTCAACTCCAAAATAAAATAAATATATCAATTTCACAAGAAATAATTATGTGAAATAATAACAGAAATTCGAAACGAGGAACAAAACGAACAAATCAAATTTAACAAAGGTATCGCTGAAAGAGTACGGAATCCGTACCTGGAGTAAACAATGTAATACACAAAAATTGTTATCCCAACATAGTTCGTTAAACTCCTTCCGTCCGAACTAATTAAAAAGAAAAATAAATAAACAATTTATCAATTATATAAAAGTTGTTAAATTTTAAAACCAACAATATTCTTTCACTTTTATAATTATTTTAACTATCACGTTTAATTTGTAAATATGTACATTTTTAATGTGTATCTATAATTAATAAAATAATGTTCTTAGCATGATCTTAGTTACTGACTTGAATAACTTATCCAAATTACACAAAGGTATAAAACTAATTTACTGTACTATATATGTCTTCCTCTAAATTAACATAACTATAATTCTTATGTCCAGATTATATTGCATGAAGAATATAGAGATTTTTTTTTTATAACCACACTCACAATCTCTATTAGAACAAAAGCCATAATGTACGGTGCCTTTACTGAAGCATGAGATAGTTCACGAAATATATAATATAATAATTATTAGTTTTCATATGGATGCAAAATACCTTCCTGCAGAAAGTATTAGGAACTAACTTTTTATAATACTATTAAACATAAAACACACCAACCATCTAACTTTTAAAGTATAACCAAATTAATCTTTATTTGAATACAAAAAGTTAGCATACTAGGTAATTCAATGATATAATTCATACCTTTGTCTCATCTGTGCTTTTGTTGCCGCCGCTCCTCTCTTTCTCTTTCTCTCGGTTTGTATAGATATAATGAAGTAATTAGGTTTAGCTATTTATTAATTAGGTTGCCTCAATAAACTTCTAATTGGGTTAAATTAATATTAAGGCCCAAATTTTAACCACATAATATTATCTATCACTTATTAATATCTATTAGCCCACACAATTTAAATGACTACTTTGACCCAATTTAAAGCCAAAAATTCAAACAATATATATTTAAAATACAAACATAAATATTTTTTTTTTCGGGTATTACACCAATATCAACCTCCATCCTAAATTATTACGTTCTTTGAAAAACAAAAAATTATTGTTTCTTCTGGATGATGTCTGGGATAGAATTGATTTGAATGATGCGGGAATTCCTGTTCCCAGTGAAGAAATTGATTGCAGGATTATATTTACCACAAGATTCCTGGATGTTTGTCGAATTATGGATGCAGATACAAAACTTGAAATTCAGCCTATCTCCAGGGAAGAAGCTTGGGGATTGTTTCATGACCAAGTCGGTGGGATTATTTATTCCACAGATATCAAGCTCTATGCAGAAACTATAGTTGCGGAGTGTGGAGGCTTGCCTTTGGCCATTGTAGTTACTGGAAGAGCTTTGAGAAAAGAAAATAATGTGTTAGAGTGGAAGCATGCATTGAGGGAACTTCTAATACCTGGCACTCGCGAGGAACATGATAGTGAAGCTGTGATCCAACAATTGAAATTTAGTTATGACAGGTTAAAGGCTCGTGATGTAAAAGATTGCTTTCTATATTGTGCATCATTTCAAGAAGATTGTGATGTTAATATCTCTCAACTGCTAAACCACTTGGTCGGTGAGGGTTTAGTTGCTGGAAATATGGAAGATGCATTTCGGAGGGGAAATGATATAATCCAGACTCTCATAGAAGCCTCTATGTTAGAGAGTACCAGTAATGGTGTTTCTGTGAAAATGCATGATGTACTTCGGGATTTTGCATCAACACTTATGTTACCAGGAGCAGAAGGTTGTCACTTTTTGGTTCGAGCTGATTTAAGATTGACACAGCCGGTTCAGGGTCCGAAAATAGATACTTTTATGACTGATAAAGGTCATCAGTTCTTGTTTGGGGCTGGCGCAGGATCAATAGAGCCCCCATCAAATGAGAAATGGGAACAAGCCATGATGATCTTCTTAATGGACAATGAGTTGTTCAGTCTACCTGAAAGTCCATCTTGCTCCAATCTGTTGTCTTTGTTCATTCAAAGAAATAATCATTTGAGAACGATACCGGAATCTTTTTTCAAGAACATGCCTTGCCTTGAAGTTTTGAATCTATCTCAAACCAAAATTAAATCCCTCCCACGGTCACTCTTCAAGCTTAACAATCTTAAGGCACTTATAATTCGTGACCGTAAAAATCTTTCCATACTTCCATCTGCCATTGGAGCTTTAGAAACTCTTGAGTTACTTGATCTCCGACGCACTGCAATTTATAACTTACCTGACGAGGTACAAAGTTTGACTCGATTAAAGCATATGACAGTATCTTTCTATGGAAGTAATAACAGCAGTGAGTACTCAAAGCTGCCACAGACATTAGTTTCCGATGGAGTATTATCAAGGTTGGTGCATTTGACTGTGCTACACATTGCTGTTTATCCAGGAGATCAGAGGTGGAGTAAAAGCATAAAATTAATCACAATGGAGATAAAAAATTTGAATGAGTTGGAGATGCTTGAAATTCACTTTCCAGAAGTTGAGCTTCTTGAGCAATTTCTTCGGGATAGTCTGCCATGGAAAGACCAGCGCTTAACAAAGTTTAGATTTGTTGTTGGCCATAATGTCAAGCGCGTTGTGGAACGTGTTCCTGATGATGTGGAACTTGATTATAATCAGCAAGATCGATGCCTGATATTTGTGAATGAGGAAACACTACCTAGTGCAGTGAAGGAGGTATTAAGCCGTAGTACTGCTTTCTACTTGGATCATCACCTTACTATCTGCAAGCTATCGGATTTTGGGGCTATAAATTTGAATGCATTGAAGTTTCTCATACTGAGGGATTGTCCTGTAATGCAGACAGTTCTAAATGGCAAGGAAGTAGAGGGTAATGCATTTCCATTGTTAGAGAACCTCAGTATTCATTTGTTATGGAGTTTGGAAAAGATATGCGAGAACCCTGTACCAACCGGAAGTTTTTCTAAACTAAGGTATCTATCAGTACATATCTGCCCTGTCTTGCCTTTTATTCTTCCATGCTCCATGGCACAAAATCTTCACAACTTGGAGGTTTTGATAGTTGAAGATTGTGAAGCAGCAAAAGAGTTGATATTTAATGACCAGAACATTGATCCTGGTGAAATTTTACTCCCCAAGTTGAAAAGGTTGAGACTTCACTATTTGCCTAATTTGGTTGACATTTGGAAAGGGTCTTGGCCTCCTATAGAGCACATCAGTTTCTATGATTGTCCAAATTTGACGAATCTTCACATGAGCTTTTATGTAATTGACACGATAAAAGACATCAAGGCCGAAAAGGAATGGTGGGATGAGTTAATTTGGGATGATTCTAAATTATTCGAGCAGCTTCAAGTTTGTTACGCAGAATTTTGCTATGATGATTTGTAAAAGAAAGGAAGTCCAGGGCATTCATAAAAGGGTATGTATCTTTTTCATCTGCACCTTGTCTTGATCATTGACCATGATTGCTCATGTCCTCTACTAGAGGGATTGGAGCCTTAGACCATGCATTCTGTTCAAAACTTAAAACCTGCAAACGTTGATAATCTATATAAAATAAGAGTAATGCTGGGGTCACAAATTTTTGGTCCAAAAAGACATGACATCCACCCCCACCCCCACCCCTCACCCCTCACCCCTCACCCCTCACCCCTCCAAAAAAATATATTTATTGATTATGTATATATCCCCATCCTACGCACCCCCAAACTCCCACCCCTCCCCCTCCCCATCCCCATCCCCATCCCCCCAAATATTATTTATTGATTATGTATACACGTCATGCCCCGCGCCCCACTCACCCCCACCCCCCACCCCCCCAAAAAAAAAATTTAATATTTACTGATTATATATACAGTCCAAAAAAATAATATTTACTGATTATTGTAATAAAATTCTCAATAATTCATTAATTTTAATTAACATAACAATTATTAATGTAATTTTTTTTGAAAGTACCTATAATCACAAAATTAATATTTTTAATACTCAAATTAGTTGCATCAATTAAAATTTTTAGTTTCAAACTTGGGTCTAAAAAATTAAAATAAGACTCTTTTAGTATAATAGAAATTAAAATTTTAGTGAAATTATAATTTAAAAAATAGGTCGATCTGGATTCTACCCATAACCATTTAAATACAAACCACATAACCCATATTAAATATAAGTAATATGATACGGAATGTTTAAAGTAGATTTGCACTAATCACTTATCAGGATCCTCTATGAGGATTTCTGTGTGAGGATCTTGTGATGGTTTTGCTGTGGAGTTGACAACACATCAAAAAAAGATATAATGGCTTACAACTCCTTTTTTTGTCTGTGTATCAAAACGACGTCGTTTTGATAGGAATTTTTTTTATTTTAAATTTCTTGATTATTCTATATATATTTTTTTTAATATTTATTAACTTAGCTTGCTATTAATATTAATATTATTCTGTATATGTTTTCAATGTGGCTTTAGTTATTTTTCGTTTATTATTGTTTTTGTTTGTTTATTTTTTTATTATTATAATTTGTATTTATCTGTTCCATAAAAAGAGTTTACTCTCACCATTGAAAATATTATTATTATTTACTCTAACCATTGGGCCGGCTGTGTCAACCAAGAAAATATTTTAGACCTATCAATCATTATTATTTACATATTCCTTTATATCTTTTTTTATTATTAATAATCGTTTTATTTTACATCTTTTAATACACTGCTCAACGGAAATAATCACCATCACAACTCAAATACTATTTTAAATGTACTCTTTTTACTTTACTTTGTTTGTTTGGTAAAAGTAAACTGCGTTTGGTGGCTTCCAATTTTCTGTCAACTTGTTAAAAAAAATTCCTATCAAAACGACGTCATTTTGATACACAGACAAAAAAAAAGAGTTGTAAGTCATTGGATCTCCTTTTTAATATGTTGTCAATCTCACAGCAAAACCCTCACAAGATCCTCACGGAGAAATCCTCATAAAAGATCCGGATCCACATTATTGACTCTATCATTAGAATTAGCTTGATATTTGTTAATAGCTTGATAATTGTTAAAAAATTTGTGTAAGATTTTTTCGTTGGAGAGTTACTTCAATTTTTAATTATTATTTTTTTCGTTTTGTCTTGTTTTTTTGTATCCCATACGTACCCAAAAAGATAATGAAAATATAAATTTATAAAGTAGAAACAGTTTATGCTTCATACAGTTTTAATTTTTGAAAACTAATTAAGGCGTCAACAAAAATAGGTTCAAAATACATATTGTGCAACTTAAATTAATTTGATGAATTGTAGTATTTAAATTAAATTAAATAATTTATATAAATTTTGAATTTAAAAAATGTCTCGTGTTAACTTCAAAAGGTCAAAAAAACTCTTATATATTGAAAACGGATTATTATCTTATACTTGAATATTATGTAATATGTAAATTTGAAAAACATAATATATATATATATATATATATATATATATTTATATTTTAATCCTTTATTTTAAAAATAAATAAATGTTGTCATAGCTGACCAATATTTTTAGATTCTAAGAGTGAATAATTAGAATTCATTAGAATTCACTAAATAAATTAATGGGAACAGTCTTATCTTAATAGGTCGAATGAAATTAAAGCTTCTCTTTTTTCTTTTCTTCTATGAATGAGTAACTTAAACTTTAGCCCATATTTTACTTCGGTAATTTACCTTTTAATTTTATCAATTAGTTGATTAAATTATTAATTTTTTCAATTGCAACAAATTAAATATGTCACATCAAAAAATGCTAACGTGACAAATCATAAAATAAACAAATCTAATTTAGTGTAAGGTAAAATGGTTCAACAACAAATTATATAACATAAATAATTAATACAAAACAAACAATAACATTAAATATGAACACACTCAGTTGATCTAAACCAAGCCCCAAATCGCATAAACAGTATAAGTTTAGGGTTTTTAAAAAAACCACTCTTCTCCGTCAGTCGTGACTAATTATTTTCAGTCATTTTTATTTTCTCATTTTTTACCTGCAGTAGAACTTCAAAAAACCTCCAAAACCCCAATTAATTACTTGAAACTCAATTTCGATCCTTGGGCATTTCGATACTCACCCACTTCACTCACTTCTTTTGATTCAGAGTAATGGCTGGAACTGGAGGCTTTGCTGTTTCGCGGAGCCACGGATGGGACCGATTCTATAATCCGCCGGCGATGCGGCGGCACCAGCAATTGTTGTTTACAGCAACAACAATAGCAGTTGTAGAGACAACAGCATCTAACAACAACAATAGCAGTTGCAGAGACAACAGCATCTGCAGCCTCAGCGTCCGGCAAAGGCGGTGGCGGCTACTGCTGCCGTTGAGGCCGAGAATCGGACCGAATCTGATGATTCGGAGACTACATTGTTGAAACCGTCCTCCATTTGCTCTTCGTCTCCTCTGACGCTGCCGACCAGCGCGACTAACTTGGATCATCTACTCGAATCCGTCACTCCTTTGGTTCCCGCCCAGTACTGTCCTGAGGTATAAAAAATTAGGGCTTTTCTTTTTAAAAACCCTAAACTTATGTTGTTTAGTCAATAAGACAGGGTAGGAAAGAACGAAAGATGTTCGGGATTTGATATGATATAAGGATATATTTTATGTTATTGTTTGTTTTGTATTAATTAGTTATGTTATATAATTTGTTGTTTGACCATTTTTTCACACCAAATTAGATTTGTTTATTTTATGATTAAAAAACTCTCTTTTTTTGTCACACCAGTTTCCTAATAATTGGTGTGGTCCGGTGCATCTTAATGACAGGTACCGTCCGGTGCATGTGTTAATTTTTTTTTACCACAATTATGGGAAAAAAATAAAAAATAATAGAGCAAGTTTGAACAAAAAATTGTAAAAGGAAGTATATTTTTTATTGAAAAAATATTGTAATTTTACAGTGTTTTTTTAATAAAAAATATACTTCCTTCTACAGTTTTTTGTTCAAACTTGCTCTATTATTTTTTATTTTTTTTCTCATAATTTTGATAAAAATCCAAATAATAAAAAATAAAAATAAAAAATTAATACTGCACCTGACGTTAGTCCGATACATTTGTACCTGACGCCCCCCAACCCGTTTCCCAAGGCCCCACACAAGTTGTCACGTCAGCAATTTTTGACGTGGAATGTTCAATTTGTTGTAATTGAAAAAAGGTTAAGTTCAGATGACCACCTGGGGTTTAAGCGGTTTCCCACTTAACCACCTATAGTCAGTAAAGCTACATTTAAACACCCGACCTTTTGAGTTTAAGTGAAAAATTGCTTTCTGTCATAACTCTGTTACTTTAAAAGGTTAAAGACTTAATTACCATCGTTATATATAAAAGAGAGATGCTTGTTCATCTCTCTCTCTCTGTTTTTCTAAGAAACAAAAAACAGAGTAAACAACTTAATCACCTTAAGAGTAAACACCTTAATTCCAGTAAATACATGAAACATCTCCAGTTAAACACATAAATTATCCTACGATTCATTTTCTGAGTTTGAAGAGGGCCACTTTAATGTAGGACTGTGTAATGAAGAGAACACTGTAAATCAATTACTAATTGGAAAGAGGGAGACATTCCTCTAAATTGAATTGGAAATAGATCAAATTAAGATAAGAAAGCAAAATAAATTTCAGAAGTAGAGAAGAGGGAGTATATTTTAGGCAGATATGAAACTTCTCTCATATTCAATATTCGATCATAGTATGCAAAAAATACACCCATGTTCCTCTGTTCTTCACCTGAAATGTTCCTATGCTAAGTTGATTTTTCACCTGAAATGTTCCTCTGAACAAAAATAGCAACAACAAAAAAAGAATTAGTAAATAAAGAATTAGTAAATTATACATTTTCAACTCACAAGGTGTCAACATAAGCCAATCAAGAAAGAAACCAGAGTGGGAAAACAAATTCATTATGCAAAAATTACATCAAGGTTAATCCAAAGTGCGAGAATATAAAACCTCGTATTTCAGAAATATTAACCACTCCACTGTCCAAAAAATATGAAGAACCATACAATTATCCCCCATGAGGGAACTACGCTGAATTTAGAAGAATCCCCCATGAGGGAACAACGCCGAATTTAGAAGAATCTTTGCAGGGTGTTCCAATTGCTCTTGAAAATGTGGCGACTAGTATTGATCTGAAATTTAAAGATGAACAAATGAAAAGTGATGAACAGAATAAATCACAGAAAGTATCTGAAATTTAGCAAGTCCTTCATCTTCTTCCATTCGCTCAACGAAAGAAGCCTCGGCAGAATTTAGCAGGCACAACCAAGCTCCAATAGTTGAATTGCTTGGAGAGCTTGTGATTGGAGAAGTAAGCAACTCTCTTAGGAGAAGAAAGATGTTGGATTCTGAAGAGAGCAATAGAGATTCTGTTTCTACAGAGATGATGATATCTAGAAGCAAGGATCCTTGGGTTAAAATTCAAGAGCAGCCATCACAAAGGGAGGTTTCAAATACGGATTCTCCATCATTTGGGATTGACGCAGGAAGGAGGCAAGGGTGAAGAGGCGAGCATGGTAATTACAACACCAGTGAGGCGATCAAGCAGAATCCGTAGCCGTGGTGCCATGTCTCCCATCTGGCACAACTCCAAAATTCATTGTAGATGAAGAAACTGTAACTTCTCCCATCGGCTTCAATTTCCACACCATCGCCACCACCACCACCTCTCGATTTTTCCGATTATCACCGCGATTATATGTTTTGATTCAAGGTACTCATATATTCTCCATCTCTTGATCTCGATTTAGAGATTCTCCATCTCTTGATCTCGATTTAGGGATAAACCCAAAATTCGATTTAGGGATAAATGAGAGAGAGAGAGAGAATGCAGGAGTGAGAAATGAGGGAGAATACTGTGGTTTGAGTAAGAAGGCTATTTTAGACATTTTCTAGTTTTTTTTACTGTTACACCTCTTATCACGTGTTTTTTGGCGTCTGACATGCACGCTCGGTTAATTTGGATGAAAAAGGTAACGGTTTCACTTCACCTCAAAAGGTCGGGTGTTTAAATGTAGCTTTACTGACTATAGGTGGTTAAGTAGGAAACCGCTTAAACCCCAGGTGGTCATCTGAACTTAACCCTTGAAAAAAATTAATAGTTTAATCATCTAATTAACAAAATTAAAAGGTGGATTATCGAAGTGAAATATGGACTATAATTTATGGTATGAATTCATATTTAAGCCATATATCTATATTGGTATCCTTATGAAGATATGTAAATGTTTATCTCGTCTTTCTGCATCCTCTCTTTTTCTATATTCTTTTTTTTCTCAATATATTGAGAATCTATATTGTGCCGCGTGCTACAAGGTTTTCATAAAACTGTCTTATATAAAATTCTGGTGGCAAAGATGGTTGGATTTTGGTTGGGAAAAAGTTTAGTGAAATATTGAATTATGTTATGATAAATTTATGTCGAATTATAATTGCAAAATTTATCAATACATATAATTGGTATGAATTATATGAAGACCCCATTTATTACACATTTTTCAAAAAAATTATTACAAATACGTGTACACGTAACTGACAATCAAAAGTCAACGTAAACTTTTGCAATAGATATTATTTTCCAAAATTATTTACTTTTCTTAGCACATCTCTCTTTTTGAGTACTTGCACTATTAATTTGATATTTCTTACAGAGAATAAAGCTCATAACTATATGAGGATGCATGCTCCTACTGATTGGTGGGCTGACTGAAGAATTTGGGAAATGTACATAGGATAATAATGGACATGATGCTTGGAAGGAATTCAAAAAAAAACAAATGAAATGGATGCAATTCGCCAACTTTGGCCATTAAATCGTATTAAATTTTGTTCCAAAATATAAGATCATTTGCAAACATATACCGTTACTTTGTTCATAGTTTGGTTGTAAAATTGATATTTATTCGTGTTGTCTACATTTATAATATGCGTCTGTTTTTAATGACATTACTGTCGATAGTTTATTTAGATCCGTTATATATATATATATATATATATATATATATATATATATCACCACGGATCCAGTCCGGTCTCCCGGACTGGACTTAAAATACGGACCCCAAAATTTTTTTTTTTTTTTGCTTTTTTTTTTTTTGAAACAACTAAAAAAAAAAAAAAAAATATTTATGGAACTGAAATTTTTCCATAATAAAGTGTTTTGGGCGTGTTTTTAACACCTACCCCAACCAATGTATGTACAGTCTGCCCAGACTGTACAGACATATTTCGTTATAGGCATCCAAATCACGCCCAAAACACTGTATTATGGAAAAATTTCAGTTCCATAAATTTTTTTTTTTTTTTTTTAGTTGTTTCAAAAAAAAAAAACAAAAAAAAAAAAAAAAAAAAAAAGGTCCGGATTTTATAAAATCCGGGAGTCCGGACCTGATCCGGACTCTATATATATAGCAGGTCCGGACTCCCGGATTTTAACAAAATTCGGACCTTTTTTTTTAAACAACTAAAAATAAATAAAATTATGGAACTTGAATTTTTACATAATACAGTGTTTTGGGTGTGATTTGGTGAAACAACCCGGGTCAAATCCCGAGTCCGGAACAAATCTTGGGTCAAATCCCAAGTCCGAATCGAATCAAATTCATCCAAATAAGGCCTCAAACCACTGGCCCAATAGTATCTTCTTGGGTCATCTAGCCCACCACAGGCTCCCAAAAGGTCATGACTTGAAGGTACTATTGGTAGTTACTTAATTCCTTATATGCACAAATTTTTTCCCCCTATCTTTCGATGTGGGACTGGGGTGTTACAAACTCCCCCACTTAAATTTCTGACGTCCCCGTCAGAACCGATCACACACACGGCCCAAAGATCTTTGCCTCTCTAGCCATTGTGGGATAATACCGGCTGGTTTCGTGTCCCCACCTCCGGACCTCCATCTCTCCATTGTGGGATAATACCACCAGCCTTCGTGTCCCCACCTCCGGCAACCCGATCGGATGACCCGACCCGAGCTTTCGAGAGTCGGCTCTGATACCATATGAAACAACCCGGGTCAAATCCCGAGTCCGGAACAAATCTTGGGTCAAATCCCAAGTCCGAATCGAATCAAATTCATCCAAATAAGGCCTCAAACCACTGGCCCAATAGTATCTTCTTGGGTCATCTAGCCCACCACAGGCTCCCAAAAGGTCATGACTTGAAGGTACTATTGGTAGTTACTTAATTCCTTATATGCACAAATTTTTTCCCCCTATCTTTCGATGTGGGACTGGGGTGTTACATTTGGATACGTATAACAAAATATATCTGTACAGTCTGGGCAGACTGTACATACATTGGTTGGTGTAGGTATTAAAAACACACCCAAAACACTGTTTTATGGAAAAAATTTAGTTCCATAATTTTTTTTTATTTTTTTTAGTTGTTCTACCAAAAAAAAAAAAATAGGGCCCGGATTTTGGATCAGGTCCGGACTCCCGGACCTGATCCGTGTTCTATATATATATATATATATATATATATATATATATATATATATATATATATATATATATATATTGTTCGGGTGTGATCTGCCGATCCCCATATGGGCCGAAAACCGTATCTATGAAGGATCTGTCGAGTCCAATTGGCCGAAGCCAGTAAAGAGATTGATGGTGTTCGGGGTCGGGCGACTAAGTTCTTTAGGCCGGGATCCAGTTCTGCTTGGAGGTGTTCGGGTGACTTGGGACCATACAGACGGTTATTCCTCGTATGGAATCTGGCGTGATAAGGAGTTTGAATGGTTAAGTATTTTAGTCCTAACCATATTTAAATATTAACTCCAAAGGTAGGTGTTAGGATTATATCCAATTTCCTTCTTTTAAAGATATTGAGTTTGACCCAAACATAGATAACTACCATGTTTAGGAGTCCTAATACAATTTGGGAATCAGTTTTAAGGTGATGAGATCAACTATAAATACAAGGCTCTTCAATTAATAGGTAATACATATTTGAGCGCTAAGCCGTCAAGCTTCCCGTGTTATTTCGTTACTGTATAGATTTAAGCGCGTGAATTCAGTAATTGGACGCACATACAAAACTTGACATTAACATATATATATATATATATATATATATATATATATATATATATTATATATTTATATACACACACAATCCGAATCAGGGGCTTACCCCTGTTCATTAGACCTGGCAAAAGAGGGCCAGGCCCGCCCGTAAAAAGTTGGGCTATGGACTTTATTATTGTAGCCCACGTAAAGTTGGGTCATTTTAGCCCGACCCGTTTTTGGCTCGGCACGCGGGTGGCCCAGCCCGGCCGTGGATTATTGCTTTAATAAAATAAATTTAACACAAGACCTCCAAGTCATTAAATAAGAGTTCAATCCAACTGAACTACAACAATTACTTGTTTTAACATGCATGCATCTAAATAAAAGTACAAAAATAAAAAAACAACCATGTACAATCTCTAGTTTTAATTTATTTGTCTTTTTAAATGAGTTAAATTTGAATCATAATTAAAAATATTCAATTTAAATTATTTAAAATTTAATTCTATCCAATACATAAGTTTCTCAAACATCATTATCATTTATAAAAAGATTCTCCATTTAACTTTAAAAATTATATTGAAAAATGTATTTATTTAACTCTAAATAATATAAAATTAAGAGATTAATATAAATTTTAAATAGTTTTACTACATTCACAGCACTCTGTATTAATTAATTAATATTGTACAAGGTAAATTAATGTTGATTATTTGTTTAAATTTATTAAAACTATTGGTGAGTTTCACTAGTATAATATATTGGTGACGATAAGATAAGGAGATTTAAAATAAAAATAAAAAATTGAAAGAGATAAGATAAGGATGTTGAACTAATATTAGTAGGGGTGGGCAACCGGTAAAAATCGGTCCGAACCGGACCGGTACCGAACTGGTACCGAAATTACTTAAATTTTGGTACCGATACCGGTACCGGTTGAACCGGTATACCGAACCGGCGGTACCGGTTCGGTACCGGTTTTTACCGAAAATTAATATAATTATTATTTTTATTATTATTTTATTATTTTTATTATTATTTTATTATTTTTATTATTATTTTATTATTATTATTATAATTATTATTATTTTTATTAATATTATTATTATTATTATCAATATTTTATTATTATTTTTATTAATAAATTATTAATAATAATAAAAAATAGAAAACCGGTATATACCGGTCCGGTTCGGTATATACCGAACCATAAAAGTGGCGGACCGAAACCGGTACCGAATAACCGGTATATACCGGTTTTTTTATACCGAACCGGACCGGTTTACATTTATACCGAACCGGTCGGTTCGGACAGGTCCGGTTCGTCCAAAAACCGAAAAAATCGAAAAATTTGCCCACCCCTAAATATTAGTATCAAAGCAAATATTAGGTGGTGGTGTGAGAATATTATCAAAATTAAAAACTATATATAGATATAATAAAAAGAAAGCACTACAAAATAGACGTAATTTAGTTATGTATAATATTTACACATGTTACAACAAGTAATTGTTGTAGCTCAGTAGGATTAAACTCTTATTACAAAATTTACCGAGTATAAAACAAAGTTTGATAATTATAATTATAATTATCAATAAAAAATTATAATTTGAGGAGGTTCGAATAATTTATAGAATTTTAAAGTTTGTTCATATTTGATTCATTATGAATTGAGCTCGAACTGTTTGTTGATTTTACGGCTCACAAGTAGCTGTATAGTCTTTCACGAACCACAGACCGCGAATATTATTCCTCTCTCATTTTCAGCCAAATTCGACCACAAACCCTCATCCGGAAATTCACGCTGCTTATCTAGGTCGAAAGGGGTGCAAGCCACAAATCTCTGGTGAAGGTAGCGAAGCCCCAAATTCAGTGCACGCTCATCCGATTCGGTCGAAAGGAACGAAGCTGGGTTTGATTTCTTCCCCGGCCACTGACCCGAATCAGTTCAAGCAACCCTATATAAGCTTTTAAGGTTCGATTTCTTTTTTCATTTCGGACACTAAAACTTTGATTTATTAAGGTTTGGGTTGTGGGTGCAACTGAGATTGCTATAACCACTCAGTAAATCTAAATTCTGAGGTAATGATAATACTCATTTGTTCAAACTGTTTTTTTTGTTCGTTTCGGGATATGTTTCTTCTTCCTTTATATATCCATTCATGATGTGCATTTGTGGTGCCTGTGGCATCCTACTTACAGTAGCAGATTGGCGGTTTTGACAGGTCTGTTTATGCACCAATCCTTTTTGGCTTGTAGGACAGGACCAAGTTCGCTATTTCATCGAAGAGGTACACTTACTCTTGTAAAATTCAACCCAAAGTAACCATTTTTTTGTAACCAGCTAAATATGAAAGCAATCTACATGTTCCTGATTTTGTTTGTAACTGGTTGCAGTTGTCGTCTTTGGAAAGAAGAGGGGACCTAACTCATTTGAGAAGTAGTAAAAAGCTTGAGGAATCATGTCTAGTTTTGTAGGTGAAGCCTTGTGGGTTGTTAAGTTGAATTGATAGATTTTCACTTTAAAGTGATTTCAGACTTCTTATGTTTCTGTTTTGATGGACCATGTTCAATGTATTATCACTCTATTGGCTATAAATTAGCATTTTGTACTCTACCTCTGTGACAGAATCCATTCTCTCTGGTGGTAGATGATTTAAAACTTCTTCTCAAGTTAGAGTACTTGATTATCTTTCCATGTACTTACTTACTTAGGCGTCGCTATGCATACAATATAGAACACATGCAGTTTTTGTATCTCTATCGATATTCGTAAAGGTTACATCTTTTTTTATAATTCTCGGAATTATTAGCAGTTTGTGGATCCAACGGTATTTATTTAAACAATATATATAGATACTTTGGATATGCATACGGATGAGTTTGAAGTAATTTTTTTACCATCAAGTTTAGACCTGACAATATAGTTAGTTAACTGTTGGGTCAAACCATATTAATTGGAATCAAATGGGTCGGTTAACCATTTTTATTTATTCAGGTCGGTTAAAGTTTGAACCCATATTTCATTTCTTTTTTCGTCTTTTCTTTGCTCGACCCTTCCTTATTCCTCCCAAGCCGAAGTCCTCACCTCCTCCGGCACTATCGTTTCATCGCCTCGTCCGCGTGGGCGGCCGCCGAAGATCCAAAGATCCACTCGCTCCTGTGTAAGTATCATTTTTTCTTCTATTTCATCTGATCACCAGCTTAATTGTAAATATCATGTTTTCTTCTTATTTCATCAGATCACCAGCTTAATTGTAAATATCAGTTTCCATTGCATTTTCACAAAAAAATGATTGATGAAATAGTTATAACTGGAGTCTTTTTATTACTCGGTAAATATAATGCTAGTAGTATCGAATTTGGGATTTCTTATTTATTTGCATTTGATTTCTAAATCTCTTAAGGGAGTATCATGTAAGAATGATATTGGGTATTTGCGATGCATTAACCCGTAAAATGACTCTAATAATATTGGGTATTTGCGATGCATTAAGGGAGTATCATGTAAGAATGATAGTTATAATCTGACACATTATTTATATATTTACAATTGTTATTTTAGTTAATTGTCTATTTTGTTTTATCTCTTTACAACAAAAGTGAAAATTTAAACATGAGGCATTTGTAAATTTCAATTGCAGCGGCTGTTTAGTATATTTGCTTTATTTTATACACGAGGGATGTGAGCAGTGAACAGTTTCTAGGAATTTTCCCTTTTCATTTTTATAATCATTTGTTGGTAGTTTGTAATATATTTGTGTGGTTAAACAGGTTGTGGTTTTGGATTTTGATAAAGTATTCTGTTATGGAAGAACAAAGTGTATTTACAAGTCCGGGCTCCAAATGGAGTGCTGAACAAAGTACATCTACAAGTACAGGTAACAAACGTTCTAAGAAATGCACCTTTTCAGTTTGGGATGAATTTGAAAAAGTTATCATTGATGAAAAATTAAAAGCCAAATGTAAAGATTGTGGTCATATTTATGCTTGTGAACACGATACTAGTAATATGCTTCGACATGTTAGCTTAAAACATGGAAAAAAATTAGTTGACGATGAGTTAGAAATGGTGCCTTTAGATCAAAATCACTATCGTGAGCTAATGGCAAAGGCTATAATCAAACACAATTATCCCTTCTCTTTTGCGGAACATGAAGGAATTCGTGAAGTGCATCGTTACTTGAATCCAGATGTACAATTTATCACAAGGAATACCGCAAAAGCTGATGTCTTAAGCATAAATAAGAAGGAAAAGGAAAAACTTAAATATGCTTTAGAATCTATTCCTGGTAGGATATGTTTAACATCTGACTTATGGTCTTCTATTACTTTGGATGGGTATTTGTCTCTTACTGCACATTATGTGGATGAGAATTGGATACTACAAGCAAGAATTTTAAATTTAAGGTTTTTAGCTCCTCCATATGGTGGACCTTTATTAGCAGAGAAGGTAATTGGTTTGTTAAGAGAGTGGGGGATTGAGAGGAAAGTGCTCACCATTACTCTAGATAATGCATCGACAAATAATGGCTTGGTAGATGTTGTGAAGAGTCATTTGAATTTGACCGGTACATTACTCTGTCGAGGGGAATTTTTCATGTGCGTTGTGGTGCACATATTTTGAACTTAATTGTTCAAAGTGGTCTTAAGATGATTGAAAAATGTGTTAACAAAATTAGAGAAAATGTGAAATATGTGAAAGGGACAAAAGAAAGATTGATAAAATTTGCTGAATGTGTTGCTCAACTCTCATTGAAGTGTAGTAAGAAACTTCGTTAAGATGTTCCAACAAGATGGAATTCAACTTGCTTAATGCTTGATAGTGCTTTGACATACAAACTTGCATTTTATCAGTTACAATTAGTTGACTCAAATTTCAAGGATTGTGCAACTGAGGAAGAATGGAAAACAGTTGAAAAGATTGCTAAATTTTTGAAACCATTCCATGATATCACTACTATTTTCTCAGGAACTCAATACCCTACCTCTAATCTTTATTTTCATGGGGTATGGAAGATACAATCCCTTATTTACGATGAGATGGATGATCCAAGTAGCATTTTATATTATATGGAAATTGAAATGAATGCGAAGTTTGAAAAATATTGGGAGTACTATAGTTTGGTGTTGTCATTTGCCGTCATCTTGGATCCTCGTTTCAAGTTGGAGTTTGTGGAATTTGTTTTTAAGAAACTATATCCAAGGACATACAATGAAAGGGTGAAATTTATTCGTGATAAGTTGAGTGACCTTTATAAGGAGTAGTGTCGTTTTTTTAACTTATTCTTCTACATCCTGTTCATCTCGTCCAACTTTTTATGGAGATAATGAAGATGATATTGATGATATGGATGTAAGTATTGTTTATTTTCTTAATTATGAAGATGATATGTTTATATATCTACATGTATATATGCTTACTTTATTTTTACCTATTGTGAAAATTTTGTAGGAGTTTGACTCTTTTCTAAGTCAAAAATATGGTTCCGATCGAAGTAAGTCACAATTGGTATCTTATTTAGAAGAGAGTAGTCTTAATCCAAAGATGCATCTAGATATTCTTAGTTATTGGAAAGCAAATAGAAATAAGTCTTCAGTGTTATCAGTTATGGCACGAGACATTCTGAGTATTCCTATTACTACTGTTGCTTCGGAGTCTTCTTTTAGCATTGGAGGGCATATTATAACCAAATACCGTAGCTCAATCACCCCCTGAGAATGCGGAGGCTTTATTGTGTACTCGAAATTGGTTGAACGGCTCAGATGGTAAATATTAAAACATGACTAAGTTAGATGTTAAAATTTTGTTATTTTGACTTTCTTTAGTTGTTGATTTTGGTTTTTTTTAAATATAGCCACTGGACATGATAATGAAGAAGAGGAAGAGGAAGAATTAATCGTTGACATCGAGCCTATAGTTGTTGGACTTGATACCATGGAAAGTAGGGTGGATTAAGAAATTTACACAATTTGGGTGAGCAATTATAAAATTTGGGTGAGTAATTTCCATAAGCCCGTCTTATAATTATTTAATTTTTGATAGCTGCTGTTATCTTTTAGGTATTTAGTTTTTGATAGCTTCTGTTATCTTGTAAATGAATCATGGTTTCTATTCTATTGTGTACTATATATTGCAGGGATATTTTGGTTGAATACACCAAGAAGTTGGAAATGTTGAATGAAGTTGTCTTAAAGGCCCTGGCCAAGTCATTGAACTTGAAAGAAGAGTGTTTTTTGAAGCAGTATGGTGAACCAAATGTTATTATATATATGCTTGAATATATATGGTGAACCAAATGTTTTGAAGCAGTATGGTGAACCAAGCAGTATGGTTGAATATATATGCTTGTCATTATTGTAACTGTCACAAATGTTAATTATTTGTAATAATGTTTGTTCTTGGCTTTAAGTGTAATTGAACCAGTTACTATAATCAGGCCTTCATGAAACTATAACTATATTAAAATTGCTCTTTGAATGAATTTATTATTCATTTTTAATACTTTCTCAAATTTTATTTTTATTAAAAAATAGTTTTCAAAATTGTAATTTTGTATAGGAAAAAAAGATGAATTCGTTTTGGACGATTTCTGTAGTCTTGATTTACGTAAGCTTTATTTAGGACTACATGACTATTATTGTTTAAGTGCACATATACACAATTTAAAATCAGGCCTTCATGGAATTATAACCATATTAAAATAGTTAATATGATTAATATGGTTCCAACCCACATTATCCATATTAAAAATGGTTAATATGATTTTAGTTCTTAAATGGTTGGTTAACCATATTTTAAAAACCAAAATCAACCCATAATCATATTTTGCCAGTTCTAATCAAGTTCACTTAACTGTTTGTCCACATAACATATTTGGAGGTTTTTATTGCTTGTTGTAAATTATAACAGCACCACAGAAGGAAGCGAAGGCAACACATCATGGTAGGCAGTTTGGGATAATTCTTCTTCAGCTTGTTCAACTGGCGGATATGAAAAGTTTTTTTTTGTGTCCGCTACTTTACGTAGCGGATGTCGAAATTGATTTTTAAATTTCAGCCGTTAAAATATACAAATATTATATATATAACAAAATTGAGATAACTTTCTTCCGTCTATTTTGAAAAATAGATAAGTGGGGGTCCATATAATAAGCTAAATTTACAACAAATACTTCATACAAATCCCCTCTATTTATTTTAACTCACTTGGCTTCACAAAACACATTTTTAATAACATTCATCATTAATATTATAACTCACAATATTAATAACCAGATCATTCCCAGGAAAGAAGGGGTTTTTCGATAAAGATTTCTCCTTATTGGCGCGTAATTAGGTGACCAAACCCCTTTCCTCGACAGAACTTTCTAGACATTGTCAATAATGCAAATAATAATATGAATAACTTTGTCGTCTCAATTATTGATTTAATAACATAAAATATTGTGATAATAATTGAATCAATAACGTGAGATACTGTGCAGCAATTACTGTGGCAATAATTGAACAAAACCGAGTTACTTCTCACGTAAGCATCAATAATCAAAGATACTGTATAATACAGTGTGCTACTATGCAACCACGCGTATTATTGTACTTTTATCACAGTGTATTTCAACAGTTAACGGTAAAACTTTTACCGTTATTTTTATAAAAAGATATTTATGTCGTTTTCTAACTCCGACAATAATTCCGTTGTGGGCTCCACCAATAATTGTGCCGTCATACGAATATTTCTTGATAAAACGAATATTCCCCGACCAATCGAATATTTGATGACAACTTGCTTACTTTGTAAAATTTATAAATATTACCCACAACTATAACATTATATCAAATTCACACCATAATATTGCAAAAATGATATTTTAGAGAAGAAAAATTCATCTTTATTCATAAAAGTTGGGGTCGTACACAAGGAACAACTCAGAAAATGCCCACATCATGGATTACCTAAATGGCTGCAGATGAACACGTTCTACAATGGATTGAGTGGTAATCTCAGGACTAGCATAGATGCAGCTTCAGGTGAAGCATTCATGACTAAGAGTTATGAGGAGGTGTATGAGTTAATAGAAACAATGGAGGCTAACAACTACCAATTGCCTACAGCGAGAATGACACAGCCTAAGGTAGCTGGGGTGTTAGAGGTAGATGGGATAACGGCGTTAGCGGCACAAATTTCAGCACTATCAAAGAAGGTGGATGCTTTGTTGGGTGCACAAACTCAGCAAATTGCTTTTATTTGTGAATTGTGCGAGGGAGAACATCCTACGGAACAATGTGCTATTAACCCAACATCCGTACAATTTGTGGTTAGCTACAACAGGATTTCATAGAGCATGTATCAGAATAGCCTACAATCCGGGGAATAGGAATCACTCAAATTTTTTCGCGGAGTAACAACCAGAATCAGCATCAACAAGAAGCTCTGCACCAAGAGAAAAAGACAGATTTAGAAGAGCTGTTGTTGAAATACATATCGGGCAATGAGGCGGCCATGAAATCGCAAGAAGCGACAATGAAATCACAAGCAGTGGCTATCAAGAACTTAAAAAATCAGATGGGACTGCTGGCATTTGCATTGAATAATAGGCCTCAAGGAACTTTACCTAGTGACACTGAGAGAAATCCGAAGGGGAATCATGAGCAGTGTCAAGCAATCACTTTGAGGAGTGGAAAGCATCTGGAGGGGCATAACGTAGAAAATTCAGTTAAAAAAGATGACAAAGAAGGTGAAGACAACGTGGTTGAGGGGAAATAGGGTGAAGAAAAGCAAGTGGACAAGAGCAAGGCACATGTTGAGCCAGTTATGTATCTTCCACCACCATTTTAGGAAAGAGTTCAGAAATAGAAACTAGACTAGCAATTTTCAAAGTTTTTAGAAGTTTTTAAGAAACTTCAGATCAACATTCCTTTCGCAGAAGCCCTAGAGCAAATGCCAAGTTATGCTAAATTCATGAAGGGTATTCTGTCAAGGAAGAAATAGTTAGAGGATTATGAAACTGTAGCTTTGACGGAGGAATGCATCGTAATATTGGT
Source organism: Panax japonicus (assembly GCA_020205505.1). Taxonomy (NCBI): domain Eukaryota; kingdom Viridiplantae; phylum Streptophyta; class Magnoliopsida; order Apiales; family Araliaceae; genus Panax; species Panax japonicus. The sequence goes on along the minus strand of CM035104.1, from coordinate 43,629,048 downwards.
ATAATCATGACCTGTAATGTTACAGACAAAGGATGTGGTGAAAGTCCTCTTTGGCCCGTAGTGCATAGATGGACAGTTGTTTGGCATGATCATGACCACTGGTGATACTAACGAATATTCTTAGCCCGTATTGCATGGATAATTCGTTGATGTGAAATATTTATTGATTATTATTACAGGGATAAAATATTGATGATAGACTTTTAAATTATAGAAGATAATAGACATCATTCTCTATTTGACTCTTCTAATGGATTGATGTTTGCGCTGCAGTTGTTGATCTAAAACTTGTTGTCTATTGTATTCTATCAGATTTTTCACTGTTGAGGACTAACGATAACTTGTTTTACATTATCTTAGTCATAATATTCTTTACTGCGCTAGTTGAGCTCACCCTTTTACTTTTGGTTTCATTGTTCTTCTCACGAGGCGAGAATATAGATCGGACTAGTCGGGGAGTGGAGTAATGAATCAAGATGGTTTTTATAGCTGTCCTCACTATTTTGTAAAATAGTGTAGCAATAATTGTAATGATGACTTTATTTAAGTTTGGATATTGTCTACAAGACAATATTGTTTTGAAACTCAACTATTGTGTTGTTGTATTTTGCACGACAGATGTATAAAGGAAGTTTGTATTTAAATTATGTACCATGTATTTGGTGACTCAGAATAGATTGTATGGACCTATTATGGGGGCGTCACAGAAGACACCCCACATGCTTAATTACTCGAGTAACCTAGGCCACAATTTGGATCTGCTCAAGTCTAGCCTTCTTCCCTATCGTAATGCTCATTTTCTTAGGGACTAAGCTACTTAAGTAGTGAGCATTGGGCCGGTGTCTCCTAAACCAGATAGCTTTAGGGCATCAAGTTTAAAGACACCCCTCAGGTTTAATGACTCGAGTAATCCAGGTCACGATTCGAGACATTAGGTTGGCCATAACTTATCTTCTATCTTTGCATTAATTGTCATCGTTTTTACCCTTTGTATTTCACTATGTCGATTAATTTATTTAAGGGCTTGAATTTTAGGAAAAGATCGACATGAGCGTCGACAATTTGAAAATATTGATTTTAATGATTAAACCGATTTAGACAGAACCGTCAGTCGGTATAGTTTCAAATGGATGTACCAATTCATCTGGATTTTGAAGGGACTATGGCAAAAATTTTTTAAATGCAGGCATTGGGTAGTCATGCATTCTAACTCTATTATATGTTAAAGTAAATGCATGCATGCATATAGTCATATAATGCATTTTAGAAAGCTCTAGGTAAGGCAATACCACACCCTTTCTGAGGTGATTTGGAGATTTATTATCCAGATATTATGGATCCGGATCAGCCGAGCAGTTCTTACAGGACTGCTTCTGGCGTACGACGGAGGGCTTCTGAAGTGCCTCGTCCCCGTTTTGTCAGATAGTCTCGTCAGTTGGTGGAGGCTGTGATTCGTCCCGTCCAGGCAGAGGTTCCAGACGTTGAGGACGAGGAGGTGGATATTGAGGATCCCGCTTCTGCTGTACATATCCCTCGCAGGGAGCTTCTGAGCATCCAGGTGGTGAACCCAGAGTTGCTAGGTGATTTGGGTAGACACCATCGATGTACTTGCATGCTAACGAGGAATGACGTTAGACTTTATCTTCCTTCTTTCCAATTGATGAGGATTAAAAGGGTTCTGATGTTGATCTACTTTTTATGCAGGTTCCAGGTTTTACACAGCCTCGAGGGAACTGGTTTAGCATCCACTCCATGTACCAGGCGCTTCATCCTGATTATAGATCAGTAGTGCATGAGTGGGGATTTAGGGCATTTTTATCCATCCTTCCCCGTCGTTGTCCCCGGGGTTACTTCAGGGCGTTGTCTGAACGATGGTTTTATCAAACTCAGTCACTCCACTTGTTGGATTGCGAGGTGATGATGACGCCTATGGATTGGTAATTTATCACAGGTATGGAGTTTGGAGTGGAGCCAGTTCCTTACATGGCGAATATCACCCCTACTGTCGTCCGGTCCTTGTTAGGAGTTCTGGCGGGTGCGCTCAAAGGTAGGACTGTCCGTTCGAGTCCTTTGAGCGTAGATGTTATGAGCGGGCTATTGAGTGAGCCCATGCTTGATGATGTCAGGTTCAAGGATCGCGTTCTGCGGCGATTATTCCTGATGATCATTCGAGGCTGCTTCATAGCAGATAACTCTTCCACGGTATCTTTCGCTCTAGTCAGCGCCACACGCGATGTGGACCGTATAGGAGAGTATGATTGGGGCTCTTACACCTTTGCGTATTTCCTCCGGGGTATACGTTTGTGCTCACAGGGTTTGACCGAGGCTTGGCTAGGATTTTACCCATTTCTGCTGGTGAGTATTTCTCTTGTCTTTTTCTTTCACAAGTTAAGAGTGTTTACTGATAGCAGATGTTTTGCCATTGTGTTGGCAGTTTTGGGCCTATGAGAGGCTTCCCTGTTTGTGTCCTATGAGTGTGTTAGGCTTAGATACCTATCCACGAGGACGACGATGGCACCATTCTATCTTGCCAGAGGTCCCTATATCCAAGGGCTTCGCTCATTGCTGTATGCATCTAGAGTTGCTGACGGCTGACGCCATCACATGGCTTCCATACTCAGGGGATCGTTTGATCATTGGTTTTGAGGATGGACACCCTACTGGAGTAGAGTATTTGATTTCCATCCGGAGATTTCCTCTTTTCACCGATGGAGGCTGGGAGCTCTATTTAGGAGACCGTGCTATTAGGAGCACCACAGGGGAGATTCGTATACCGATCTTGCCTCCTGTTAGGGGTCATTGGCCTGTATCACAGTCACCCGCCATTGATATTCCATTGTTGGGAGTTGACGGTTTTGATTTATCAGAGGGGCCATGTACTCAGGAGATATTCCAGCGCTGGTGGCTCCCTCGCACTATTGGGGCCCAGTCCCGTGCCACACAGTTTATGGGGGACATGGTTCTTGGATCATTGATGATGACTAATTGGGTAGCTTGAGTTCGAGCTCCGACCCATATGACCCAGATTGATAGCTTGACCCGGCAGTTGGATCGGGCACATATATTTATTCGGCATTTGGACAGAGATCCAACAGAGGCGGAGACATTTGTTCCTTCCAGCTCAGGTGCTGGCCCCTCAGATGACCCATTTGGTTTTGCCGGCGCAGATCCTCCCCTTTATAGGCCTGACATCCCCGTTGATAGAGATCCAGTGACTCAGGAGGAGTTACATCAGGTGGACAGGATTGAGGATGTGGACATCGAGACCATTGGCTTCTTCTGATGTGTATTCTCACTATATCTTTTGATAGGCCTCTGTTAGATATTGGGTGGCAGTTCCCCATTCTCGCTATATCTTTAGATAGGCCTTTGTTAGTAGTAGGGCATTTGTGCCCCATTTTCATGTATTTGTAGCTGTGTAGAGCTGATGTATTAGATGATAATATATTTAGGAATGTATGCACCATTTTTTTTTCATTCCCTACATCATATTGCCATCCATGATCTGTTATACATGTATCATGTTATGCATATATATATGTATGTCCAGAGATACTCAGTATTGACCCCTGGATGGTCTTATGACACGACCCACACAGATATCTTCTTCGACAGTTAGCCGTATAGATCATACCCCACCGTCAGTGGTGGCATTGGGTATGCGTTCGTGGCACGATAGCATGTCACCACCAGATAGGGTGACTGTAGATCTGTTATTGCAGCATACCATGACCCTTTTGGCATTTCAGGTTCCTGCAGGATTTGTAGATGGGATGCTAGAGCATTGGCTAGCTGATAGGCAGGTATTTTGCTTTGGCACCCATGAGTTGACTCCTACACTGGAGGAGTATGCCCGTTTGACGATGCTGACCCTAGACCGACCTTGCGTACACATGGCTTTGGGAGACATGAGTAGACGATTTATGACTCTCACCGGATTGAGGCGCAGAGTGGTGCAGGATGAGCTGACATCTGGTCATGTGATCTCTCAGCGTTTTCTGTATGACAGATTTGGTGCAGAGGATAACTACTCACGACATTGGCGTTTGGCCAGAGTTGATGTACTGATACTATGTGTACTGTCATACGTGTACATGCCGCGGTACATGGATGAGATAGATATAGGCGTTATCATGGCGGTGAGAGCTCTCAGGGAGGGTCGTACCATTGTACCTATGATCGTGGTAGAGACCCTGCGATCAGCATCCTATTGCAGTACTTACCCGTCAGGTGTGTTTACTGGAAGTTCGGTCATGCTGTACGTGTGGTTTATGTCACACTTGCGACCGGTTGGTACCTTTAGACGGCACGGGTATTGTTTCTCCTATGAGGTGGTTATGTCGTATTCCTTTCAGCCATCGGAGTGTGTAGATGCTCAGTCCTGGTCCGCATTTTTGGCAGATATCAGAGATCTATTTAGCATATTGCTGTTCTCGGGGCTTTGCTCACCATACAACTTCATTACTCATGCTCCGGGCATGGATTTCCTCCCTTTGGCTGGCTTGAGTGGCATGACGACTTATCATCCATTGGCTGTGATGTCACAGTTTGACCAGTTCCAGTATTTTCATCCTTTCGAGGGGGCGGCAGGTCCAGCGCTCAGCTTCCCGATACCTCTCAGTCGAGGACCAATCTCGTGTATACGCTTGCTGGGATTAGCGTGAGCTAGCTGCTTTTTCTGCCAGTCATCCCAGTTATTCAGCAGAGTACTCTGCATGGATGGAGACGGAGGTTTTATCGGCTGCAACAGTATTTGCAGTACCAGAGGTTGAGTTAGACGATGTAGAGCCTATAGAGGACATTGATACCTACATCGAGGAGGATACCGCTGTTGGGTTACCAGCATTTCTTTCGGATTCTCCTAGTACCAGTATTTTTGTGATCCAGCACTCGGCAAAGTACTTAGAGTAGAGTCTTCATCTGATGACCTTTGAGAGAGACCAGATTCGATCTATGATGTTGACTGCTATTGATGTGAGGGACGCCGCCCTATTAGAGAGAGACGATGCATTAGCTCGTAGAGATACCGCTGTTGTTGAGCGGGATGAGGCCAGGTCAGGCAGAGACGCAGTGATAGTTGAGTGGGATAGTGCTATATCTGCTCGGGATGTGGCTGTCACAGATAGTACTGCAGCGAGGTCCCTTACCACTGGTATGATGCAGAGATGAGTGCTTATATGGATGAGCATATGGTCATCATGCAGATGGCTACAGATCTGTTGGGTCGTGTGGATATTTTTATCCAGGAGACTACAACTTACCTCCTTCATCTGAGAGGGACGCCATGTTGGCTTTGCTAGCTTGCATGTACCCTGATTCATAGATGAGCTTGTATTTACCTGCACAGACTAGCTTAACCATTTTGTCATGTACAGTTCACATTGTATATATATCAAACAGCATTATATATGACAGAGAAATATATTTTTGGATCACTTCCCTTTTAGATATGTCTTGCTATTTGCTTGATATTTTGCCTGCTGCTTTAGGGCTTGTGATCTTGATGAATTCTGAATTCTTCCTTGGTGGATGGACATTGAGCTGTCTCTGGATAGTTCAGAATGGATCATTGATATATGTATCCCTACCATCTTTGGTGTCTTGGGACTTGTTTTTGAATGGAAATATGGAAAGGATTGTGGATTTCCTCTCTGAGATTGACCGCACCACAGATGGTCGCCAGTACTTCTATTTAGGAAAAGCCTAATTAATTCCACCTCTTATGGTTTAGTATTGCTCTTCGAGGTATGACTGCAACTTAGATGGTCGTCGAATCTCCTATTTGGGAGGAGTTCAGGTAATTCCATCCCTTTGGTCTGAAGCCGAATGAAATGTAGTGGATTGAAAGAGAATCCCAATACCCGTTGACAATGGTTTGTGTTTTGGTAGGGGGTGAGACCGCACCATGAATGGCTGCCTACATACTCCTATTGAAGAGGAGATCAGGTCTGCGTAGTTCGAACCTGGTGTAAGAGGTTCAACACTGTATATGGCTGATATGGTGTAGGAATGTTTTTGGTTGTTTTTGTTTTTGTAAGGAGAAGAGGGTAGAAATGTTTTTGTTGTTTTTGTTTTATTGCGACCGGGCCATATGAAATGGTTGCCTACGTACTCCTATTGAAGAGGAGATCAGGTCGACGTAGTTCGCCCCTTAGGGCGAGAAGAAAACGCACGTAATCCCATGTGCAGGTCAGAGTGCGGGGAGGAGAAAGTTTAATCCTAGGTTGAGGATAAACTGCAGACTGGAGAAGTTTGATCCAATGTATGGGTAGCCAAACTACGAACGCTAGAGGTTCAATCCGCGGTGGGATGACCTAAGTTGTATGAGCACAAAGGAGAAAGCCAGGCTGCTGGCTTGAAGAGTATGTTTCCCTGAGGGGCAAAGTGTAGATAAGTTGTAGGTGGTAAAGGGTTAAAGAACCGGAATAACTGGTGACCTGATGATGATACACCAGGGTATTTGCTAGTTACTTCAGACATAATACCAGTTTCACGGTGTCTGAGTTGATGAGTTGTGGAAATTCATCACCGTCCATTTCTTATAATCTGAGAGCGCCTCCTGTCAATACTTCTTTGACAATAAACGGGCCTTCCCAGTTAGGAGGGAATTTTCCTTTGGCCTGATCTTGATTGTCAAGAATCTTCTTCAGAACCAAGTCATTTTGTTTAAATTGCCGTAGCCGGACTTTTTTGTTGTAGGATCTGGCGATCCTTTGCTGATATAGTTGACCGTGGAAGATAGCCGTGGTTCGCCTTTCGTCTATCAGAGACAATTGGTGATACTTGTCTTGTATCCATTGGTTTTCATCCAGCTGAGCGTCGATCAACACTCTAAGAGATTCCATCTCAACTTCTATGGGGAACACTTCTTCCATCCCATAGGTTAAAGCGTAGGGGGTTGCCCAGTTGAGGTACGCATTGTGGTCCTGTAGGCCAACAGAGTTAGAGGCAACAGGTTAGGCCAATCTTTGTGGTTGGCTGACATCTTTTGCATAATCTTCTTGATATTTTTGTTAGCCGCTTCAACAGCACCGTTCATCTTCGGACGATAGATGACAGAGTTAAGATGTTTGATGTGGAATCTACTGCATAATTCCTCCATCATTTTGTTGTTGAGGTTTTTGGCATTGTCTGACACAATCACCTCTGGTTGTCCATATCGACAAACGACATTATTTCTGATGAAAGCAATGATGACTTCTTTAGTGAACCTAGGGAAGGAGGCTGCTTCTATCCACTTGATGAAGTAGTCGATCATGGTAAATATAAATCGGTGACCATTACTGGTTTTAGGCTCAATAGGCCCAATAACGTCCATTCCCCAGCATTGAGAAGGGCCAAGGCGAACTCATATTGTGGAGCTCCCGTGGAGGACGTGTATAGCATTCCCATGAATCTGGCACTGATAGCATCATCTGACGTGGTCGTTGCAATCAACTTTGAGAGATAGCCAGTAATGTCCCATCCTGAGGACTTTCTTGACAAGGAGGGGGCCACTCATGTGGGGGCCACAGACTCCGCCATGGATTTTATCCATAAGCCTTTGAGCTTGATCTTTGTCTAGACACCTGAGGAGACCTAGTCCTGCATCTCTTTTATAGAGCGCATCTCCACTCAGGTAGAACTTCATAGCAAGTCGATGAATCTGCCTTTTCTCAGTCAGGCTCGCCTCAGCGGGTGTAGATCCATCTCACAGATATTCCTTGATATGCTGATACCAAGGAGGTTGGATGGGAGGTAGCTCATCCGATACTTCTCCAACGTAATTCCCATAGTCTGGGGCCTTGTTCAGGGCAATTGTGACGCTTAGAAAGTGTTCCTTGTCTGATATGCGAATCAAGGAGGCCAAAGTTGCTAATGCATCCGTGAAATCATTCCTATTACGAGGAATGTGTAGAAAGGAGATTCCTTCGAACTCCGAAGCCATCTTCAAAATCTGCCGATGGTAAGGTAGCAAATGTAGTTCCTTGGTTTGATAGACTCCGGTGGATTGTCTGATTACCAACTCTGAATATCCAAGGACAGTTAACTGCTTGATGCCCATTGAACGGACAAGTTTTAGCCCCATGAGACAGCCTTCATACTCAGCCGTATTGTTGGTGCTGACAAACTGTAATTGACAGCAACGGGATACTGCTCCCCCGTATCAGATATTAGAATTTCTCCAGCTCCAGAACCTTCCATGTTAATAGCTCCATCAAAATACATCCTCCATGATTGGCGCGTATTGTACTGATGGTGTTGTTGTACTGTCATTACCCATTCATCGGAGAAATATGTTTCCAAGGGTTTGAAATCTCCTGAAGGTGTGATGGCCAGTTGATATGTGATTCCTTGACCTTTGATGGACTTTTGAGTCACATATATGATGTCAAATTGTTGTAGGATCAACTGCCATCTGGACAGCTGGCAATTCAACATGGGTTTGTTGAACACGTATTTGAGAGGATCCACGCGGGATATGAGGTGGGTTGTGCGACCATGGAGGTAATAGCTGTAACCTCATAGAGGCCCATGCTAAAGGCACAACACGTCTTCTCGATCAGAGTGTACTTGTGTTCACTGACTGCTGAACCTTTTGCTGAGGTAATAGATAGCTCGTTCTTGGCCTCTATCGTCTTTACGGACAGATACATGAACAGGGGAACATCATCCCTGGGTGGTACTAAGACAGGAGCTTTGATTAGATGTTTCTTGATTGTAAGGAAGACATTCTGGAACTCATCATTCCATTTTATGGAGGAGTTCTTCCTTAATAACCTGAAGATTGGCTCACAGGTTGCTGTGAGTTGGGAGATAAACCTGCTGATGAAGTTGATCCTTCCCAAAAATCCCCGTATTTCCTTCTCTGTCTAAGGAATGGGCATTTTCGTGATGGCTTGGATTTTGGCAGGATCCAGCTCAATCCTTTTGTGGATGACTAGAAATCCTAGCAACTTTCCTGACTTGACGCCAAAAGCGCACTTAGCTGGATTCAACTTCAAGTTGTACTTACGCAACTTGTTGAACAACTTTCTGAGATGGTCTAGATGGTCATCCTCATTCCGAGACTTGACAATGATGTCATCCACGTAGATCTCAATCTCTTTATGCATTAAGTCATGAAAAAGAGCCATCATAACTCGTTGGTAGGTAGCTCCGGCATTGATGAGGCCGAATGACAACCGTCTATAGTAAAAAGTTCCCCAAGGAGTGATGAAAGCAGTCTTCTCATGATCTTCCTCGGCAACCATGATCTGATGGTACCCCGCAAAGCAATCAGCAAAGGAGTACATGTCATATTGCGCAGTATTGTCAATGAGAATGTGGATAAATGGCACGGGAAAGTTTTCTTTTAAGCAAGCTTTGTTCAAGTCCCGGTAATCCACGTAAACTCGCACCTTCCCTCTAGGTTTAGGCACGGGTACAATGTTGGATATCCACTCAGGATATGTAGACATCATGGAGATGCCGGCTTGAAATTTTTTCACAATTTCTTCTTTCACCTTTAAACTCCACTCAGGTTTCAAACGCCTGAGCTTTTGCTTAACTGGCTTAAATCCATCTTTAATGGGAAGGCGATGAAGGACAATGTCAGTGGACAAACCCACCATGTCTTCATGAGACCATGCAAACACATCCTGGAATTGGGTTAATAGCGTAACCATGTCATTCCATTTGTTTGGGGTATGGTCTGAACCAATCTGGATTAACTCATGGCTTTCTAAGGTTCTGAGATTGAAAGAAAGGGTTTGATCAAGGTTAGGTTTGGGTTTGTCTTTGACCCATTCTTGAATTTCTGGAGGCACCTCAATGTCATCCTGGAGATCCATCTAGGCTGAATTCATCTCTACATCAAAGGTACAATCCTTGTGTAGGAGAGGCATCATATCCGCAAATACAGGTACATCTAAATTCAGAGTCCTGAAACAAAATATGCTTTCACTTAGTATATATGAAATGCGTTGATCATACACAGTGTTAGTATATACTGGCAAAATAAACTACTAACACTGTACAAAAAAGTAAGCAGTTATTGTATCTATAGGGCAGAAAAGAATTTCTGCCCGCTTTACCCTTGTCGACCAAAGCAAGGAATGCTGTTCCAATTGGTAAGGTTAAAGTCTGGGTGGACCACAGTGATGGAGGGATTGTCATCATCCTCCTTGTCCCGAATGATGGCCATTACGTCAGGGCAATCATCATCTGTGGTGTATCTCTTGGTATGTTCATCATGGACGATGATGCGCATGCCTGACATTATTCGGACAACGTTTTCCTTGATTCTCCGCTTCTCTTCTTCGATTGCGGGATCTGGAATAACGATTTTCTTTTCCTCCACCGATTTTGGCTTAAGAAATAACATGGCCATGACATTGGCTGACACCTTTACTGGAGGTTGTGCGGACTCGGAGTTTGAAGGCGAAGCCGAACGCCATATGGTTGAAGCTGAAAGAATCTGTTGATGTTTATGAGGATTCCTGTGACTAGATCTAGCAGAATAGCCTAGTCCTGCTGTTCCAACTTGCTTGGTTAATCAAATGGGGTACTGGATACCCTGGCCATCTTTACCCAACCCTTGTCCTGGCTTATGACCCAACGACATCATTTCTTGAGTGGCTGACATCACCTCATCAGAAATGTGGGGTTCGGGCAGTGGTGCTCCAATAGCGTGGTATTGGGTGTTTCTTATTTCCAAAGTATGAAAACTGACTGGTTCTACGTCTGCATTGGCTTTGATGAACAGAATGTCCCCGTGCTGAGGAATCTCTGGTTCGGCATTGACCGTGACCAGGCTATTGTTGATAATGTACTTCAATTGTTGGTGAAGGGTGGAGCCCTTGCCATGTGGATCCATGGTCGTCCCAAGAGCAGGTTGTATCCCGAATCTATCTTGAGCACATGGAAGGATACGCAGAATGTATGAGGGCCAATTTTGATTGGTAGCTCAATTATTCCAACCGAGTTACGACGGGCTCCATCAAAAGCTTTGATGATAGTATGGCTACTCCAAATTCGGTTGAGATTGATATTCGTCTTCACCAAGGTGGCATATGGGCAGATATTCAGAGATGAACCGCCATCTATTAAGACCCCTGCTACCATATATCCAGAGGACAAGATCGCAATGTGTAACGGTTTACAATGACCAGTCCCTTTGGATGGTATGTCATCATCAGTGAAGGATATCACATTGTTGTTGAAAATGTGATCAACCATGTGTTAAAACTTTTCCGTATCCATTGATGTCGGAAGATAGGCTTCTTCTAGAACCTTTAACAAGACCTTCTGGTGGTTCTCAGATGTTAGGACCAAGTCCAAAATTGATATTTGTGGTGGCGCTTCCTTCAAGCTTAAAACCACCAAGGCTTCGTTATGACCCACAACGCGGAGGAATTTTTTAATCTTTTCCATGGGTATTTTCCCCTTTGATTTGGTGGTGGGGTTCATCACCCGATGGGGAAGATACAGTGGATTTTCCTTCAATACTGCAGCAGTGGTATGTGTGGTGGATCCTTCACTTTTTCCATAATTCCACGGAACCTTGCGCAAGCTAATAATAGGATATTGTGCTCTGCATAGCAAGTTAATTGGCTCGGGAGCGGCCACTTTCAAAGGATTGTTTCCTCCTTTGAGCTGAATTATTGGTGTTGTGAGCAAAGTATTAATCCCTTCAGCTTCAATAGATATAACTGCTACCACACTTTTCCACTTAGTAGGGCCTGCATTTTCACTTGCACGTAACACAGTGTCGTTATTTTCCAAGCGAAGTACACCACTGTCGATTAGATTTTGAATAAGGTGGTGGAGTGCCCAACATTCTTCTGTGCTGTGATCGCGAGACTGGGAGTGGTATTGACATACTCCATCAGAGTTGTACAATCTCGAACGGGGGATGATTGGAGGTAGAAAGGAACTGATCCTTCCTTCATTTATTAACATGTGAAGGATTTCCTCCATGGGTTGGCCCAAATAGGTGAATTCTCATTTGTTGGCGAAATCACGATGGGCTTTGGTATTTGCTCTCTTCGTCACTTTGTCTTCCAGCATTTCATTTTCTGAAAGTGACTAGGGAATATTCATGATGATTGGTAGGATACTGGCATGCTCCTGGCTGATTAATTGTCGAGTCACTTGATGCTGATAAGTCACCAGTTCCGCCAATTGCTCAATTTGTTTGTAGAGAGCTTTCATCTTTCGTTCTATTGTGAACTGGAACTTAGCATAATCCTATTTGTCATCACCTTCTTTGATGGTTTGGGGGGAATCACAGCTGAAGTTGGAACTCTGTCCACTGCTCCAATTAATTATGTTGACTTCTTCTTCTTTGTGTTGAGGAAAAGGGTTGTCTTGTACGTGAGGTTGATCGGGTTTGGTGGCTACGATCTCTCCATTATCTATTAGGTCCTGGATCTTGTGTTTCAAGGCCCAACAATCCTGAGTATCATGTCCAGGTGCTCCGACATGATAAGCACATTTCCTAGCAGCATTGAAACCCCGTCCATTAGGGTTGGCTGGTGGAAGAAGATGCGTAATTTTCTTCTGTGTTGTCAGAAGATTAAGAATGTTCTCGAGGGTATCCCCCAAGGGTGTAAACACTCGATGACATTTAACTTCTCCACCTTTTGGTACTGGAGGGTTTAAAGACTGTGCTAGAAAGGGAGTGTAGTTTCTCCTTTGAATGGGCAGACTTTGATTGCCTTTTTGTCCCTGTAGTATCAGAGAAACATCTTCCTCTTTCTTTTATGGACCCTCCGGGTGTTGTTCCCATAATTTCCATATTAAATATGATCAGCAACAGCTTTGAGTGTGGCAAGGTCTTGAATCTTTCCTGACTTCAACCCCATTTCAGCCATCTCCCCATGTTTAACCATTTCAGAAAACGGTTTGCCGATGCCGGCTAAAACTCTCTCATAGATGGGAGCTTCTTGTATGTCTATGAATGTCATGACCATTTCTGATTCTGACATGGCAGGACTAGCTTGGGCAGCCAGGCGTCTCCACCTTTGAGCATACTCTCTGAAAGACTCGTTAGACTATTTCTTGATCTTGGTAATTTGATACCGATCAGGAGCCATTTGAGTTTGAAATCTGTATTGAGTGAGGAAGGCATGTGCTAGCTCTTTCCAGCTGTGGATTTTGGAGTTGTCTAATCTTATGTTCCACGAACGGGCTTCTCCAGTTAGACTCTTTTGGAACAAATGCATTCTGAGTTTTTCATCCTCTGCATAGGATCCCAGTTCTCCAATAAAGACTTTTAAATGTGTATAAGGATCCCCTAACTCGTCATATTTTTTAAAGTTAGGAGTTTTAAATTTTTTTAGATAGTGAACACCAGGAAAAATACATAGATCAACATATGAAACACTCCCGTGTGTTCCAATTCCTTTGATAGCACGAAGGGTCTCTTCCATTTGGAGGACTTTCTTTTTGATGTCACCATTGTATGGATCTCCAGTGGAATGGGCAGCATCCTAAATTTTGTTGGTCGTTTCCAACTGTGTCTCTGGTATGGTAATGACTGGAATTCCTTCTTGTATGGAGGGCTCAGTATGTACGGGTATTTTTTGACCCCTGTGTAGACTGGTGTAATTCTTTTAATAGAACAACTAAATCTGTAATCTGTTTGCTTAACAAGTCGAATTCTTTGCGAAAAACTGGATTAAGTTTAGTCTGGTTGGATGACGACATGATTGACTGTAGGCCTGTTGCCTTTTTGGACTTTGACTGGGTAGTAGGTCCGATTGATTCCCTACGAAAGACTGACATAGTTTAGTCCTTAGGGAAGGTGTATAATGACATGCTATGTGATGTGTCCATTTTAGGAATTTTATCCTGCAAAACGGGTGTCAGCTGTTTGTAGTATGTATGTGGACACATTACTTCATATTTCTCATTACATGGAGATAGATATGGAATGAAATTACAAGTAATTGTGTTTACAAATAATTGAAATGAGAGCATGAAGAGATTTTCCTTCGTTTTGGGTTTATCAGAGGCTGACCTATCTTAGGTTACTCTCGCGGCTTTTTGGCATGAAGGTTCCCAAATCATCGCAATATACTAGACGGGAAGTTAATCCGGTCTTTCAACTGGAGCGAATTTGGGTGGTGCCTTTCCTGAGCCTCGGAGAATTAGTCTTCTCACGAGTCCAGTAATCAAACACCGACGGGATAGCCTCCTGGTGGAGGGACCACACAACATAAATTCACATACATCGTGTCTCACCGTATGAAATGATGACATGTACGAAGCACTAATATCATAAGCAGTTTTATAGTGCGAAGCACTAACATCACACGCAGATATGATGCGAAGTACTAAGCTCAAACAAGACATGCATTCGTACACATTCATTCAATGTAAATACAACATCAACACACAAGCATATAATCAGTTTTGAAAGATTGTAGTAGCGACTTAAGTCCTCTTACTGGAAGGTCCCAACAGAGTCGCCACATGTCGACGTCGGATTTTTGGATGTCCCTTTCGTTACTTGTTCTTTGGTGTTCTCATTTTAGGTGAGATTTGTTTAAAAAAAATAGTGAAAAAGGTCCGACATGTATAATGTTGACGATGAGACTGTTAAAGAGTCCACAGTTGGTTATTAATGGTTGTACCAACACAACAGAGGAAAAGGTTTGCACATTGACCCAGTGATGTGACACTGATATACGAGTCGGCGAAACTGAGATTCATTTAGGATCCGGGGACTTGGTTATGCGGGGGGGAAGGTGGTAGGCACCCCCCCCGACATCCGTGTTACCACGATGACCGCCTCTTTTCAAGAAACTATTATATGAGTATGTGGTGGGTCAATGTGCTATTATATGAAAGTTGTGCGAGGCCATCGTTCTAACCTAATACACAGGGTTTGAATTTATGTAAAAATTCAGTTTTTAAGCAAGATATGGCAATGATGTTTTATAAAAGAGGTTTTTTCAAACCCTGATGCTCAATAGGAATTGAGACCTTTTACACTTCCATTTTTATTAAGTGAGCGGCTGAATTGATTTTATTTGACGGATGCGAGGCATCCGTATGAAAAATAATATATATACAAAAATAATGCCGACTTCCTCATGGGTATGAAAACCATTTGAGGAAATACAGACATCACAAAATAATTTATAAGCTGCTTACAGCTAAAAATGTCCATCACGGGAACTGAATCCAGATCCAATGAGATGAATCTGTGATCACATGATTCCTAGGCGCACAGAATATTGCAATTTGTATAAAAGCAATAAGCAGGTATATATATAAAAGCGGTAAATATATATATACAGACAGGATCACCAACCACGAAGCACCTCCATGGGGGATCAGAAATGTAAATAAAGCTATAAATACGGTCAACCGCCACGAAGGAAACTCTAGGAGGGACAGAATATAAATAAAACTGTAAATGCGGTCAACTGCCACGAAATAAACTCCAGACAGGACGAAATATAAAGAAAGCTGTAAAAGCGATCAACTGCCACGAAGGGAACTCTAGGCAGGATAATATATATATATAGATATATATATATTATATATATATATATTATATATATATATAGATATATATATAAAAGCGAGTAAACACACCAGACCAAAGTCTAGGCTCATCGAACAACGTCCGACAAACAGTTGATATACCATATATATATATATATATATATATAAGTATATATATATATATATAGAGTCCAGATCAGGTCCGGACTCCCGGATTTTAACAAAGATCCGGACCTTTTTTTTTTTTTGCTTTTTTTTAAAACAACTAAAAAAAAAATTTATGGAACTTGAATTTTTCCATAATACAGTGTTTTGGGTGTGATTGGATACGTATAACAAATATGTCTGTACAGTCTGGGCAGACTGTACATACATTGGTTGGTGTAGGTATTAAAAACCACCCAAAACACTGTATTATGGAAAAATTTTAGTTCCATAATTTTTTTAGTTGTTCTACAAAAAAAAATAAAAAAAAATTGGGTCCGGATTTTGGATCAGGTCCAGACTCCCGGACCTGATCCGTGTTGTATATATATATATATATATATATATATATATATATAAAAGCGAATAAACGCACCAGACCGAAGTCTAGGCTCATCGAACAAAGTCCGATAGACTATATATATATATATATATATATATATATATATATTATTATATATTATATATATTATATATATATACAGACTGAAATGAAACCACGACCGAACGAAATTCGGGCAAAAGCAAGCAACACGACTCTCAACGTGTAGAAAGGTGTGTGCAAAGATGAAGAGAAAGACTCTAAAGTGTGTGAGAAGGCTTACACCTGACTGATAAAAAGGGCTTTTATATCTTTAGAGTGTGTAAACACTGGGCTTTTGTGGGTACAAAAGAGGCTATATATGAGCTCACAGGTGTTTGAAAATGGGAAAATACACTGTATGGCAAGTGCAGAGCAAATTGTGCATGGTTTCCCCGTCTTTTTTTTTCTCTTAAAAATCAGTACCCCAAGCCTCTTATTTATAGGCAAAAGGTGCCGCATGTGTACCTGCGGCTCAGCCACAGGTGTACCAGAGGCGGGTCGGGTTGGATCGTCTCGAAGTACGTGCACTCAGGCACTGTAATGTCCACTCAGATTTTAAGAAGTGTAATCTGGGCATCCGTTTTGAGGTATTCAGGACCTATTTCGGATCTTCGTTTGTCGAGAGTTGTACGATGGCATTGGATTAGAGTTTGTACGAAGTCTTTGAAGATGGGACGATGCCCTCAGGTCTTCAAGCTTCAACTTTCATCCGTTACCCCGCACAATAGTCACTCGGGATTGGTTAGCCTTGTGGGAAATTGTTGCGTAGAGACGAGACGTAGCATCGTGTTGGACGAGATGGCGATGTTACCCCTCACCGGTGTTACTACCGGATTGGGGCCGATAAGTAGACGTTGCTCAGACTTCGCTGAGATTGGATGCTGCATTTGTGAAGGTCCTCATTGTCATCTTTGAGGTGTGCCTGTCTTCCCGATGTTATTGCTGGGTTGGTACAGTGTATCTCGTTGTGAGTGCCGAGATTGAAGTTGATAGCATTTGAAACAAGCATTTCTGAGGTTATCTCTGAATTTTGCATTCCTTGGGGTTATCACCAAGGTTGGTGGCTATTCCCATGGTTGGGACTGAGACTGGATACCTCGGGGTTATCTCCGAGATTAATCGGTCTTCTTCGGTGTGTGTTCCAGTATTGTATCTGCAGGTCTCGGGGTTAGATCCGAGGTTGAAACTGTTACGCCCAGATTACGATCCGGGGTTGATGATGAACTTCCGATAGTATCCGGTATGGATTTAGATTGTCTTTCAGGGTTCTCTCTTAAAAGACGAATCTGTCCTCCTGTAATATTAGTAACAGTAGTACAGAAAATTTCGAGTGTCTACACCAACCATACTTTGTTCCACCTCGTGACAATATTAAACCTGGATCGGGTAATACTCGCAAGTATTGTGATTACCATCAGGCGTCTGGTCATGACACAAATGATTGTTGTAGTTTAAAGGAGTTCGTTAAAAATAATGTTTAAAGTGGTACGTTGGTTCAGTATGTGGCAGGAAGAGCGCCACAACAAGATCAACAGAGGGATATGAGTCCTGCTCAGGTAGCTCAACCGGTTCAGCCTGCGTTACCCACTCCTGATCAGCCAGCGAGACATGTTGTTGATGTTATTACTAGGGTACTTCAGGCAAGGTTATCGGGAAGAAGCGTCGAGGATATTTAGATTCGGTCATGTCAGTGGCGGGTACACTCCCGAAGACTGACATATCTTATCCAAGTACGATAATTTTCTTTATCGACGAGGATTACCCTTCTGAGCCCATCTAACCCCATGAAGGAGCGTTGGTGATTACTGCACAGGTGGGTTTAGTGGATATGAAATGGGATGATTGATAATTGGTCTTCTGTTGATATCCTATAGCACATGCTTATCAGAGGATGCATCTGAATGGGCGAAAGATGGAGATCGGGCAGGAGGCTCCTTTATATGGCTTCAGTAATGATCCAGTCAAGGTGGCAGGGACTATTGAGCTACTGGTTATTTTGGTACGACTCCAAAATAGGTAGAAATAATGTGTAGATTTTATGTTGTGCATGTAGATTAGACTTACAACGCCATATTGGGAAGACCTACCTTGACTGATCTTCAAGCCGTGACGTCGATTCCTCATTTTAAAATCAAGTTCCCAACAGTACATGTGTTGGGTAAAATCTAATTACCCACAACGCGCAAGTATACGTGGTCAACAAGTAAAAGTGAAAGTAGAGTATCGTTCCACGAGGAATTGTTTAATAAAAATTACCAAGTACTAACTCGTAACCAACTCAATCTTATTTAAACGAAGGAATTGAGAGTAAAGTGCTCACCATTACTCTAGAATGCATCGACAAATAATGGGCTTGGTAGATGTTGTGAAGAGTCATTTGAATTTAACCGGTACATTTCTCTGTCGAGGGGAATTTTTCATGTGCGTTGTGGTGCATATATTTTGAACTTAATTGTTCAAAGTGGTCTTAAGATGATTGAAAAATGTGTTAACAAAATTAGAGAAAATGTGAAATATGTGAAAGGGACAAAAGGAAGATTGATAAAATTTGCTGAATGTGTTGCTCAACTCTCATTGAAGTGTAGTAAGAAACTTCGTTAAGATGTTCCAACAAGATGAAATTCAACTTACTTAATGCTTGATAGTGCTTTGACATACAAACTTGCATTTTATCAGTTACAATTAGTTGACTCAAATTTCAAGGATTGTGCAACGGAGGAAGAATGGAAAACAGTTGAAAAGATTGCTAAATTTTTGAAACAATTCCATGATATCACTACTCTTTTCTCAGGAACTCAATATCCTACCTCTAATCTTTTTTCATGGGGTATGGAAGATACAATCCCTTATTTACGATGAGATGGATGATCCAAGTAGCATTTATTATTATGGAAATTGAAATGAATGCGAAGTTTGAACAAATATTGGGAGTACTATAGTTGGTGTTGTCATTTGCCGTTCATCTGGGATCCTCGTTCAAGTTGGAGTTTGTGGGATTTGTTTTTAAAGAAACTATATCCAAGGACATACAATGAAAGGGTGAAATTTATTCGTGATAATTTGGTGACCTTTATAAGGAGTAGTGTCGTTTTTTTAACTTATTCTTCTACACATCCTGTTCATCTCGTCCAACTTTTATGGAGATAATAAAGAGAATTGATTATATGGATGTAAGTATGTTTATTTTCTTAATTATGAAGATGATATGTTATATATCTACATTTATATATGCTTACTTTATTTTACCTATTGTGAAAATTTGTAGGAGTTTGACTCTTTTCTAAGTCAAAAATATGGTTCCGATCGAAGTAAGTCACAATTGGTATCTTATTTAGAAGAGAGTAGTCTTAATCCAAAGATGCATCTAGATATTCTTAGTTATTGGAAAGCAAATAGAATAAGTCTTCAGTGTTATCAGTTATGGCACGAGACATTCTGAGTATTCCTATTACTACTGTTGCTTCGGAGTCGTCTTTTAGCATTGGAGGGCATATTATAACCAAATACCGTAGCTCAATCACCCCCTGAGAATGCGGAGGCTTTATTGTGTACTCGAAATTGGTTGAACGGCTCAGATGGTAAATATTAAAACATGACTAAGTTAGATGTTAAAATTTTGTTATTTTGACTTTCTTTAGTTGTGATTTTGGTTTTTTTTAAATATAGCCACTGGACATGATAATGAAGAAGAGGACGAGGAAGAATTAATCGTTGACATCGAGCCTATAGTTGTTGGACTTGATACCATGGAAAGTAGGGTGGATTAAGAAATTTACACAATTTGGGTGAGCAATTATAAAATTTGGGTGAGTAATTTCCATAAGCCCGTCTTATAATTATTTAATTTTTGATAGCTGCTGTTATCTTTTAGGTATTTAGTTTTTGATAGCTTCTGTTATCTTGTAAATGAATCATGGTTTCTATTCTATTGTGTACTATATATTGCAGGGATATTTTGGTTGAATACACCAAGAAGTTGGAAATGTTGAATGAAGTTGTCTTAAAGGGCCCTGGCCAAGTCATTGAACTTGAAAGAAGAGTGTTTTTTGAAGCAGTATGGTGAACCAAATGTTATTATATATATGCTTGAATATATATGGTGAACCAAATGTTTTGAAGCAGTATGGTGAACCAAGCAGTATGGTTGAATATATATGCTTGTCATTATTGTAACTGTCACAAATGTTAATTATTTGTAATAATGTTTGTTCTTGGCTTTAAGTGTAATTGAACCAGTTTACTATAATCAGGCCTTCATGAAACTATAACTATATTAAAATTGCTCTTTGAATGAATTATTATTCATTTTAATACTTTCTCAAATTTTATTTTTATTAAAAAATAGTTTTCAAAATTGTAATTTTGTATAGGAAAAAAAGATGAATTCGTTTTGGACGATTTCTGTAGTCTTGATTTACGTAAGCTTTATTTAGGACTACATGACTATTATTGTTTAAGTGCACATATACACAATTTAAAATCAGGCCTTCATGGAATTATAACCATATTAAAATAGTTAATATGATTAATATGGTTCCAACCCACATTATCCATATTAAAAATGGTTAATATGATTTTAGTTCTTAAATGGTTGGTTAACCATATTTTAAAAACCAAAATCAACCCATAATCATATTTTGCCAGTTCTAATCAAGTTCACTTAACTGTTTGTCCACATAACATATTTGGAGGTTTTTATTGCTTGTTGTAAATTATAACAGCACCACAGAAGGAAGCGAAGGCAACACATCATGGTAGGCAGTTTGGGATAATTCTTCTTCAGCTTGTTCAACTGGCGGATATGAAAAGTTTTTTTTTGTGTCCGCTACTTTACGTAGCGGATGTCGAAATTGATTTTAAATTTCAGCCGTTAAAATATACAAATATTATATATATAACAAAATTGAGATAACTTTCTTCCGTCTATTTTGAAAAATAGATAAGTGGGGGTCCATATAATAAGCTAAATTTACAACAAATACTTCATACAAATCCCCTCTATTTATTTTAACTCACTTGGCTTCACAAAACACATTTTTAATAACATTCATCATTAATATTATAACTCACAATATTAATAACCAGATCATTCCCAGGAAAGAAGGGGTTTTTCGATAAAGATTTCTCCTTATTGGCGCGTAATTAGGTGACCAAACCCCTTTCCTCGACAGAACTTTCTAGACATTGTCAATAATGCAAATAATAATATGAATAACTTTGTCGTCTCAATTATTGATTTAATAACATAAAATATTGTGATAATAATTGAATCAATAACGTGAGATACTGTGCAGCAATTACTGTGGCAATAATTGAACAAAACCGAGTTACTTCTCACGTAAGCATCAATAATCAAAGATACTGTATAATACAGTGTGCTACTATGCAACCACGCGTATTATTGTACTTTTATCACAGTGTATTTCAACAGTTAACGGTAAAACTTTTACCGTTATTTTTATAAAAAGATATTTATGTCGTTTTCTAACTCCGACAATAATTCCGTTGTGGGCTCCACCAATAATTGTGCCGTCATACGAATATTTCTTGATAAAACGAATATTCCCCGACCAATCGAATATTTGATGACAACTTGCTTACTTTGTAAAATTTATAAATATTACCCACAACTATAACATTATATCAAATTCACACCATAATATTGAAAAATGATATTTTAGAGAAGAAAAATTCATCTTTATTCATAAAAGTTGGGGTCGTACACAAGGAACAACTCAGAAAATGCCCACATCATGGATTACCTAAATGGCTGCAGATGAACACGTTCTACAATGGATTGAGTGGTAATCTCAGGACTAGCATAGATGCAGCTTCAGGTGAAGCATTCATGACTAAGAGTTATGAGGAGGTGTATGAGTTAATAGAAACAATGGAGGCTAACAACTACCAATTGCCTACAGCGAGAATGACACAGCCTAAGGTAGCTGGGGTGTTAGAGGTAGATGGGATAACGGCGTTAGCGGCACAAATTTCAGCACTATCAAAGAAGGTGGATGCTTTGTTGGGTGCACAAACTTAGCAAATTGCTTTTATTTGTGAATTGTGCGAGGGAGAACATCCTACGGAACAATGTGCTATTAACCCAACATCCGTACAATTTGTGGTTAGCTACAACAGGATTTCATAGAGCATGTATCAGAATACCTACAATCCGGGGAATAGGAATCACTCAAATTTTTTGCGGAGTAACAACCAGAATCAGCATCAACAAGAAGCTCTGCACCAAGAGAAAAAGACAGATTTAGAAGAGCTGTTGTTGAAATACATATCGGGCAATGAGGCGGCCATGAAATCGCAAGAAGAGACAATGAAATCACAAGCAGTGGCTATCAAGAACTTAAAAAATCAGATGGGACAGCTGGCATTTGCATTGAATAATAGGCCTCAAGGAACTTTACCTAGTGACACTGAGAGAAATCCGAAGGGGAATCATGAGCAATGTCAAGAAATCACTTTGAGGAGTGGAAAGCATCTGGAGGGGCATAACGTAGAAAATTCAGTTAAAAAAGATGACAAAGAAGGTGAAGACAACGTGGTTGAGGGGAAACAGGGTGAAGAAAAGCAAGTGGACAAGAGCAAGACACATGTTGAGCCAGTTATGTATCTTCCACCACCATTTTAGGAAAGAGTTCAGAAACAGAAACTAGACTAGCAATTTTCAAAGTTTTTAGAAGTTTTTAAGAAACTTCAGATCAACATTCCTTTCGCAGAAGCCCTAGAGCAAATGCCAAGTTATGCTAAATTCATGAAGGGTATTCTGTCAAGGAAGAAAAAGTTAGAGGATTATGAAACGGTAGCTTTGATGGAGGAATGCAGCATAATATTGGTATAATCATGACCTGTAATGTTACAGACAAAAGATGTGGTGAAAGTCCTCTTTGGCCCGTAGTGCATAGATGGACAGTTGTTTGGCATGATCATGACCACTGGTGATACTAACGAATATTCTTAGCCCGTATTGCATGGATAATTCGTTGATGTGAAATATTTATTGATTATTATTACAGGGATAAATATTGATGATAGACTTTTAAATTATAGAAGATAATAGACATCATTCTCTATTTGACTCTTCTAATGGATTGATGTTTGCGCTGCAGTTGTTGATCTAAAACTTGTTGTCTATTGTATTCTATCAGATTTTTCACTGTTGAGGACTAACGATAACTTGTTTTACATTATCTTAGTCATAATATTCTTTACTGCGCTAGTTGAGCTCACCCTTTTACTTTTGGTTTCATTGTTCTTCTCACGAGGCGAGAATATAGATCGGACTAGTCGGGGAGTGGAGTAATGAATCAAGATGGTTTTTATAGCTGTCCTCACTATTTTGTAAAATAGTGTAGCAATAATTGTAATGATGACTTTATTTAAGTTTGGATATTGTCTACAAGACAATATTGTTTTGAAACTCAACTATTGTGTTGTTGTATTTTGCACGACAGATGTATAAAGGAAGTTTGTATTTAAATTATGTACCATGTATTTGGTGACTCAGAATAGATTGTATGGACCTATTATGGGGGCGTCACAGAAGACACCCCACATGCTTAATTACTCGAGTAACCTAGGCCACAATTTGGATCTGCTCAAGTCTAGCCTTCTTCCCTATCGTAATGCTCATTTTCTTAGGGACTAAGCTACTTAAGTAGTGAGCATTGGGCCGGTGTCTCCTAAACCAGATAGCTTTAGGGCATCAAGTTTAAAGACACCCCTCAGGTTTAATGACTCGAGTAATCCAGGTCACGATTCGAGACATTAGGTTGGCCATAACTTATCTTCTATCTTTGCATTAATTGTCATCGTTTTTACCCTTTGTATTTCACTATGTCGATTAATTTATTTAAGGGCTTGAATTTTAGGAAAAGATCGACATGAGCGTCGACAATTTGAAAATATTGATTTTAATGATTAAACCGATTTAGACAGAACCGTCAGTCGGTATAGTTTCAAATGGATGTACCAATTCATCTGGATTTTGAAGGGACTATGGCAAAAATTTTTTAAATGCAGGCATTGGGTAGTCATGCATTCTAACTCTATTATATGTTAAAGTAAATGCATGCATGCATATAGTCATATAATGCATTTTAGAAAGCTCTAGGTAAGGCAATACCACACCCTTTCTGAGGTGATTTGGAGATTTATTATCCAGATATTATGGATCCGGATCAGCCGAGCAGTTCTTACAGGACTGCTTCTGGCGTACGACGGAGGGCTTCTGAAGTGCCTCGTCCCCGTTTTGTCAGATAGTCTCGTCAGTTGGTGGAGGCTGTGATTCGTCCCGTCCAGGCAGAGGTTCCAGACGTTGAGGACGAGGAGGTGGATATTGAGGATCCCGCTTCTGCTGTACATATCCCTCGCAGGGAGCTTCTGAGCATCCAGGTGGTGAACCCAGAGTTGCTAGGTGATTTGGGTAGACACCATCGATGTACTTGCATGCTAACGAGGAATGACGTTAGACTTTATCTTCCTTCTTTCCAATTGATGAGGATTAAAAGGGTTCTGATGTTGATCTACTTTTTATGCAGGTTCCAGGTTTTACACAGCCTCGAGGGAACTGGTTTAGCATCCACTCCATGTACCAGGCGCTTCATCCTGATTATAGATCAGTAGTGCATGAGTGGGGATTTAGGGCATTTTTATCCATCCTTCCCCGTCGTTGTCCCCGGGGTTACTTCAGGGCGTTGTCTGAACGATGGTTTTATCAAACTCAGTCACTCCACTTGTTGGATTGCGAGGTGATGATGACGCCTATGGATTGGTAATTTATCACAGGTATGGAGTTTGGAGTGGAGCCAGTTCCTTACATGGCGAATATCACCCCTACTGTCGTCCGGTCCTTGTTAGGAGTTCTGGCGGGTGCGCTCAAAGGTAGGACTGTCCGTTCGAGTCCTTTGAGCGTAGATGTTATGAGCGGGCTATTGAGTGAGCCCATGCTTGATGATGTCAGGTTCAAGGATCGCGTTCTGCGGCGATTATTCCTGATGATCATTCGAGGCTGCTTCATAGCAGATAACTCTTCCACGGTATCTTTCGCTCTAGTCAGCGCCACACGCGATGTGGACCGTATAGGAGAGTATGATTGGGGCTCTTACACCTTTGCGTATTTCCTCCGGGGTATACGTTTGTGCTCACAGGGTTTGACCGAGGCTTGGCTAGGATTTTACCCATTTCTGCTGGTGAGTATTTCTCTTGTCTTTTTCTTTCACAAGTTAAGAGTGTTTACTGATAGCAGATGTTTTGCCATTGTGTTGGCAGTTTTGGGCCTATGAGAGGCTTCCCTGTTTGTGTCCTATGAGTGTGTTAGGCTTAGATACCTATCCACGAGGACGACGATGGCACCATTCTATCTTGCCAGAGGTCCCTATATCCAAGGGCTTCGCTCATTGCTGTATGCATCTAGAGTTGCTGACGGCTGACGCCATCACATGGCTTCCATACTCAGGGGATCGTTTGATCATTGGTTTTGAGGATGGACACCCTACTGGAGTAGAGTATTTGATTTCCATCCGGAGATTTCCTCTTTTCACCGATGGAGGCTGGGAGCTCTATTTAGGAGACCGTGCTATTAGGAGCACCACAGGGGAGATTCGTATACCGATCTTGCCTCCTGTTAGGGGTCATTGGCCTGTATCACAGTCACCCGCCATTGATATTCCATTGTTGGGAGTTGACGGTTTTGATTTATCAGAGGGGCCATGTACTCAGGAGATATTCCAGCGCTGGTGGCTCCCTCGCACTATTGGGGCCCAGTCCCGTGCCACACAGTTTATGGGGGACATGGTTCTTGGATCATTGATGATGACTAATTGGGTAGCTTGAGTTCGAGCTCCGACCCATATGACCCAGATTGATAGCTTGACCCGGCAGTTGGATCGGGCACATATATTTATTCGGCATTTGGACAGAGATCCAACAGAGGCGGAGACATTTGTTCCTTCCAGCTCAGGTGCTGGCCCCTCAGATGACCCATTTGGTTTTGCCGGCGCAGATCCTCCCCTTTATAGGCCTGACATCCCCGTTGATAGAGATCCAGTGACTCAGGAGGAGTTACATCAGGTGGACAGGATTGAGGATGTGGACATCGAGACCATTGGCTTCTTCTGATGTGTATTCTCACTATATCTTTTGATAGGCCTCTGTTAGATATTGGGTGGCAGTTCCCCATTCTCGCTATATCTTTAGATAGGCCTTTGTTAGTAGTAGGGCATTTGTGCCCCATTTTCATGTATTTGTAGCTGTGTAGAGCTGATGTATTAGATGATAATATATTTAGGAATGTATGCACCATTTTTTTTCATTCCCTACATCATATTGCCATCCATGATCTGTTATACATGTATCATGTTATGCATATATATATGTATGTCCAGAGATACTCAGTATTGACCCCTGGATGGTCTTATGACACGACCCACACAGATATCTTCTTCGACAGTTAGCCGTATAGATCATACCCCACCGTCAGTGGTGGCATTGGGTATGCGTTCGTGGCACGATAGCATGTCACCACCAGATAGGGTGACTGTAGATCTGTTATTGCAGCATACCATGACCCTTTTGGCATTTCAGGTTCCTGCAGGATTTGTAGATGGGATGCTAGAGCATTGGCTAGCTGATAGGCAGGTATTTTGCTTTGGCACCCATGAGTTGACTCCTACACTGGAGGAGTATGCCCGTTTGACGATGCTGACCCTAGACCGACCTTGCGTACACATGGCTTTGGGAGACATGAGTAGACGATTTATGACTCTCACCGGATTGAGGCGCAGAGTGGTGCAGGATGAGCTGACATCTGGTCATGTGATCTCTCAGCGTTTTCTGTATGACAGATTTGGTGCAGAGGATAACTACTCACGACATTGGCGTTTGGCCAGAGTTGATGTACTGATACTATGTGTACTGTCATACGTGTACATGCCGCGGTACATGGATGAGATAGATATAGGCGTTATCATGGCGGTGAGAGCTCTCAGGGAGGGTCGTACCATTGTACCTATGATCGTGGTAGAGACCCTGCGATCAGCATCCTATTGCAGTACTTACCCGTCAGGTGTGTTTACTGGAAGTTCGGTCATGCTGTACGTGTGGTTTATGTCACACTTGCGACCGGTTGGTACCTTTAGACGGCACGGGTATTGTTTCTCCTATGAGGTGGTTATGTCGTATTCCTTTCAGCCATCGGAGTGTGTAGATGCTCAGTCCTGGTCCGCATTTTTGGCAGATATCAGAGATCTATTTAGCATATTGCTGTTCTCGGGGCTTTGCTCACCATACAACTTCATTACTCATGCTCCGGGCATGGATTTCCTCCCTTTGGCTGGCTTGAGTGGCATGACGACTTATCATCCATTGGCTGTGATGTCACAGTTTGACCAGTTCCAGTATTTTCATCCTTTCGAGGGGGCGGCAGGTCAGCGCTCAGCTTCCCGATACCTCTCAGTCGAGGACCAATCTCGTGTATACGCTTGCTGGGATTAGCGTGAGCTAGCTGCTTTTTCTGCCAGTCATCCCAGTTATTCAGCAGAGTACTCTGCATGGATGGAGACGGAGGTTTTATCGGCTGCAACAGTATTTGCAGTACCAGAGGTTGAGTTAGACGATGTAGAGCCTATAGAGGACATTGATACCTACATCGAGGAGGATACCGCTGTTGGGTTACCAGCATTTCTTTCGGATTCTCCTAGTACCAGTATTTTTGTGATCCAGCACTCGGCAAAGTACTTAGAGTAGAGTCTTCATCTGATGACCTTTGAGAGAGACCAGATTCGATCTATGATGTTGACTGCTATTGATGTGAGGGACGCCGCCCTATTAGAGAGAGACGATGCATTAGCTCGTAGAGATACCGCTGTTGTTGAGCGGGATGAGGCCAGGTCAGGCAGAGACGCAGTGATAGTTGAGTGGGATAGTGCTATATCTGCTCGGGATGTGGCTTTCACAGATAGTACTGCAGCGAGGTCCCTTACCACTGGTATGATTGCAGAGATGAGTGCTTATATGGATGAGCATATGGTCATCATGCAGATGGCTACAGATCTGTTGGGTCGTGTGGATATTTTTATCCAGGAGACTACAACTTTACCTCCTTCATCTGAGAGGGACGCCATGTTGGCTTTGCTAGCTTGCATGTACCCTGATTCATAGATGAGCTTGTATTTACCTGCACAGACTAGCTTAACCATTTTGTCATGTACAGTTCACATTGTATATATATCAAACAGCATTATATATGACAGAGAAATATATTTTTGGATCACTTCCCTTTTAGATATGTCTTGCTATTTGCTTGATATTTTGCCTGCTGCTTTAGGGCTTGTGATCTTGATGAATTCTGAATTCTTCCTTGGTGGATGGACATTGAGCTGTCTCTGGATAGTTCAGAATGGATCATTGATATATGTATCCCTACCATCTTTGGTGTCTTGGGACTTGTTTTTGAATGGAAATATGGAAAGGATTGTGGATTTCCTCTCTGAGATTGACCGCACCACAGATGGTCGCCAGTACTTCTATTTAGGAAAAGCCTAATTAATTCCACCTCTTATGGTTTAGTATTGCTCTTCGAGGTATGACTGCAACTTAGATGGTCGTCGAATCTCCTATTTGGGAGGAGTTCAGGTAATTCCATCCCTTTGGTCTGAAGCCGAATGAAATGTAGTGGATTGAAAGAGAATCCCAATACCCGTTGACAATGGTTTGTGTTTTGGTAGGGGGTGAGACCGCACCATGAATGGCTGCCTACATACTCCTATTGAAGAGGAGATCAGGTCTGCGTAGTTCGAACCTGGTGTAAGAGGTTCAACACTGTATATGGCTGATATGGTGTAGGAATGTTTTTGGTTGTTTTTGTTTTTGTAAGGAGAAGAGGGTAGAAATGTTTTTGTTGTTTTTGTTTTATTGCGACCGGGCCATATGAAATGGTTGCCTACGTACTCCTATTGAAGAGGAGATCAGGTCGACGTAGTTCGCCCCTTAGGGCGAGAAGAAAACGCACGTAATCCCATGTGCAGGTCAGAGTGCGGGGAGGAGAAAGTTTAATCCTAGGTTGAGGATAAACTGCAGACTGGAGAAGTTTGATCCAATGTATGGGTAGCCAAACTACGAACGCTAGAGGTTCAATCCGCGGTGGGATGACCTAAGTTGTATGAGCACAAAGGAGAAAGCCAGGCTGCTGGCTTGAAGAGTATGTTTCCCTGAGGGGCAAAGTGTAGATAAGTTGTAGGTGGTAAAGGGTTAAAGAACCGGAATAACTGGTGACCTGATGATGATACACCAGGGTATTTGCTAGTTACTTCAGACATAATACCATTTCACGGTGTCTGAGTTGATGAGTTGTGGAAATTCATCACCGTCCATTTCTTATAATCTGAGAGCGCCTCCTGTCAATACTTCTTTGACAATAAACGGGCCTTCCCAGTTAGGAGGGAATTTTCCTTTGGCCTGATCTTGATTGTCAAGAATCTTCTTCAGAACCAAGTCATTTTGTTTAAATTGCCGTAGCCGGACTTTTTTGTTGTAGGATCTGGCGATCCTTTGCTGATATAGTTGACCGTGGAAGATAGCCGTGGTTCGCCTTTCGTCTATCAGAGACAATTGGTGATACTTGTCTTGTATCCATTGGTTTTCATCCAGCTGAGCGTCGATCAACACTCTAAGAGATTCCATCTCAACTTCTATGGGGAACACTTCTTCCATCCCATAGGTTAAAGCGTAGGGGGTTGCCCCAGTTGAGGTACGCATTGTGGTCCTGTAGGCCAACAGAGTTAGAGGCAACAGGTTAGGCCAATCTTTGTGGTTGGCTGACATCTTTTGCATAATCTTCTTGATATTTTTGTTAGCCGCTTCAACAGCACCGTTCATCTTCGGACGATAGATGACAGAGTTAAGATGTTTGATGTGGAATCTACTGCATAATTCCTCCATCATTTTGTTGTTGAGGTTTTTGGCATTGTCTGACACAATCACCTCTGGTTGTCCATATCGACAAACGACATTATTTCTGATGAAAGCAATGATGACTTCTTTAGTGAACCTAGGGAAGGAGGCTGCTTCTATCCACTTGATGAAGTAGTCGATCATGGTAAATATAAATCGGTGACCATTACTGGTTTTAGGCTCAATAGGCCCAATAACGTCCATTCCCCACATTGAGAAGGGCCAAGGCGAACTCATATTGTGGAGCTCCCGTGGAGGACGTGTATAGCATTCCCATGAATCTGGCACTGATAGCATCATCTGACGTGGTCGTTGCAATCAACTTTGAGAGATAGCCAGTAATGTCCCATCCTGAGGACTTTCTTGACAAGGAGGGGGCCACTCATGTGGGGGCCACAGACTCCGCCATGGATTTTATCCATAAGCCTTTGAGCTTGATCTTTGTCTAGACACCTGAGGAGACCTAGTCCTGCATCTCTTTTATAGAGCGCATCTCCACTCAGGTAGAACTTCATAGCAAGTCGATGAATCTGCCTTTTCTCAGTCAGGCTCGCCTCAGCGGGTGTAGATCCATCTCACAGATATTCCTTGATATGCTGATACCAAGGAGGTTGGATGGGAGGTAGCTCATCCGATACTTCTCCAACGTAATTCCCATAGTCTGGGGCCTTGTTCAGGGCAATTGTGACGCTTAGAAAGTGTTCCTTGTCTGATATGCGAATCAAGGAGGCCAAAGTTGCTAATGCATCCGTGAAATCATTCCTATTACGAGGAATGTGTAGAAAGGAGATTCCTTCGAACTCCGAAGCCATCTTCAAAATCTGCCGATGGTAAGGCAACAAATGTAGTTCCTTGGTTTGATAGACTCCGGTGGATTGTCTGATTACCAACTCTGAATATCCAAGGATAGTTAACTGCTTGATGCCCATTGAACGGGCAAGTTTTAGCCCCATGAGACAGCCTTCATACTCAGCCGTATTGTTGGTGCTGACAAACTGTAATTTGACAGCAACGGGATACTGCTCCCCCGTATCAGATATTAGAATTGCTCCAGCTCCAGAACCTTCCATGTTAATAGCTCCATCAAAATACATCCTCCATGATTGGCGCGTATTGTACTGATGGTGTTGTTGTACTGTCATTACCCCTTCATCGGAGAAATATGTTTCCAAGGGTTTGAAATCTCCTGAAGGTGTGATGGCCAGTTGATATGTGATTCCTTGACCTTTGATGGACTTTTGAGTCACATATATGAT
Organism: Panax japonicus; assembly: GCA_020205505.1. Classification (NCBI taxonomy): domain Eukaryota; kingdom Viridiplantae; phylum Streptophyta; class Magnoliopsida; order Apiales; family Araliaceae; genus Panax; species Panax japonicus. Next base: position 43,597,782 of record CM035104.1, on the reverse strand, counting down.
GTCAAATTGTTGTAGGATCAACTGCCATCTGGACAGCTGGCAATTCAACATGGGTTTGTTGAACACGTACTTGAGAGGATCCACGCGGGATATGAGGTGGGTTGTGCGACCATGGAGGTAATACTGTAACCTCATAGAGGCCCATGCTAAAGGACAACACGTCTTCTCGATTAGAGTGTACTTGTGTTCACTACTGCTGAACCTTTTGCTGAGGTAATAGATAGCTCGTTCTTGGCCTCTATCGTCTTTACGGACAGATACATGAACAGGGGAACATCATCCCTGGGTGGTACTAAGACAGGAGCTTTGATTAGATGTTTCTTGATTGTAAGGAAGACATTCTGGAACTCATCATTCCATTTTATGGAGGAGTTCTTCCTTAATAACCTGAAGATTGGCTCACAGGTTGCTGTGAGTTGGGAGATAAACCTGCCGATGAAGTTGATCCTTCCCAAAAATCCCCGTATTTCCTTTTCTGTCTAAGGAATGGGAATTTTTGTGATGACTTGGATTTTGGCAGGATCCAGCTCAATCCTTTTGTGGCTGACTAGAAATCCTAGCAACTTTCCTGACTTGACGCCAAAAGCGCACTTAGCTGGATTCAACTTCAAGTTGTACTTACGCAACTTGTTGAACAACTTTCTGAGATGGTCTAGATGGTCATCCTCCTTCCGAGACTTGACAATGATGTCATCCACGTAGATCTCAATCTTTTTATGCATTAAGTCGTGGAAAAGAGCCATCATAACTCGTTGGTAGGTAGCTCCGGCATTGATGAGGCTGAATGACAACCGTCTATAGTAAAAAGTTCCCCAAGGAGTGATGAAAGCAGTCTTCTCATGATCTTCCTCGGCAACCATGATCTTATGGTACCCCGCAAAGCAATCAGTAAAGGAGTACATGTCATATTGCGTAGTATTGTCAATGAGAATGTGGATAAATGGCACGGGAAAGCTATCTTTTAAGCAAGCTTTGTTCAAGTCCCGGTAATCCACACAAACTCGCACCTTCCCTCTAGGTTTAGGCACGGGTACAATGTTGGATATCCACTCAGGATATGTAGACATCATGATGATGCCGGCTTGAAATTGTTTCACAATTTCTTCGTTCACCTTTAAACTCCACTCAGGTTTCAATCGTCTGAGCTTTTGCTTAACTGGCTTAAATCCCTCTTTAATGGGAAGGCGATGAAGGACAATGTCAGTGGACAAACCCACCATGTCTTTATGAGACCATGTAAACACATCCTGGAATTGGGTTAATAGCATAACCATGTCATTCCATTGCTTTGGGGTAAGGTCTGAACCAATCTAGATTAACTCAGGGCTTTCTAAGGTTCTGAGATTGAAAGAAAGGGTTTGATCAAGGTTAGGTTTGGGATTGTCTTTGACCCATTCTTGAATTTCTGCAGGCACCTCAATGTCATCCTGGAGATCCATCTAGGCTGAATTCATCTCTACATCAAAGGTATAATCCTTGTGTAGGAGAGGCATCGTATCCGCAAATACAGGTACATCTAAATCCAGAGTCCTGAAACAACATATGCTTTCACTTAGTATATATGAAATGCGTTGATCATACACAGTGTTAGCATATACTGGCAAAATAAACTGCTAATACTGTACAAAAAAGTAAGCAGTTATTGTATCTATAGGGAAAAAAAGAATTTCTGCCCGCTTTACCCTTGTCGACCAAAGCAAGGAATGCTTTTCCAATTGGTAAGGGTAAAGTCCGGGTGGACCGCAGTGATGGAGGGATTGTCATCATCCTCCTTGTCCCGAATGATGGCCATTACGTCAGGGCAATCATCATCTGGGGTGTATCTGTTGGTATGTTCATCATGGACGATGATGCGCATGCCTGACATTATTCGAAAAACGTTTTCCTTGATTCTCCGCTTCTCTTCTTCGATTGCGGGATCTGGAATAATGATTTTCTTTTCCTCCACCGATTTCGGCTTAAGAAATAACATGGCCATGATATTGGCTGGCACCTTTACTGGAGGTTGTGCAGACTCGGAGTTTGAAGGCGAAGCCGAACGCCATATGGTTGAAGCTGAAAGAATCTTTTGATGTTTATGAGGATTCCTGTGACTAGACCTAGCAGAATAGCCTAGTCCATCTGTTCCAACTTGCTTGGTTAATCAAATGGGGTACTGGATACCCTGGCCATCTTTACCCAACCCTTGTCCTGGCTTATGACCCAACGACATCATTTCTTGAGTGGCTGACATCACCTCATCATAAATGTGGGGTTCGGGTAGTGGTGCTCCAATAGCGTGGTATTGGGTGTTGCTTATTTCCAAAGTATGAAAACTGACTGGTTCTACGTCTGCATTGGCATTGATGAACAGAATGTCCCCGTGCTGAGGAATCTCTGGTTCGGCATTGACCGTGACCAGGCTATTGTTGATAATGTACTTCAATTGTTGGTGAAGGGTGGTGGGGACTGCCCTTGCCATGTGGATCCATGGTCGTCCCAAGAGCAGGTTGTATCCCGAATCTATCTTGAGCATATGGAAGGATACGCAGAATGTATGAGGGCTAATTTCGATTGGTAGCTCAATTATTCCAACCGAGTTACGGCGGGCTCCATCAAAAGCTTTGATGATAGTATGACTACTCCAAATTCGGTTGAGATTGATATTCATCTTCACCAAGGTGGCATATGTGCAGATATTCAGAGAGGAACCACCATCTATTAAGACCCCTGCTACCATATATCCAGAGGACAAGACCGCAATGTGTAACGGTTTACAATGACCAGTCCCTTTGGATGGTATGTCATCATCAGTGAAGGATATCACATTGTTGTTGAAAATGTGATCAACCATGTGTTGAAACGTTTCCGTATCCACTGATGTCAGAAGATAGGCTTCTTCTAGAACCTTTAACAAGACCTTCCGGTGGTTCTCAGAGGTTAGGACCAAGTCCAAAATTGATATTTGTGGTGGCGCTTCCTTCAAGCTTAAAACCACCAAGGCTTCGTTATGACCCACAACGCGGAGGAATTTTTTAATCTTCTCCATGGGTATTTTCCCCTTTGATTTGGTGGTGGGGTTCATCACCCGATGGGGAAGATACAGTGGATTTTACTTCAACACTGCAACAGTGGTATGTGAGGTGGATCCTTCACTTTCTCCATAATTCTACGGAACCATGCGTAAGCTAATAATAGGATATTGTGCTCTGCATGGCAAGTTGATTGGTTCGGGAGCGGCCACTTTCAAAGGATTGTTTCCTCCTTTGAACTAAATTATTGGTGTTGTGAGCAAAGTATTAATCCCTTCAGCTTCAATAGATATAACTGCTACCACACTTTTCCACTTAGTAGGGCCTGTATTTTCACTTGCATGTAACACAATGTCGTTATTTTCCAAGCGAAGTACACCACTGTCGATTAGATTTTGAATAAGGTGGCGGAGTGCCCAACATTCTTCTGTGCTGTGACCGCGAGACTGGGAGTGGTATTTACATACTCCATCAGAGTTGTACCATCTCGAACGGGGGTTGATTGGAGGTAGAAGGGAACTAATCCTTCCTTCATTTATTAACATGTGAAGGATTTCCTCTATGGGTTGACCCAAATAGGTGAATTCTCGTTTGTTGGCGAAATCACGATGGACTTTAGCATTTGCTCTCTTCGTCACTTTGTCTTCCAGCATTTCATTTTCTGAAAGTGACTAGGGAATATTCATGATGATTGGTAGGAGACTGGCATGCTCCTGGCTGATTAATTGCCGAGTCACTTGATGCTGATAAGTCACCAGTTCCGCCAATTGCTCAATTTGTTTGTAGAGAGCTTTCATCTTTCGTTCTATTGTGAACTGGAACTTAGCATAATCCCATTTGTCATCACCTTCTTTGATGGTTTGGGGGGAATCACAGCTGAAGTTGGAACTCTGTCCACTGCTCCAATTAATTATGTTGCCTTCTTCTTCTTTGTGTTGAGGAAAAGGGTTGTCTTGTACGTGAGGTTGATCGGGTTTGGTGACTACGATCTCTCCATTATCTATTAGGTCCTGGATCTTGTGTTTCAAGGCCCAATAATCCTGAGTATCATGTCCAGGTGCCCCGACATGATAAGCACATTTCCTAGCAGCATTGAAACCTCGTCCATTAGGACTGGCTGGTGGAAGAAGATGCGTAATTTTCTTCTGTGTTGTCAGAAGATTAAGAATGTTATCGAGGGTATCCCCCAAGGGTGTAAACACTCGATGGCGTTTAACTTCCCCATCTTTTGGTACTGGAGGGTTTAAAGACTATGCTGGAAAGGGAGTGTAGTTTCTCCTTTGAATGGGCAGACTTTGATTGCCTTTTTGTCCCTGTAGTATCAGGGAAACATCTTCCTCTTTCTTTTATGGACCCTCCGGGGGTTGTTCCCATAATTTCCAGACTGGATATGATCAGGAACAGTTTTGAGTGTGGCTAGGTCTTGAATCTTTCCTGACTTCAACCCCATTTCAGCCATCTCCCCATGTTTAACCATTTCAGAAAACGGTTTGCCGATGCCGGATAAAACTCTCTCATAGATGGGAGCTTCTTGTATGTCTATGAATGTCATAACCATTAATGATTCTGACATGGCAGGACTAACTTGGGCAGCCAGGCGTCTCCACCTTTGAGCATACTCTCTGAAAGACTCGTTAGACTATTTCTTGATCTTGGTAATTTGATTCCGATCAGGAGCCATTTGAGTTTGAAAACTGTATTGAGTGAGGAAGGCATGTGCTAGCTCTTCCCAGCTGTGGATTTTGGAGTTGTCTAATCTTATGTACCACGAACGGGCTTCTCTAGTTAGACTCTTTTGGAACAAATGCATTCCGAGTTTCTCATCCTCTGCATAGGATCCCAGTTCTTCAATAAAGACTTTTAAATGTGTATAAGGATCCCCTAACTCGTCATATTTTTCAAAGTCAGGAGTTTTAAATTTTTTTGGATAGTGAACACCAGGAAAAATACATAGATCAACATATGAAACACTCCCGTGTGTTCCAATTCCTTTGATAGCGCGAAGGGTCTCTTCCATTTGGAGGACTTTCTTTTTGATGTCACCATTGTTTGGATCTCCAGTGGAATAAGCATCATGCATTTTGTTGGTCGTTTCCAACTGTGTCTCTGGTATGGTAATGACTGGAATTCCTTCTTGTATGGAGGGCTCAGTATGTACGGGTATTTTTTGACCCTGTGTAGACTGGTGTAATTCTTTTAATAGAACAGCCAAATCTGTAATCTATTTGCTTAACCCGTCGAATTCTTTGTGAGAAACTGGATTAAGTTCAGTCTGGTTGGATGACGACATGATTGACTGTAGGCCTGTTTCCTTTTTGTACTTTGACTGGGTAGTAGGTCCGATTGATTCCCTACGAAAGACTGGCATAGTTTAGTCCTTAGGGAAGGTGTATAATGACATGCTATGTGATGTGTCCATTTTAGGAATTTTATCCTGCAAAACGGGTGTCAGCTGTTTGTAGCATGTATGTGGACACATTGCTTCATATTTCTCATTACATGGAGATAGATATGGAATGAAATTACAAGTAATTGTGTTTACAAATAATTGAAATGAGAGCATGAAGAGACTTTCCTTCGTTTTAGGTTTATCAGAGGCTGACCTATCTTAGGTTACTCTCGCGGCTTTTTGGCATGAAGGTTCCCAAATCATCGTAATCTACTAGATGGGAAGTTAATCCGGTCTTTCAACTGGAGCGAATTTGGGTGGTACCTTTCCTGAGCCTCGGAGAATTAGTCTTCTCACGAGTACAATAATCAAACACCAACGGGATAGCCTCCTGGTGGAGGGACCACACAACATAAATTCACATACATCGTGTCTCACCGTATGAAATGATGACATGTACGAAGAACTAATATCATAAGCAATTTTATAGTGCGAAGCACTAACATCACATGCAGATATGATGCGAAGTACTAAGCTCAAACAAGACATGCATTCGTACACATTCATTCAATGTAAATGCAACATCCACACACAAGCATATAATCAGTTTTGAAAGATTGTAGTAGCGGCTTAAGTCCTCTTACTGGAGTCCCCAACAGAGTCGCCACATGTCGACGTCGGGATTTTTGGATGTCCCTTTCCGTTACTTGTTCTTTGGTGTTCTCATTTTAGGTGAGATTTGTTTAAAAAAAACAAGTGAAAAAGGTCCGACATGTATAATGTTGACGATGGGACTGTTAAGAGTCGCCAGTTGGTTTATTAAATGGTTGTACCAACACAACCGAGAAAAGGTTTGCACATTGACCCAGTGATGTGACACTGATATACGGGTCGGCGAAACTGAGATTCATTTAGGATCCGGGGACTTGGTTATGCGGGGGGAAGGTGTTAGGCACCCCCCGACATCCGTGTTACCCGGTGACCGCCTCTTTTCAAGAAACTATTATATGAGTATGTGCGTGTGGGTCAATGTGCTGTTATATGAAAGTTGTGCGAGGCCTCGTTCGAACCTATATACACAGGGTTAGAATTTTTGTAAAAATTCAGTTTTTAGCAAGATATGACAATGATGTTTTATAAAAGAGGTTTTTTCAAACCCTGATGCTCAATAGGAATTGAGACCTTTTACACTTCCATTTTTATTAAGTGAGCGGCTGAATTGATTTTATTTGACGGATGCGAGGCATTTGAGGAAATACAGACATCACAGAATAATTTACAAGCTGCTTACAGCTGAAAATGTCCATCACAGGAACTGAATCCAGATCCAATGAGATGAATCTGTGATCACATGATTCCTAGGCGCACATAATATTGCAATTTGTATAAAAGCAATAAGCAGGTATATATATAAAAGCGGTAAATATATATATACAGACAGGATCACCAACCACGAAGCACCTCCATGGGGTATCAGAAATGTAAATAAAGCTATAAATACGGTCAACCTCCACGAAGGAAACTCCAGGCGGGACAGAATGTAAATAAAACTGTAAATGCGGTCAACTGGCACGAAGTAAACTCCAGGCAGGACGAAATGTAAAGAAAGCTGTAAAAGCGATCAACTGCCACGAAGGGAACTCTAGGCAGGATAATATATATATATATATATATATATATATATATATATATATATATATATATATATACTTATATATAAAAGAGAGTAAACGCACCAGACCGAAGTCTAGGCTCATCGAACAACGTCCGACAAACAGTTGATATATATATATATATATATATATATATATATATATATATATATATATATATATATATATATATATATATATATAGAGTCCGGATCCGGTCCGGACTCCCAGATTTTAACAAAATCCGGATCTTTTTTTTTTTACTTTTTTTTAAAACAACTAAAAAAAAAATTATGGAACTTGAATTTTTCCATAATACAGTGTTTTGGGTGTGATTTGGATACGTATAACAAAATATGCCTGTACAGTCTGGACAGACTGTACATACATTGGTTGGTGTAGGTATTAAAAACACACCCAAAACACTGTATTATGGAAAAATTTTAGTTCCATAATTTTTTTTAGTTGTTCTACAAAAAAAAATAAAAAAAAATTGGGTCCGGATTTTGGATCAGGTCCAGACTCCCGGACCTGATCCGTGTTGTATATATATATATATATATATATATATATATATATATAAAAGCGAATAAACGCACCAGACCGAAGTCTAGGCTCATCGAACAAAGTCCGATAGACTATATATATATATATATATATATATATATATATATATATATATATATATATATATATATATATATATATATATACAGACTGAAATGAAACCACGGACCGAAATTCGGGCAAAAGCAAGCAACACGACTCTCAACGTGTAGAAAGGTGTGTGCAAAGATGAAGAGAAAGACTCTAAAGTGTGTGAGAAGGCTTACACCTGACTGATAAAAAGGGCTTTTATATCTTTAGAGTGTGTAAACACTGGGCTTTTGTGGGTACAAAAGAGGCTATATATGAGCTCACAGGTGTTTGAAAATGGGAAAATACACTGTATGGCAAGTGCAGAGCAAATTGTGCATGGTTTCCCCGTCTTTTTTTTTCTCTTAAAAATCAGTACCCCAAGCCTCTTATTTATAGGCAAAAGGTGCCGCATGTGTACCTGCGGCTCAGCCACAGGTGTACCAGAGGCGGGTCGGGTTGGATCGTCTCGAAGTACGTGCACTCAGGCACTGTAATGTCCACTCAGATTTTAAGAAGTGTAATCTGGGCATCCGTTTTGAGGTATTCAGGACCTATTTCGGATCTTCGTTTGTCGAGAGTTGTACGATGGCATTGGATTAGAGTTTGTACGAAGTCTTTGAAGATGGGACGATGCCCTCAGGTCTTCAAGCTTCAACTTTCATCCGTTACCCCGCACAATAGTCACTCGGGATTGGTTAGCCTTGTGGGAAATTGTTGCGTAGAGACGAGACGTAGCATCGTGTTGGACGAGATGGCGATGTTACCCCTCACCGGTGTTACTACCGGATTGGGCCGATAAGTAGACGTTGCTCAGACTTCGCTGAGATTGGACTGCTGCATTTGTTGAAGGTCCTCATTGTCATCTTTGAGGTGTGCCTGTCTTCCCGATGTTATTGCTGGGTTGGTACAGTGTATCTCGTTGTGAGTGCCGAGATTGAAGTTGATAGCATTTGAAACAAGCATTTCTGAGGTTATCTCTGAATTTTGCATTCCTTGGGGTTATCACCAAGGTTGGTGGCTATTCCCATGGTTGGGACTGAGACTGGATACCTCGGGGTTATCTCCGAGATTAATCGGTCTTCTTCGGTGTGTGTTCCAGTATTGTATCTGCAGGTCTCGGGGTTAGATCCGAGGTTGAAACTGTTACGCCCAGATTACGATCCGGGGTTGATGATGAACTTCCGATAGTATCCGGTATGGATTTAGATTGTCTTTCAGGGTTCTCTCTTAAAAGACGAATCTGTCCTCCTGTAATATTAGTAACAGTAGTACAGAAAATTTCGAGTGTCTACACCAACCATACTTTGTTCCACCTCGTGACAATATTAAACCTGGATCGGGTAATACTCGCAAGTATTGTGATTACCATCAGGCGTCTGGTCATGACACAAATGATTGTTGTAGTTTAAAGGAGTTCGTTAAAAATAATGTTTAAAGTGGTACGTTGGTTCAGTATGTGGCAGGAAGAGCGCCACAACAAGATCAACAGAGGGATATGAGTCCTGCTCAGGTAGCTCAACCGGTTCAGCCTGCGTTACCCACTCCTGATCAGCCAGCGAGACATGTTGTTGATGTTATTACTAGGGGTACTTCAGGCAAGGTTATCGGGAAGAAGCGTCGAGGATATTTAGATTCGGTCATGTCAGTGGCGGGTACACTCCCGAAGACTGACATATCTTATCCAAGTACGATAATTTTCTTTATCGACGAGGATTACCCTTCTGAGCCCATCTAACCCCATGAAGGAGCGTTGGTGATTACTGCACAGGTGGGTTTAGTGGATATGAAATGGATGATGATTGATAATTGGTCTTCTGTTGATATCCTATACGCACATGCTTATCAGAGGATGCATCTGAATGGGCGAAAGATGGAGATCGGGCAGGAGGCTCCTTTATATGGCTTCAGTAATGATCCAGTCAAGGTGGCAGGGACTATTGAGCTACTGGTTATCTTTGGTACGACTCCAAAATAGGTAGAAATAATGTGTAGATTTTATGTTGTGCATGTAGATTAGACTTACAACGCCATATTGGGAAGACCTACCTTGACTGATCTTCAAGCCGTGACGTCGATTCCTCATTTTAAAATCAAGTTCCCAACAGTACATGTGTTGGGTAAAATCTAATTACCCACAACGCGCAAGTATACGTGGTCAACAAGTAATAAAGTGAAAGTAGAGTATCGTTCCCACGAGGAATTGTTTAATAAAAATTACCAAGTACTAACTCGTAACCAACTCAATCTTATTTAAACGAAGGAATTGAGAGTAAAGTGCTCACCATTACTCTAGATAATGCATCGACAAATAATGGCTTGGTAGATGTTGTGAAGAGTCATTTGAATTTAACCGGTACATTTCTCTGTCGAGGGGAATTTTTTCATGTGCGTTGTGGTGCATATATTTTGAACTTAATTGTTCAAAGTGGTCTTAAGATGATTGAAAAATGTGTTAACAAAATTAGAGAAAATGTGAAATATGTGAAAGGGACAAAAGGAAGATTGATAAAATTTGCTGAATGTGTTGCTCAACTCTCATTGAAGTGTAGTAAGAAACTTCGTTAAGATGTTCCAACAAGATGAAATTCAACTTACTTAATGCTTGATAGTGCTTTGACATACAAACTTGCATTTTATCAGTTACAATTAGTTGACTCAAATTTCAAGGATTGTGCAACGGAGGAAGAATGGAAAACAGTTGAAAAGATTGCTAAATTTTTGAAACAATTCCATGATATCACTACTCTTTTCTCAGGAACTCAATATCCTACCTCTAATCTTTATTTTCATGGGGTATGGAAGATACAATCCCTTATTTACGATGAGATGGATGATCCAAGTAGCATTTTATATTATATGGCAATTGAAATGAATGCGAAGTTTGAAAAATATTGGGAGTACTATAGTTTGGTGTTATCATTTGCCGTCATCTTGAATCCCAAGTTGGAGTTTGTGGAATTTGTTTTTAAGAAACTATATCCAAGGACATTCAATGAAATGGTGAAATTTGTTCGTGATAAGTTGAGTGACCTTTATAAGGATTAGTGTCGTTTTTCAACTTATTCTTCTACATCCGGTTCATCTCGTCCAACTTTTTATGGAGATAATGAAGATGATATTGATGTAAGTATTGTTTATTTTCTTAATTATGAAGATGATATGTTTATATATCTACATGTATACATGCTTACTTTATTTTTACCTATTGTGAAAATTTTGTAGGAGTTTGACTCTTTTCTAAGTCAAAAATATGGTTCCGATCGAAGTAAGTCACAATTGGAATTTTATTTAGAAGAGAGTAGTCTTAATCGAAAGATGCATCTAGATATTCTTAGTTATTTGAAAACAAATAGAAATAAGTCTTCAGTGTTATCAGTTATGGCACGAGACATTCTGAGTATTCCTATTACTACTGTTGCTTCGGAGTCTTCTTTTAGCATTGGAGGGCATATTATAACCAAGTACCGTAGCTCAATCACCCCTGAGAATGCGGAGGCTTTATTGTGTACTCGAAATTGGTTGTATGGCTCAGATGGTAAATATTAAAACATGACTAAGTTAGTTGTTAAAATTTTGTTATTTTGACTTTCTTTAGTTGTTGATTTTGGTTTTTTTTTAAATATAGCCCCTGGACATGATAATGAAGAAGAGGAAGAGGAATAATTAATCGTTGACATCGAGCCTATAGTTGTTGGACTTGATACCATGGAAAGTAGGGTGGATTAAGAAATTTACACAATTTGGGTGAGCAATTATAAAATTTGGGTGAGTAATTTCCATAAGCCCGTCTTATAATTATTTAATTTTTGATAGCTGCTGTTATCTTCTAGGTATTTAATTTTTGATAGCTGCTGTTATCTTGTAAATGAATCATGGTTTCTATTCTATTGTATACTATATATTGCAGGGATATTTTGGTTGAATACACCAAGAAGTTGGAAATGTTGAATGAAGTTGTCTTAAAGGCCCTGACCAAGTCATTGAACTTGAAAGAAGAGTGTTTTTTGAAGCATTATGGTGAACCAAATGTTATTATATATATGCTTGAATATATATGGTGAACCAAATGTTTTGAAGCAGTATGGTGAACCAAGTAGTATGGTTGAATATATATGCTTGTCATTATTGTAACTGTCACAAATATTAATTATTTGTAATAATGTTTGTTCTTGGCTTTAAGTGTAATTGAACCAGTTACTATAATCAGGCCTTCATGGAATTATAACTATATTAAAATTGCTCTTTGAATGAATTTATTATTCATTTTTAATACTTTCTCAAATTTTATTTTTATTAAAAAATAGTTTTCAAATTTGTAATTTTGTATAGGAAAAAAAGATGAATTCGTTTTGGACGATTTCTGTAGTCTTGATTTACGTAAGCTTTATTTAGGACTACATGACTATTACTATTTAAGTGCACATATACACAATTTAAAATCAAGCCTTCTTGGAATTATAACCATATTAAAATAGTTAATATGGTTAATATGGTTTTTAACCATAACCATATGGTTCCAACCCACATTATCCATATTAAAAATGGTTAATATGATTTTAGTTCTTAAATGGTTGGTTAACCATATTTTAAAAACCAAAACCAACCCATAACCATATTTTGCCAGGTCTAATCAAGTTCACTTAACTGTTTGTCCACATAACATATTTGGAGGTTTTTATTGCTTGTTGTAAATTATAACAGCACCACAGAAGGAAGCGAAGGCAACACATCATGGTAGGCAGTTTGGGATAATTCTTCTTCCGCTTGTTCAACTGGCGGATATGAAAAGTTTTTTTTTTGTGTCCGCTACTTTACGTAGCGGATGTCGAAATTGATTTTTAAATTTCAGCCGTTAAAATATACAAATATTATATATATTACAAAATTGAGATAACTTTCTTCCGACTATTTTGAAAAATAGATAAGTGGGGGTCCATATAATAAGCTAAATTTACAACAAATACTTCATACAAATCCCCTCTATTTATTTTAACTCACTTGGCTTCACAAAACACATTTTTAATAACATTCATCATTAATATTATAACTCACAATATTAATAACCAGATCATTCCCAGGAAAGAAGGGGTTTTCCGATAAAGATTTCTCCTTATTGGCGCGCAATTAGGTGACCAAACCCCTTTCCTCGACAGAACTTTCTAGACATTGTCAATAATGCAAATAATAATATGAATAACTTTGTCGTCTCAATTATTGATTTAATAACATAAAATATTGTGATAATAATTGAATCAATAACGTGAGATACTATGCAGCAATTACTGTGGCAATAATTGAACAAAACCGAGTTACTTCTCACGTAAGCATCAATAATCAAAGATACTGTATAATACACTGTGCTACTATGCAACCACGCGTATTATTGTACTTTTATCATAGCGTATTTCAACAGTTAAAGGTAAAACTTTCACCGTTATTTTTATAAAAAGATATTTATGTCGTTTTCTAACTCCGACAATAATTCCGTTGTGGGCTCCACCAATAATTGTGCCGTCGTACGAATATTTCTTGATAAAAGGAATATTCCCCGACCAATCGAATATTTGATGACAACTTGCTTACTTTGTAAAATTTATAAATATTACCCACAACTATAACATTATATCAAATCCACACCATAATATTGAAAAATGATATTTTAGAGAAGAAAAATTCATCTTTATTCATAAAAGTTGGGGTCGTACACAAGGAACAACTCAGAAAATGCCCACATCATGGATTACCTAAATGGCTGCAGATGAACACGTTCTACAATGGATTGAGTGGTAATCTCAGGACTAGCATAGATGCAGCTTCAGGTGGAGCATTCATGACTAAGAGTTATGAGGAGGTGTATGAGCTAATAGAAATAATGGCGGGTAACAACTACCAATTGCCTACAGCGAGAATGACACAGCCTAAGGTAGCTGGGGTGTTAGAGGTAGATGGGATAACGGTGTTAGCGACACAAATTTCAGCACTATCAAAGAAGGGGGATGCGTTGTTGGGTGCACAAACTCAGCAAATTGCTTTTATTTGCGAATTGTGAGAGGGAGAACATCCTACGGAACAATGTGCTATTAACCCAGCATCCGTACAATTTGTGGTTAGCTACAACAGGATTTCATAGAGCATGTATCAGAATGCCTACAATCCGGGGAATAGGAATCACTCAAATTTTTCGCGGAGTAACAACCAGAATCAGCATCAACAAGAAGCTCTGCACCAAGAGTAAAAGACAGATTTAGAAGAGCTGTTGTTGAAATACACATCGGGCAATGAGGCGGCCATGAAATCGCAAGAAGAGACAATGAAATCACAAGCAGTGGCTATCAAGAACTTAAAAAATTAGATGGGACAGCTGGCATTTGCATTGAATAATAGGCCTCAAGGAACTTTACCTAGTGACACTGAGAGAAATCCGAAGGGGAATCATGAGCAGTGTCAAGCAATCACTTTGAGGAGTGGAAAGCATCTGGAGGGGCATAATGTAGAAAATTCAGTTAAAAAAGATGACAAAGAAGGTGAAGACAACGTGGTTGAGGGGAAACAGGGTGAAGAAAATCAAGTGGACAAGAGCAAGACATATGTTGAGCCAGTTATGTATCTTCCACCACCATTTTAGGAAAGAGTTCAGAAACAGAAACTAGACTAGCAATTTTCAAAGTTTTTAGAAGTTTTTAAGAAACTTCAGATCAACATTCCTTTCGCAGAAGCCCTAGAGCAAATGCCAAGTTATGCTAAATTCATGAAGGGTATTCTGTCAAGGAAAAAAAAGTTAGAGGATTATGAAACTGTAGATTTGATGGAGGAATGCAGCATAATATTGGTATAATCATGACCTGTAATGTTACAGACAAAGGATGTGGTGAAAGTCCTCTTTGGCCCGTAGTGCATAGATGGACAGTTGTTTGGCATGATCATGACCACTGGTGATACTAACGAATATTCTTAGCCCGTATTGCATGGATAATTCGTTGATGTGAAATATTTATTGATTATTGTTACAAGGATAAAATATTGATGATAGATTTTTAAATTATAGAAGATAATATACATCATTCTCTATTTGACTCTTCTAATGGATTGATGTTTGCGCTGCAGTTGTTGATCTAAAACTTATTGTCTATTGTATTCTATCAGATTTTTCCCTGTTGAGGACTAACGATAACTTGTTTTACATTAACTTAGTCATAATATTCTTTACTGAGCTAGTTGAGCTCACCCTTTTACTTTTGGTTTCATTGTTCTTCTCACGAGGCGAGAATATAGATCAGACTAGTCGGGGAGTGGAGTATTGAATCAAGATGGTTTTTATAGCTGTCCTCACTATTTTTTAAAATAGTGTAGCAATAATTGTAATGAGGACTTTATTTAAGTTTGGATATTGTCTACAAGATAATATTGTTTTGAAACTCAACTATTGTGTTGTTGTATTTTGCAAGACAGATGTATAAAGGAAGTTTGTATTTAAATTATGTACCATGTATTTGGTGACTCAGAATAGATTGTATGGACCTATTATGGGGGCGTCACAGAAGACACCCCACATGCTTAATTACTCGAGTAACCTAGGCCACAATTTGGATCTGCTCAGGTCTAGCCTTCTTCCCTATCATAATGCTCGTTTTCTTAGGCACTAAGCTACTTAAGTAGCGAGCATTGGGCCGGTGTCTCCTAAACCAGATAGCTTTAGGGCATCAAGTTTAAAGACACCCCTCGGGTTTAATTACTCGAGTAATCCAGGTCACGATTCGAGACATTAGGTTGGCCATAACTTATCTTCTATCTTCACATTAATTGTCATCGTTTTTACCCTTTGTATTTCACTATATCGATTAATTTATTTAAGGGCTTGAATTTTAGGAAAAGATCGACATGAGTGTCGACAATTTGAAAATATTGATTTTAATGATTAAACCGATTTAGACAGAACCGTCAGTCGGTATAGTTTCAAATGGATGTACCAATTCATCTGGATTTTGAAGGTTTTCGCAATATGGCCCAATATGTGACTTTATAAAATTGGTCTAGAACCCAAGATGCGAGGAATTCAAGGGTGTTGGGCCATGATATTTTATGTAGTGGGCCGGACTGTTTGGGTCGAGTCATTGGGTTACCTTTGTTAGGTCTTGAAGGTGTTGGACCGGATCGTTGGGCTAGACCATTAGACGAATAATGGATTGAGTTGTGTTTTAACCTGTAATGATGACAAAGATAGAGTTTGATTGTTATATCCTGCATTTCAATAATGAGGACTAGACAAAGTCGGTCAGCGGTGGAAAAAGGTGACAAATAGTGATCAGTGGAGCAGGTGAACTGTCGGCATTGGGACTGGGGCATCAGAGGTCGGTTACATACAGGACAAAGGGGAGAGTATAAGGGGGCGTTGGATAACATATAAACAAGGTAACTGATATTTTATCATTATCAAACACTAGAACTAAATACTCTCCATTGTTAACCTTGTGTCTGCATGTACTGACTCTTACGCCGGAACTATCCCCCGACGGTCCAAGCCGTCAAGCTTCTGGTATTGACGTGTTTATTGTGCAGGATTAGACGCGCTTTTAAGTGATTGAGGCACGTGGAAAGATCTTGGCATTAACATTGGCACTAGAAGGAGGGCTATTTTCTAGTGTTCTTGAATTTTCAATCACAGATTTTAGTTGTTCTACGTCGGAAGTTATGGTGAGGAGTAGAACGGTTACCCCTGAAGGACAGCCGATGGCTGTGAGTTTGTCTATACAACGGGTCTCTGTCAAGGATAAACTAGATCATTCAAAAAGTGCTCGTGATAGTACTGCTTCCAAGGATGTTTCAGAAGGTTCTCATGCGAGGGTCCGCGGTGATGCTAAGAGAAGATTGGTTTTTGCTGCTGATAAATGACCTGACCATGGTCGGAAATGGGTAGAAGGCACACCGCCTAGAACCCAATACAGAGGTGGTCAGACCGATAAGGCCTCCAAGTTGGCCAAGATGGTAGAGGAAGCAGACAAAGCCTTAGAGGTTCTTTTGAAATAGCGAGAAGAAATTGCTGAACAAATGCTTCGTATGACAGAGATGAAGGACGAAGCATCCAGTTATGCTTAGTCCGAAGGAATAGTAGGTCCACAGGAAGGTGACTAGGGAGAGGAAAGGAACATGTGCACTCTTGTCATATATTTCGAGGCCGACCTCAGGATCGAAGAAGGTTAAGAAGCCATACTCCTGAGGGATTGAAGAAGGCACCCCACCATATCGGTTCTCGGGATCATGGTAGAAGCCGACGAAGAAGTAGGTCCAGAGAGTACACTCCTAAGAATACAAAGAAGGTATACCGCCTTGAGTATTCTCACCACAATGACAGAGCTCTGCACCGAAGTAGATCCAGAAGTCGCACCCCAGAGAATTCAACGAGGGCACACCGCCCTGTGGATACTCGTCATCGAGGAAATCCGTCTAAAGTTATGGGTTCAGATGGTAAGGGTCAGTCTACTCAAAAGAAGAAGGGTTCTCCGGAGATAGAAGTTTCCTCACAACCGGAAGGAATGGAATTTTTAGTCAAAGAATTGAAAGAGCTTCGGAGGCAGCTAGCCGAAGTTCAGCAAGTGAAAGATACTTCGGGGAAAAAGGCTTCTGCTTTTTCTTCGGAGATTCATAAGGAGAAGACAGACCCTACCAAAACGTTTCCTCACATAGAGAGTTATGATGGATCTGGGGATCCCTATGACCATAGCCAGGCATTTGATAGGCTAATGGATTATTATGATTTCACTGATGCGGCCAAATGTCAGATGTTTGTGACGATACTTAGGAAGGATGCAAGGCAATGGATGGGAACTCTGCCTTCAGATTCAATCTCATCTTAGACGGATTTGTGTGGTAAATTCCATGCTCATTTTGGGAGTAATAAGAGAAGTGGAAATCCTATAGGTTCGTTGGCTCAAGTTAGACAGTATTCGAATGAGTCCCTGGGCCAATATGTGAAGCGCTTCAGAGAGGCAGTTGGCCAAGTAATTGATCTCAATGTTCTTCAAGCTGTAGGACTATTTTAGAATGGTTTGGATTTGGTGAAATCGGAGAAGCTGGTGAAGAAGTTAATGTTTCACCATCCGAAGAGTTTAGCTGAAGCTTTTGATAAAGCTGAGGGCTATATTGTGGTAGAAAAGATATGAATAGCTTGAAGTGTCCCTCTTCGAACAAGTTAAAAGAGGCAGACAGAGATAAATCTGAGGACAGTCAGAAGGAGAATGGAGGGAATATTGATCGCTCTGAAGGAGGATCTAAGAAATACAACAATAATTGGCGGTTGGGAGGAGCTCGTCCGCCTTTTCTGACCCAGAAGGTGAACAAGGTATACACTTAATTGAATACGGATAAGGCTGTTATTTTGGACTGGATCAAAGAGCAACTGTCGACGTCGGGATTTTTGGATGTCCCTTTCCGTTACTTGTTCTTTGGTGTTCTCATTTTAGGTGAGATTTGTTTGAAAAAACAAGTGAAAAAGGTCCGACATGTATAATGTCGACGATGGGACTGTTAAGAGTCGCCAGTTGGTTTTTTAAATGGTTGTACCAACACAACCGAGAAAAGGTTTGCACATTAACCCAGTGATGTGACACTGATATACGGGTCAGCAAAACCGAGATCCATTTAGGGTCCGGGGACTTGGTTATGCGGGGGGAAGGTGTTAGGCACCCCCCGACATCCGTGTTACCACGGTGACCGACTCTTTTCAAGAAACTATTATATGAGTATGTGTGTGTGGGTCAATGTGCTATTATATGAAAGTTGTGCGAGGCCTCGTTCGAACCTATATACACAGGGTTTGAATTTATGTAAAAATTCAATTTTTAGTAAGATATGGCAATGATGTTTTATAGAAGAGGTTTTTTCAAATCCTGATGCTCAATAGGAATTGAGAACTTTTACATCTTCCATTTTTATTAAGTGAGCGACTGAATTGATTTTATTTGACGGAATGCGAGGCATCCGTATGAAAAATAATATATATACAAAAATAATGCCGACTTCCTCATGGGTATGGAAACCATCTGAGGAAATATAGACATCACAGAATAATTTACAAGCTGCTTACAGCTAAAAATGTCCATCACGGGAACCGAATCCAGATCCAATGAGATGAATCTGTGATCACATGATTCCTAGGCGCACAGAATATTGCAATTTTTATAAAAGCAATAAGCAGGTATATATATAAAAGCGGTAAATATATATATACAGACAGGATCACCAACCACGAAGCATCTCCATGGGGGATCAGAAATGTAAATAAAGCTATAAATACGGTCAACCTCCACGAAGGAAACTCCTGGCGGGACAAAATGTAAATAAAGTTGTAAATGCGGTCAACTGCCACGAAGTAAACTCCAGGCAGGACGAAATGTAAAGAAAGCTATAAAAGCGATCAACTGCCACGAAGGGAACTATATATATATATATATAAAAGTAATAAACACACCAGATGTAAATTCCAGGCTCATCGAACATAGTTCGACACACAGTTGATATATATAAGTATATATATATATATAAAAGCGAGTAAACGCACCAGACCGAAGTCTAGGCTCATCGAACAACGTCTGACACACAGTTGATATATATATATATATATATATATATATATATATATATATATATATATATATATATATAAAAGCGAGTAAACGCACCAGACCGAAGTCTAGGCTCATCGAACAAAGTCCGATAGACTGTTAATATATATAAGTATATATATATATATATATATATATATATATATATATATATATATATATAATATATATAT
This sequence comes from Panax japonicus, assembly GCA_020205505.1. NCBI lineage: Eukaryota > Viridiplantae > Streptophyta > Magnoliopsida > Apiales > Araliaceae > Panax > Panax japonicus. The sequence goes on along the minus strand of CM035104.1, from coordinate 43,578,300 downwards.
ACAGACCGAAATGAAACCACAGACTGAAGTCCGGGCAAAAGCAAGCAACACGACTCTCAACGTGTAGAAGGGTGTGTGCAAAGATGAAGAGAAAGACTCTAAAGTGTGTGAGAAGGCTTACAGCTGACTGATAAAAAGGGCTTCTAAATCTTTATAGTGGGTAAACACTGGGCTTTGTGGGTACAAAAGAGGCTATATATGAGCTCACAGGTGTTTGAAAGTGGGAAAATACACTGTATGACAAGTGAAAAGCAAATTGTGCAGGGTTTCCCCGTCTTTTTTCTTTTAAAAATTAGCACCCCAAGCCTCTTATTTATAGGCAAAAGGTGCCGCAGGTGTACCAAAGGCGGGTTGGGTCTGGTCGTCTCGAAGTACGTCCACTCAGGCACTGTAATGTTTACTCAGATTTTGAAAAGTGCAATCCGGGCATCCGTTTTGAGGTATTCAGGACCTATTTCTGACCGCCGTTTGTCGAGAGTTGTATGATGGCATGGGATTAGAGTTTGTACAAAGTCTTTGAAGATGGGACGATGCCCTCCGGTCTTCAAGCTTAAACTTTCATCCGTTACCCCGCACAATAGTCACTCGGGATTGGTTAGCCTTGTGGGACATTGTTGCGTAGAGACGAGACGTGGCATCGTGTTGGATGAGATGGCGATATTACCCCTCACCGATGTTACTACCGGATTGGGCCGATAAGTAGACGTTGCTCAGACTTCACTGAGATTGGACTGCTGCATTTGTTGAAGGTCCTCATTGTCATATTTGAGGTGTGCCTGTCTTCCCGATGTTATTGCCGGGTTGGTACAGTGTATCTCGTTGTGAGTGCCGAGATTGAAGCTGATGGCATTTGAAACAAGCATTTTTGGGGTTATCACCAAGGTTGGTGGCTATTCCCATGGTTGGGACTGAGACTGGATACCTCGGGGTTATCTCCAAGATTAATCGATCTTCTCCGGTGTGTGTTTCGGTATTGTATCTGCAGGTCTCGGGGTTAGATCTGAGGTTGAAACTGTTACTCCCAGATTGCAATCCGGGGTTGATGCTGAACTTTCGGGAGTATCCGGTATGGATTTGGATTATCTTTCAGGGTTCTCTCTTAAAAGACGAATCTGTCCTCCTGTAATGTTAGTAACAGTAGTACAAAAAATTTCGAGTGTCTACAGATGCCCCTCTTTATCATACTCATGCATGGTGATGCATGGGTAGGATAAAGAATCCTGGACACTTGAAATGCAAAAAGATAAACATGGTACTATGGATAGAAACATGATGCAAATGTATGATGCATGTGTACGGGGTTGTAGCCCAACATACTGGGGAGGATTACTGGTTCCCTGTTACTTCAACTGGGGATTGGCAATACTGACCAGATCTGATGTGCAAGCCAAATCTGTTAGGATGTTGATGTTGGAGTTATCACCAAATTCCCGTGTTCTTGATAACGACTTGATCCTGAAGGGGTACCCCTTATATGTAAGAGATCTGTGGGGATAAAGCTTGATCTGTTTGAGGATGTGTATAACATATTCCATCATCTATCCTCTTTGATAATGTTGACCTCTCCTGGTTAGTAACGCCAGAATATGTCACAATTATGTTGGATTTACTGCCAACAGCAAATGCTGTCAGGGATGCCTGACCTTCGTTGACGTGTGAATCAACGGCTGAAACTCCGTGAGGAGGTCATCAAGGTTGCTTGACCTTCGCTGATGCGTAGATCAACGGAACATTATACTGTGACCCCCACCGGGGATTCGCTAGGGAATATGAGCAGCTGGGTATGAGAACCTCGGACAGCTCAATAGCTCTGACAGGTTTAAACGCTATCTGCTGAAATGATGTCAAGGTTGCTTGACCTTCGTTGATATGTGTGTCAACGACTGAACGTGTTGTAACCCCCATTGGGAATCTATGTTGTAACCCCTGTCGGGGATCTACTGGGGACGCATGAGTACGTACGCAACTATCGAACGGTTCTCAATGCTTCGATGGGTTTACCTGCCATCGGATGAAATAATGTCAAGGCTGCTTGACCTTCATTGATAGAATTGTCAATGGATGAACGTGTTGTAACCCCCACCGAGGATCTACGTTGTAACCCCCATCAGGGATCTACTGGGGACGCATGAGTACGTACGCAACTACCGAACGGTTCTCAATACTTCGATGGGTTTACCTGCCATCGGCTGAAATAATGTCAAGGCTGTTTGACCTTCGTTGATAGAATTGTCAACGGATGAACGTGTTATAACCCCCACCTGGGATCTACATTGTAACCCCGTCGGGGACTCACGTTGTAACCCCCGTCGGGGAGTCACGTAGGGTAACGACTTGGAGTCTGCGGTATCGGACCTATATAAGGTATTACTGTATGTGATTTGTGACAACTGAGGTCATCGGCAGAGTATACCTTGTGTTCAGGTGACTACCAATGAGTGATCTGCAGATTCAAAGTCTCATCTGAGAAGACCAGGATTGTATGCTATTTTGCTCAATTGCGTGGCATTTTTATTCCCGATTTGACCTTTTAGCCGGTAAAAACTCTGTTTCAACTCGAACTGGACTGAGTCGAAGGGGTGGGACCCACATGGAGGAGCCATAGGTGCACTTGCTGCAGCCGCAGGTGAGCCTGCGGCCAGGCGTGGATGATAAATCCCAGCAACCTGCCTTCACAAGTCACTTTCAACTTGTTTCTCTCTAGAAAAATCCGTGAGCCACTTCCAAATTTGCTGAGTTCGGGCTGCTTTCTACAAATTCTGTCACCGTACAAGTGTTCTATACTATCCGGGTAATGTATGCATGTATTTTTTCCAGTTTCTGTCCGTTAGATTGTGAGATATTGCACGAAATACATCTAAACGTATAGTAGTGATTATGTATGCACAAATGACTCGATAAAAAATATTCAACACTGTAAATGTTAGTATTAAACCATGCTGAACATAATGATGTGAAAAAATTTAACTTCTGAGACAGTCAAATTGGCACCTTTTTCTGCTATTTTTTATCCTATTTAAGGTCCAATGAGCAAAAGGTAAAAAGGCAAAATACTCTTAGCACTGAGGTTGGCCTTATGCATGATAATTTTGATTTTTAATGCATATATTAGGTATATAACTTTGGGGTAGGTGTGCTACTAAATGGCCACCTAGACATGCCTGTGCGCATGTGGATAGTCCTATTTTCAAAGGGGACTATGGCAAAAAATTTTAAATGCAGGCATTGGGTAGTCATGCATTCTAACTCTATTATATGTTAAAGTATATGCATGTATGCATATAGTCATATAATGCATTTTAGAAAGCTCTAGGTAAGGCAATACCACACCCTTTCTGAGGTGATTTGGAGATTTATTGTCCAGATATTATGGATCCGGATCAGCCGAGCAGTTCTTACAGGACCGCTTCTGGCGTACGACGGAGGGCTTCTGAAGTGCCTCGTCCCCGTTTTGTCAGACAGTCTCGTCAGTTGGTGGAGGCTGTGATTCGTCCCGTCCAAGCAGAGGTTCCAGACGTTGAGGACGAGGAGGTGGATATTGAGGATCCCGCTTCTGCTGTACATATCCCTCGCAGGGAGCTTCTGAGCATCCAGGTGGTGAACCCAGAGTTTCTAGGTGATTTGGGTAGACACCCATCGATGTACTTGCATGCTAACGAGGTATGACGTTAGACTTTATCTTCCTTCTTTCCTATTGATGAGGATTAAAAGGGTTCTGATGTTGATCTACTTTTCATGCAGTTTCCAGGTTTTACACAGCCTCGAGGGAACTGGTTTAACATCCACTCCATGTACCAGGCGCTTCATCCTGATTATAGATCAGTAGTGCATGAGTGGGGATTTGGGGCATTTTTATCCATCCTTCCCCGTCGTTGTTCCCGGGGTTACTTCAGGGCATTGTCTGAGCGATGGTTTTATCAGACTCAGTCACTCCACTTGATGGATTGCGAGGTGATGATGACGCCTATGGATTGGTAATTTATCACAGGTATGGAGTTTGGAGTGGAGCCAGTGCCTTACATGGCGAATATCACCCCTACTGTCGTTCGGTCCTTGTTAGGAGTTCCGGCGGGTGCGCTCAAAGGTAGGACTGTCCGTTCGGGTCCTTTGAGCGTAGATGTTATGAGCGGGCTATTAAGTGAGCCCATGCTTGATGATGTCAGGTTCAAGGATCGCATTCTACGGTGATTATTCCTGATGATCATTCGAGTTTGCTTCATAGCAGATAACTCTTCCACGGTATCTTTCTTTCATCATGTTTGTGCTCACAGGATTTGACTGAGGCTTGGCTAGGATTTTACCCATTTCTGCTGGTGAGTATTTCTCTTATCTTTTTTCTTTCACAAGTTAAGAGTGTTTACTAATAGCAGATGTTTTGCCATTGTGTTGGCAGTTTTGGGCCTATGAGAGGCTTCCCTGTTTGCGTCCTATGAGTGTGTTAGGCTTAGATACCTATCCACGAGGACGACGATGACACCATTCTATCTTGCCAGAGGTCCCTATATCCAAGGGCTTCGCTCATTGCTGTATGCATCTGGAGTTGCTGACGGCTGACGCCATCACATGGCTTCCATACTCAGGGGATCGTTTGATCATTGGTTTTGAGGATGGACACCCTACTGGAGTAGAGTATTTGATTTCCATCCGGAGATTTCCTCTTTTCACCGATGGAGGCTGGGAGCTCTATTTAGGAGACCGTGCTATTAGGAGCACCACAGGGGAGATTCGTATACCGATCTTGCCTCCTGTTAGGGGTCATTGGCCTGTATCACAGTTACCCGCCATTGATATTCTATTGTTGGGAGTTGACGATTTTGATTTATCAGAGGGGCAATGTACTCAGGAGATATTCCAGCGCTGCTGGCTCCCTCGCACTATTGGGGCCTAGTCCCGTGCCACACAGTTTATGGGGGACATGGTTCCTGGATCATTGATGTTGACTGATTGGGTAGCTTGAGTTCAAGCTCCGACCCATATGACCCAGATTGATAGCTTAACCCGGCAGTTGGATCGGGCACAGATATTTATTCTGCATTTGGGCAGAGATCCAGCAGAGGCGGAGACATTTGTTCCTTCCAGCTCAGGTGCTGGCCCCTCAGATGACCCATTTGGTTTTTCCAGCGCAGATCCTCCCCTTTATAGGCCTGACATCCCCGTTGATAGAGATCCAGTGACTCAGGAGGAGTTACATCAGGTGGACAGGATTGAGGATGTGGACATCGAGACCATTGGCTTCTTCTGATGTGTATTCTCGCTATATCTTTTGATAGGCCTCTGTTAGATATTGGGTGGCTGTTCCCCATTCTCGCTATATCTTTAGATAGGCCTCTGTTAGTAGTAGGGCATTTGTGCCCCATTTTCATGTATTTGTAGCTGTGTAGAGCTGATGTATTAGATGATGATATATTTAGGAATGTATGCACCATTTTTTTCATTCCCTACATCATATTGCCATCCATGATCTGTTATGCATGTATCATGTTATGCATATATATATGTATGTCCAGAGATACTTAGTATTGACCCCTGGATGGTCTTATGACACAACCCGCACAGATATCTTCTTTGACAGTTAGCCGTATAGATCATACCCCACCGTCAGTGGTGGCATTGGGTATGCGCTCGTGGAACGATAGCATGTCACCACCAGATAGGGTGACTTTAGATCTGTTATTGCAGCATACCATGACCCTTTTGGCATTTCAGGTTCCTGCAGGATTTGTAGATGGGATGCTAGAGCATTGGCTAGCTGATAGGCAGGTATTTCGCTTTGGCACCCATGAGTTGACTCCTACACTAGAGGAGTATTCCCGTTTGACGATGCTGACCCTAGACCGACCTTGCGTACACATGGCTTTGGGAGACATGAGTAGATGATTCATGACTCTCACCGGATTGAGGCGCAGAGTGGTGCATGATGAGCTGACATCTGGTCATGTGATCTCTCAGCGTTTTCTGTATGACAGATTTGGTGCAGAGGATAGCTACTCACGACATTGGCATTTGGCCAGAGTTGATGTACTGATACTATGTGTACTGTCATACGTGTACATGCCGCGGTACATGGATGAGATAGATATAGGCGTTATCATGGCGGTGAGAGCTCTCAGGGAGGGTCGTACCATTGTACCTATGATCGTGGCAGAGACCCTGCGATCAGCATCCTATTGCAGTACTTACCCGTCAGGTGTGTTTACTGGGAGTTCGGTCATGCTGTACGTGTGGTTTATGTCACACTTGCGACCGGTTGGTACCTTTAGACGGCACGAGTATTGTTTCTCCTATGAGGTGGTTATGTCGTATTCCTTTCAGCCATCGGAGTGTGTAGATGCTCAGTCCCGGTCCGCATTTTTGGCAGATATCAGAGATTTATTTAGCATATTGCTATTCTCGGGGCTTTGCTCACCATACAACTTCATTACTCATGCTCCGGGCATGGATTTCCTCCCTTTGGCTGGCTTGAGTGGCATGACGATTTATCATCCATTGGCTGTGATGTCATAGTTTGACCAGTTCCAGTATTTTCATCCTTTCGAGGGGGCGGCAGGTCAGCGCTCATCTTCCTGATACCTCTCAGTCGAGGACCAATCTCGTGTATACGCTTGCTGGGATCAGCGTGAACTAGCTGCTTTTCCTGCCAGTCATCCCGGTTATTCAGCAGAGTACTCTGCATGGATGGAGATGGAGGTTTTATCGGCTGCAACAGCATTTGCAGTACCAGAGGTTGAGTTAGACGATGTAGAGCCTATAGAGGACATTGATACCTACATCGAGGAGGATACCGCTGTTGGGTTACCAGCATTTCTTTCGGATTCTCCTAGTACCAGTATTTTTGTGATCCAGCACTCGGCAAAGTACTTAGAGTAGAGTCTTCATCTGATGACCTTTGAGAGAGACCAGATTCGATCTATGATGTTGACTGCTATTGATGTGAGGGACGCCGCCCTATTAGAGAGAGACGATGCATTAGCTTGTAGAGATACCGCTGTTGTTGAGCGGGATGAGGCCAGGTCAGGCAGAGACGCAGTGATAGTTGAGTGGGATAGTGCTATATCTGCTCGGGATGTGGCTTTCACTGATAGTACTGCAGCGAGGTCCCTTACCACTGGTATGATCGCAGAGATGAGTGCTTATATGGATGAGCATATGGTCATCATGCAGATGGCTACAGATTTGTTGGGTCGTGTGGATATTTTTATCCAGGAGACTACAACTTTACCTCCTTCATCTGAGAGGGACGCCATGTTGGCTTTGTTAGCTTGCATGTACCCTGATTCATAGATGATCTTGTATTTACCTGCACAGACTAGCTTAGCCATTTTGTCATGTACAGTTCACATTGTATATATATCAAACAGCATTATATATGACAGGGAAATATATTTTTGGATCACTTCCCTTTTAGATATGTCTTGCTATTTGCTTGATATTTTGCCTGCTACTTCAGGGCTTGTGATCTTGATGAATTCTGAATTCTTCCTTGGTGGATGGACATTGAGCTGTCTCTGGATAGTTCAGAATGGATCATTGATATATGTATCCCTACCATCTTTGGTGTCTTGGGACTTGTTTCTGAATGGAAATATGGAGAAGAGTGCGGCTTTCCTCTCTGAGATTGACCGCACCACAGATGGTCGCCAGTACTTCTATTTAGGAAAAGCCTAATTAATTCCACCTCTTATGGTTTAGTATTGCTCTTCGAGGTATGACTGCAGCTTAGATGGTCGTCGAATCTCCTATTTGGGAGGAGTTCAGGTAATTCCATCCCTTTGGTCTGAAGCCGAATGAAATGTAGTGGATTGAAAGAGAATCCCAATACCCGTTGACAATGGTTTGTGTTTTGGTAGGGGGTGAGACCGCACCATGAATGGCTGACTACATACTCCTATTGAAGAGGAGATCAGGTCTACGTAGTTCGAACCTGGTGTAAGAGGTTTAACGCTGTATATGGCTGATATGGTGTAGGAATGTTTTTGGTTGTTTTTGTTTTTGTAAGGAGAAGAGGGTATAAATGTTTTTGTTGTTTTTGTTTTATTGCGACCGGGCCATATGAAATGGTTGCCTATGTACTCCTATTGAAGAGGAGATCAGGTTGACGTAGTTCGCCCCTCAGGGCGAGAAGAAAACGCATGTAATCCCATGTGCAGGTCAGAGTGCGGGGAGGAGAAAGTTTAATCCTAGGTTGAGGATAAACTGCAGGCTGGAGAAGTTTGATCCAATGTATGGGTAGCCAAACTACGAACGCTAGAGGTTCAATCCGCGGTGGGATGACCTAAGTTGTATGAGCACAAAGGAGAAAGCCAGGCTGCTGGCTTGAAGAGTATGTTTCCCTGAGGGGCAAAGTGTAGATAAGTTGTAGGTGGTAAAGGGTTAAAGAACCAGAATAACCGGTGACCTGATGATGATACACCAGGGTGTTTGCTAGTTACTTCAGACATAATACCGTTTCACGGTGTCTGAGTTGATGAGTTGTGGAAATTCATCACCGTCCATTTCTTATAATCTGAGAGCGCCTCCTGTCAATACTTCTTTGACAATAAATGGGCCTTCCCAGTTAGGAGGGAATTTTCCTTTGGCCTGATCTTGATTGTCAAGAATCTTCTTCAGAACCAAGTCATTTTGTTTAAATTACCGTAGCCATACTTTTTTGTTGTAGGATCTGGCGATCCTTTGCTGATATAGTTGACCGTGGAAGATAGCCGCGGTTCGCCTTTCTTCTATCAGAGACAATTGGTGATACTTGTCTTGTATCCATTGGTTTTCATCCAGCTGAGCGTCGATCAACACGCTGAGAGATTCCATCTCAACTTCTATGGGGAGCACTGCTTCCATCCCATAGGTTAAAGCGTAGGGGGTTGCCCCAGTTGAGGTACGTATTGTGGTCCTGTAGGCCAACAGAGTTAGAGGCAACAGGTTAGGCCAATCTTTGTGGTTGGCTGACATCTTTTGCATAATCTTCTTGATATTTTTGTTAGCCGCTTCAACAGCACCGTTCATCTTCGGACGATAGATGACAGAGTTAAGATGTTTGATGTGGAATCTACTGCATAATTCCTCCATCATTTTGTTGTTGAGGTTTTTGGCATTGTCTGACACAATCACCTCTGGTTGTCCATATCGACAAACGACATTATTTCTGATGAAAGCAATGATGACTTCTTTAGTGACCCTAGGGAAGGAGGCTGCTTCTATCCACTTGATGAAGTAGTCGATCATGGTAAATATAAATCGGTGACCATTACTAGTTTTAGGCTCAATAGGCCCAATAACATCCATTCCCCACATTGAGAAGGGCCAAGGCGAACTCATATTGTGGAGCTCCCGTGGAGGACGTGTATAGCATTCCCATGAATCTGGCACTGATAGCATCTTCTGACGTGGTCGTTGCAATCAGATTTGAGAGACAACCAGTAATGTCCCGTCCTGAGGACTTTCTTGACAAGGAGGGGGCCACTCATGTGGGGGCCACAGACTCCGCCATGGATTTTATCCATAAGCCTTTGGGCTTGATCTTTGTCTAGACACCTGAGGAGACCTAGTTCTGCATCTCTTTTATAGAGCGCATCTCCACTCAGGTAGAACTTCATAGCAAGTCGATGAATCTGCCTTTTCTCAGTCAGGCTCGCCTCAGCGGGTGTAGATCCATCTCACAGATATTCCTTGATATGATGATACCAAGGAGGTTGGATGGGAGGTAGCTCATCCGATACTTCTCCAACGTAATTCCCATAGTCTGGGGCCTTGTTCAGGGCAATTGTGACGCTTGGAAAGTGTTCCTTGTCTGATATGCGAATCAAGGAGGCCAAAGTTGCTAATGCGTCCGTGAAATCATTCATATTACGAGGAATGTGTAGAAAGGAGATTCCTTCGAACTCCGAAGCCATCTTCAAAATCTGCCGATGGTAAGGCAGCAAATGTAGTTCCTTGGTTTGATAGACTCCGGTGGATTGTCTGATTACCAACTCTGAATATCCAAGGACAGTTAACTGCTTGATGCCCATTAAACGGGCAAGTTTTAGCCCCATGAGACAGCCTTCATACTCAGCCGTATTGTTGGTGCTGACAAACTGTAATTTGATAGCAACGGGATACTGCTCCCCCGTATCAGATATTAGAATTGCTCCAGCTCCAGAACCTTCCATGTTAATAGCTCCATCAAAATACATCCTCCATGATTGGCGCGTATTGTACTGATGGTGTTGTTGTACTGTCATTACCCCTTCATCGGAGAAATATGTTTCCAAGGGTTTGAAATCTCCTGAAGGTGCGACGGCCAGTTGATCTGTGATTCCTTGACCTTTGATGGACTTTTGAGTCACATATACAATGTCAAATTGTTGTAGGATCAACTGCCATCTAGACAGCTGGCAATTCAACATGGGTTTGTTGAACACATACTTGAGAGGATCCACGTGGGATATGAGGTGGGTTGTGCGACCATGGAGGTAATGCTGTAACCTCATGGAGGCCCATGCTAAAGCACAACACGTCTTCTCGATTAGAGTGTACTTGTGTTCACTGCTGCTGAACCTTTTGCTGAGGTAATAGATAGCTCGTTCTTGGCCTCTATCGTCTTTACGGACAGATACATGAACAGGGGAACATCATCCCTGGGTGGTACTAAGACAGGAGCTTTGATTAGCTGTTTCTTGATTGTAAGGAAGGCATTCTGGCACTCATCATTCTATTTCATGGAGGAGTTCTTCCTTAATAACCTGAAGATTGGCTCATAGGTTGCTGTGAGTTGGGAGATAAACCTGCTGATGAAGTTGATCCTTCCCAAAAATCCCCGTATTTCCTTTTCTGTCTAAGGAATGGGCATTTTCGTGATGACTTGGATTTTGGCAGGATCCAGCTCAATCCTTTTGTGGCTGACTAGAAATCCTAGCAACTTTCCTGACTTGACGCCAAAAGCACACTTAGCTGGATTTAACTTCAAGTTGTACTTACGCAACTTGTTGAACAACTTTCTGGGATGGTCTAGATGGTCATCCTCCTTCTGAGACTTGACAATGATGTCATCCACGTAGATCTCAATCTCTTTATGCATTAAGTCGTGGAAAAGAGCCATCATAACTCGTTGGTAGGTAGCTCTGGCATTGATGAGGCCGAATGACAACCGTCTATAGTAAAAAGTTCCCCAAGGAGTGATGAAAGCAGTCTTCTCATGATCTTCCTCAGCAACCATGATCTTATGTTACCCCGCAAAACAATCAGGAAAGGAGTACATGTCATATTGCGCAGTATTGTCAATGAGAATGTGGATAAATGGCACGGGAAAGCTATATTTTAAGCAATCTTTGTTCAAGTCCCGGTAATCCACGCAAACTCGCACCTTCCCTCTAGGTTTAGGCACGGGTACAATGTTGGATATCCACTCAGGATATGTAGACATCATGATGATGCCGGCTTGAAATTGTTTCACAATTTCTTCTTTCACCTTTAAACTCCACTCAGGTTTCAATCGCCTGAGCTTTTGCTTAACTGGCTTAAATCCCTTTTTAATGGGAAGGCAATGAAGGACAATGTCAGTGGACAAACCCACCATGTCTTCATGAGACCATGCAAACACATCCTGGAATTGGGTTAATAGCGTAACCATGTCATTCCATTGCTTTGGGGTAAGGTCTGAACCAATCTGGATTAACTCAGGGCTTTCTAAGGTTCTGAGATTGAAAGAAAGGGTTTGATCAAGGTTAGGTTTGGGTTTGTCTTTGACCCATTCTTGAATTTTTGGAGGCACCTCAATGTCATCCTGGAGATCCATCTAGGCTGAATTCATCTCTACATCAAAGGTACAATCCTTGCGTAGGAGAGGCATCGTATCCGCAAATACAGGTACATCTAAATTCAGAGTCCTGAAACAAAATATGCTTTCACTTAGTATATATGAAATGCGTTGATCATACACAGTGTTAGCATATACTGGCAAAATAAACTGCTAATACTGTACAAAAAAGTAAGCAGTTATTGTATCTATATAGCAGAAAAGAATTTTTGCTCGCTTTACCCTTGTCGACCAAAGCAAGGAATGCTTTTCCAATTGGTAAGGGTAAAGTCCGGGTGGACCGCAGTGATGGAGGGATTGTCATCATCCTCTTTGTCCCGAATGATGGCCATTACATCAGGGCAATCATCATCTGGGGTGTATCTGTTGGTATGTTCATCATGGACGATGATGCGCATGCCTGAAATTATTCGGACAACGTTTTCCTTGATTCTCTGCTTCTCTTCTTCGATTGCGGGATCTGGAATAATGATTTTCTTTTCCTCCACCGATTTCGGCTTGAGAAATAACATGGCCATGACATTGGCTGGCACCTTTACTGGAGGTTGTGCGGACTAAGAGTTTGAAGGCGAAGCCGAATGCCATATGGTTGAAGCTGAAAGGATATGTTGATGTTTATGAGGATTCCTGTGACTAGAGCTAGCAGAATAGCGTAGTCCAGCTGTTCCAACTTGCTTGGTTAATCAAATGGGGTACTGGATACCCTGGCCATCTTTACCCAACCCTTGTCCTGGCTTATGACCCAACGACATCATTTCTTGAGTGGCTGACATCACCTCATCAGAAATGTGGGGTTCGGGCAGTGGTGCTCCAATAGCGTGGTATTGGGTGTTGCTTATTTCCAAAGTATGAAAACTGACTGGTTCTACGTCTGCATTGGCATTGATGAACAGAATGTCCCCGTGCTGAGGAATCTCTGGTTCGGCATTGACCGTGACAAGGCTATTGTTGATAATGTACTTCAATTGTTGGTGAAGGGTGGAGGGGACTGCCCTTGCCATGTGGATCCATGGTCATCCCAAGAGCAGGTTGTATCCCGAATCTATCTTGAGCACATGGAAGGATACGCAGAATGTATGAGGGCCAATTTCGATTGGTAGCTCAATTATTCCAACCGAGTTACGGCGGGCTCCATCAAAAGCTTTGATGATAGTATGACTACTCCAAATTCGGTTGAGATTGATATTCATCTTCACCAAGGTGGCATATGGGCAGATATCCAGAGAGGAACCGCTATCTATTAAGACCCCTGCTACCATATATCCAGAGGACAAGACCGCAATGTGTAATGGTTTATAATGACCAGTCCCTTTGGATGGTATGTCATCATCAGTGAAGGATATCACATTGTTGTTGAAAATGTGATCAACCATGTGTTGAAACTTTTCCGTATCCACTGATGTCGGAAGATAGGCTTCTTCTAGAACCTTTAATAAGACCTTCCGGTGGTTCTCAGAGGTTAGGACCAAGTCCAAAATTGATATTTGTGGTGGCGCTTCCTTCAAGCTTAAAACCACCAAGGCTTCGTTATGACCCACAACGCGGAGGAATTTTTTAATCTTCTCCATGGGTATTTTCCCCTTTGATTTGGTGGTGGGATTCATCACCCGATGGGGAAGATACAGCGGATTTTGCTTCAACACTGCAGCAGTGGTATGTGAGGTGGATCCTTCACTTTCTCCATAATTCCACGGAACCATGCGAAAGCTAATAATAGGATATTGTGCTCTGCATGACAAGTTGATTGGTTCGGGAGCGACCACTTTCAAAGGATTGTTTCCTCCTTTGAGCTGAATTATTGGTGTTGTGAGCAAAGTATTAATCACTTTCAAAGGATTGACTGTAGGCCTGTTGCCTTTTTGTACTTTGACTGGGTAGTAGGTCCGATTGATTCCCTACGAAAGACTGGCATAGTTTAGTCCTTAGGGAAGGTGTATAATGACATGCTATGTGATGTGTCCATTTTAGTTGTTCTACCAAAAAAAAATAAAAAAAAATTGGGTCCGGATTTTGGATCAGGTCCGGACTCCCGGACCTGATCCGTGTTGTATATATATATATATATATATATATATATATATATATATATATATATATATATATATATATATATAAAAGCGAATAAACGCACCAGACCGAAGTCTAGGCTCATCGAACAAAGTCCGATAGACAGTTAATATATATATATATATATATATATATATATATAGACTGGAATGAAACCACGGACCGAAGTCCGGGCAAAAGCAAGCAACACGACTCTCAACGTGTAGAAGGGTGTGTGCAAATATGAAGAGAAAGACTCTAAAGTGTGTGAGAAGGCTTACAGCTGACTGCTAAAAAGGGCTTCTATATCTTTAGAGTGGGTAAACACTGGGCTTTTGTGGGTACAAAAGAGGCTATATATGAGCTCACAAGTGTTTGAAAATGGGAAAATACACTGTATGGCAAGTGCAGAGCAAATTGTGCAGGGTTTCCCTATCTTTTTTTCATTTAAAAATCAGTACCCCAAGCCTCTCATTTATAGGCAAAAGGTGTCGCAGGTGTACCTGCGGCTCAGCCACAGGTGTACCAGAGGCGGGTTGGGTTGGGTCGTCTCGAAGTACGTCCACTCAGGCACTATAATGTCCACTCAGATTTTAAGAAGTGTAATCTGGGCATCCGTTTTGAGGTATTCAGGACTTATTTCGGATCGCCGTTTGTCGAGAGTTGTACGATGGCATGGGATTAGAGTTTGTACAAAGTCTTTGAAGATGGGACGATGCCTTCCGGTCTTCAAGCTTCAACTTTCATCCGTTACCCCGCACAATAGTCACTCGGGATTGGTTAGCCTTGTGGGAAATTGTTGCGTAGAAACGAGACGTGGCATCGTGATGGACGAGATGACGATGTTACCCCTCACCGGTGTTACTACCGGATTGGGACGATAAGTAGACGTTGCTCAGACTTCGCTGAGATTGGACTGCTGCATTTGTTGAAGATCCTCATTGTCATCTTTGAGGTGTGCCTGTCTTCCCGATGTTATTGCTGGGTTGGTACAGTGTATCTCGTTGTGAGTGCCGAGATTAAAGTTGATGGCATTTGAAACAAGCATTTCCGGGGTTATCTCTGAATTTTGCATTCCTTGGGGTTATCACCAAGGTTGGTGGCTATTCCCATGGTTGGGACTGAGACTGGATACCTCGGGGTTATCTCCGAGATTAATCGGTCTTCTCCGGTGTGTGTTCCAGTATTGTATCTGCAGGTCTCGGGGTTAGATCTGAGGTTGAAACTGTTACGCCCGGATTGCGATCCAGGGTTGATGATGAACTTCCGGTAGTATCCAGTATGGATTTGGATTGTCTTTCAGGGTTCTCTCTTAAAAGACGAATCTGTCCTCCTGTAATATTAGTAACAGTAGTACAAAAACATTCGAGTGTCTACACCGACCATACTTTGTTCCACCTCGTGACAATATTAAACCTGGATCGGGTAATACTCGCAAGTGTTGTGATTACCATCAGGCGTCTGGTCATGACACAAATGATTGTTGCAGTTTAAAGGAGTTCGTTAAAAATAATGTTTAAAGTGGTACGTTGGTTCAGTATGTGGCAGGAAGAGCGCCTCAACAAGATCAACAGAGGGATATGAGTCCTTCTCAGGTAGCTCAACCGGTTCAGCCTGCGTTACCCACTCCTGATCAGCCAGCGAGACATGTTGTTGATGTTATTACTAGGGGTACTTCAGGCAAGGTTATCGGGAAGAAGCGTCGAGGATATTTAGATTCGGTCATGTCAGTGGCGGGTACACTCCCGAAGACTGACATATCTTATCCAAGTACGATAATTTCTTTATCGACGAGGATTACCCTTCTGAGCCCATCTAACCCCATGAAGGAGCGTTGGTGATTACTGCACAGGTGGGTTTAGTGGATATGAAATGGATGATGATTGATAATTGGTCTTCTGTTGATATCCTATACGCACATGCTTATCAGAGGATGCATCTGAATGGGCGAAAGATGGAGATCGGGCAGGAGGCTCCTTTATATGGCTTCAGTAATGATCCAGTCAAGGTGGCAGGGACTATTGAGCTACTGGTTATCTTTGGTACGACTCCAAAATAGGTAGAAATAATGTGTAGATTTTATGTTGTGCATGTAGATTAGACTTACAACGCCATATTGGGAAGACCTACCTTGACTGATCTTCAAGCCGTGACGTCGATTCCTCATTTTAAAATCAAGTTCCCAACAGTACATGTGTTGGGTAAAATCTAATTACCCACAACGCGCAAGTATACGTGGTCAACAAGTAATAAAGTGAAAGTAGAGTATCGTTCCCACGAGGAATTGTTTAATAAAAATTACCAAGTACTAACTCGTAACCAACTCAATCTTATTTAAACGAAGGAATTTCAATTTATAAGTAAACTAATTCTAATTACCACTAGTTAAATTAAGATAACGGAGATTTAAGATCACAACTTCACTTATTGCTTCATTTAAGTTAACACACTTCTCATCAATTATTCTTTATCCTGAATTGTTAATCAAGAACACTAAAGTAGATAAAACCACCTCTCGATGCATAATACCCATATTAACGTCAATCCACAATTAAGATAGAAATCCGTTAAACACCTTAATCAACTAACCCACTATATCTCTATGTGAATTACAATTGAAGAAGGTTGAAGAATAAGTTCTCTATTCGATTACATGTGATGTCAAGCGTATCTCTACCTTAACAATAATCAAAAATCTGCTATTGACAAAAATTCATGACACATGCTATCATGATAAGATCTAAATCAATACTTCATCTCTCGAGTTCATACAGATTATCACGGTAATTGATGGCCAATCAATTAAACAATTAAGTCCAAATCATAATAGACAATCCTCACAATAGAACATAATAATTGATAGCAAAGCATATTAAAATAAACTACACAATAAGATCCATTGTAATCTCAAACAAAGAATTAGTTCATGATTATTGAATTAAAGCTAAGAATCCACAATTGAATACACATTAAAAGATAAAAATAAGAGTAGAGTAAAGAATAAATCTGTTGTCAGCAAATCTCCATCTTC
This sequence comes from Panax japonicus, assembly GCA_020205505.1. Lineage (NCBI taxonomy): Eukaryota > Viridiplantae > Streptophyta > Magnoliopsida > Apiales > Araliaceae > Panax > Panax japonicus. The sequence goes on along the minus strand of CM035104.1, from coordinate 43,561,435 downwards.
CTCATGCTCCTGCTCTTTATCTTCAACGGTCTTCAAGTTGCTTCAATCTCCAAATCTAATTAGAACTAGTGTTTTGATCTAATTTACTATAATCTAATCTAATTGAATCCTCTATCTAGTCTCTCATCTATCTAATCCTTATGATTCTCCTCCTTTTATAAGTCTCTTCATATGTCTTTAAGTCCTCTTTGAAGTTCTTTTGGAAGTCCTTGTGTAAATCGGATCGAAAGAATCCTTTCCGGACTCAAATTGGATCAAAATATACACTTTTCGCACATTTTCTGGGCTACCCCCACTCCGACGGGGGTTTATGCTTGATTTGGGCCCGCCTCGACTGGCTATGGTTCTGACTTGTGGCTAGGTACACCCATCTCGGTAGGCGGTTTAGTGACTAAAAATTTTTTCTGCTCTGACGTCCCTTGGGAAAACAGCCATAACCTTTGATCCGGGAAGAGTTACGAGGCCTTCCACCTATCAAATTGAAGATATCGACGAGTTCTACAATTTTCATTCTTTAAGATTTCAGAAATAATGAATGGATAAAGGTTGAAATTGGGATGGAAGTAACTGCTATGCAAATGGCCACCCAAAACAGTGACGTTCGACGTCCGTTGGTACAAATGTCATAACTCTTGCATCCGAACTCCGATTTTGATGATTCAAGATATTCCGAAAAGCTAAGAAGAATCTCTAAAATGTAATTCAAGTTCCAAACCAAGAACATGAAATAAACATAAAAGCCCAAACGATGTTCGGATTGCTTTTCTTTGCGTTTTCATACCAATTCTTTGCGATTTCAACTCCCTAGCATATAATCTACAAAACGAACACAAAATGCATGAAAAGTAACTAATAAACATGAGATTAAGCAAATAATTCAAGTAATAGATACCAGATTAAGTAGGTATAAAACCCACTTATCAAATACCCCCAAACTTAAACCTTTGCTTGTCCTCAAGCAAAAACACAAAACAATAATGCAATACAATACAACTAATCTAAATGCCTACGAATCCAGCAGTAATGACAGAAACAAGTCTATTCAACCAGCCTTAGAAAAATCAAGTAAACACGATAATACATCATATCAGAACTCATCAGTAATATCTCAATCAATCATCAAATCTTAGACTGTTATCACTAATATAGTGTGTGTGTGCTCCATAACAATGTTAACTGATATAAAATCAAATTTAACACATAATAAGTCTCTTCGAAGGCATCATATAGTGTAAACTCATGAAATCCAAAAACAAGCTAGATCCAACTAAAATCAAACAATTACCAATATCGAGGGTCAACATGGGATACTTATGCTTCATTTTTCATCTACGGGGGCTTTTTGCTCTTATTTCCCGTTTTATTCATTTTTTTCTTTTGAATGATGGATAGTGAGTGCGTTTTACGCTCCATCTCACGCCTGTGTTTATGGGGAGTGCATTTCACGCTTCTTCTCGACCCACCACAGGACTCAATTTATTCAACTCAAAATCTTTTTTTTCTTTTTTTTTCTTTTTTCTTATTCTTTTTTTATAGTTTATATACCCCAAATATTCCCCCAAACTTAGGTTCTTGTGTAACTTTAGCCATCACTACTTGTTCTTGTCATTCTTTCATTCAAACTAGCATTATCCTTTAGAATCCCATTATGTATCAATTTACTCAATCAATCAACAAGTTATTTTTACTGTGATATCCTTATTATATCCAGTTTCAAACATAAAAAGACTCAATTCATAACAAGAAATCACATCAAAGCTCTAATAGTCAGTACTATACTTGTCTACCCAATTCCAATCTCATCATTGGCCAAAATAGATTGTAACTATCTAACAGCTGGAATCATGCAAGATGAACATAGTAACTAACTAATAATTTTTTTTGAATTTTTGAATTTTTTTTAGTTATAAATAAAAACTATTATGCAACTACTCTACTATGCAAACTATTAGCAATTACACTACAAGAATGTAAACATAAATAAACCTAAATTATTTAACTCCCCCAAACTTAACAATTACAATGTCCTCATTGTAAAATAAAGCATGAAATGGACGAGGAATTCCCTGTAATCATTTAAGCTTGTGGTGATGGTGGCGCTGGCGGCGACGATCATTTTCTTATCCATTGAACCTCCAATACCTATAATAAAGAGAGACAACATGGATTAGAATAACACTTGGATTACCTATCTACTAAATAAACTAGGAAAGCATATAAATAAATAAAAAAAAATTCTTGGGTTGCCTCCCAGTTAGAGCTTGAATTATAGTCTTTCAGCCTGACTTTGTCTGGTCAACGCTATCCAATTCCTCTTCGGTAAATGAGGAACCCTCCATCCATCGGAAATAATATAGCTTTTGGTAGGTTCCCATTTACGATGACCATTGCATTAAAGTCACCTAGCATGCTTTGTTTTGGTATAATCTCCACGATGAAGGGTAAATAACTAGGTGCTATCTCCATTGTGTTTGTGATCATATTTGGGCATGGAAGTGTGTCAAGCACAATGGACTCTTCGTATATCTTCTCTTTCTCAGTCCCACCACGGCTTCATTGTTGCCCTATCTCTTATGTCATAAAGTGCTTCGCCGACGACATGACTACCTAACAGGCATGGTTTTGCAAATCTAACCGGATCCTTGAACTTTGGTGGAGAAGAAAATTGGGGCACTAATAATATCGGCTCATCCTCGTTGGTACTCATAGTTAGTTCTTCACCGACCTTGTTGTCATTATCCCCATTTGTCTCTTTTTTTTCAACATCTCGTGTCTCATCCAGTTGTAGATTTGGCTCGAGCACTTCATCAATCTCGAAATCCTCATCATAACACCAATTGTTTTGAGGACAGTTGTTCAAGGCTTTGAGCATTTGATCTATCTGGTTCTGCAGATTTTGAATTGACCTCGCTTGATTACTCATCTTCTCCTCATTTGCTGCTACGAACTTGAAAAACAATTCCTCCAACCTTGAATTATATGTCTCTTGTGGCACTGGAGGTGGAGATGAAAATTCTGGTGTATATGATGGATTTAGGGCGTAATGTTGGTCATCATAATTATAGCTCCATGAAAAATCTGGGTGATACCCCCAAACTTGATCATAATTATCATATGCATACTGATTAAGGTAGTTACCACCATACTATACAGGCCCAAGATTGATGGTGCATTGATTACTCGGGTGATTGCCAGCACAATAGTCACAAATAATTGTAATCCTTCGACTCCTTTGGGCTACAAAAATGTCCAACTTCCTCGAAAGTTCTTCAATTTGTGCTGACATTGCGAAAAGTGTCGCGAGTCTATCAATCTCCGGTCCCCTTGGCTGAGTCATTTTTGCTATCCTTCGACTCCGTTGGGCTGCGATAACCTCCAACGTCTTCGAAGTTGCCTCAATTTGTATTGGCTCTATAGAAGATGTATTAAGTCCATCAATCCATGTTTCCCTTGGTTGAGTCATCTTCGTGTATGGCCATTGATATGCAAAGTCATCCATGGTACCTGAAAAGAGAGAAATATAGGAAGAGAATTAAAAATAAAAATAAAAATGTTTAAATTAAAACTAATTTGATTGAAATTAATATTGGCAAAGAGATATTAAACTAATTCCCCGGCAACGACGCCAAAAACTTGTTGGGTAAAATCTAATTACGCACAACACGGAAGTATACGTGGTCAACAAGTAATAAAGTGAAAGTAGAGTATCGTTCCCACGAGGAATTATTTAATAAAAATCACCAAGTACTAATTTATAACCAACTCAATCTTATTTAAACGAAGGAATTTCAATTTATAAGTAAACTAATTCTAATTACCACTATTTAAATTAAGATAACGGAGATTTAAGATCACAACTTCACTTATTGCTCCATTTAAGCTAACACACTTCTCATCAATTATTCTCTATCCTGAATTGTTAATCAAGAACACTAAAGTAGATAAAATCACCTCTCGATGCATAATACCCATATTAACGTCAATCCACAATTAAGATAGAAATCCGTTAAACACCTTAATCAACTAACCCACTATATCTCTATGTGAATTACAATTAAAGAAGGTTGAAGATTAAGTTCTTTATCCGATTACATGCGATGTCAAGCGTATCTCTACCTTAACAATAATAAAAAATCTGCTATTGACAAAATTCATGACATATGCTATCATGATAAGATCTAAATCAATACTTCATCTCTCGAGTTCATATAGAATATCACGGTAATTGATGGCCAATCAATTAAACAATTAAGTCCAAATCATAATAGACAATTCTCACAATAGAACATAATAATTGATAGCGAAGCATATTAAAATAAACTACACAATAAGATCCATTGTAATCTCAAACAAAAATTAGTTCATGATTATTGAATTAAAACTAAGAATCCACAATTGAATACACATTAAAAGATAAAAATAAGAGTAAAGTAAAGAATAAATCTGTTGTCAGCAAATCTCCATCTTCCTCATGCTCCTGCTCTTGATCTTCAATGGTCTTCAAGTTGCTTCAATCTCCAAATCTAATTAGAACTAAGTGTTTTGATCTAATTTACTATAATCTAATCTAATTGAATCCTCTATCTAGTCTCTCATCTCTCTAATTCCTTGTGATTCTCCTCCTTTTACAAGTCTCTTCATATGTCTTTAAGTCCTCTTTGAAGTTCGTTTGGAAGTTGTTATGTAAATCGGATCGAAATAATCCTTTCCAGACTCAAATTGGACCACAATTCGCACTTTTCGCTCATTTTCTGGGCTACCCCCGCCCCGACGGGAGTTTATACTTGATTTGGGCCCACCCCGACGGGCTATGGTTCTGACTTGTGGCTGGTACGCCCACCCCGGCGGCGGTTTTGTGATGGAAAATTTTCTGCTCTGACGTCCCTTGGGAAAACGACCATAACCTTTGATCCGGAAAGAGTCACGAGACCTGCCACCTATTAAATCGAAGATATCGACGAGATCTACAACTTTTATTCTTTAATATTTCAAAAATAATGAACGAATGAAGGTATAAATTGGGATGGAAGTGACTGCTATGCAAATGGCCACCCAAAACAGTGACGTTCGATATCCGTTGGTACAAATGTCATAACTCTTGCATCTGAACTCCGATTTTGATGGTTAAAGATGTTCTAGAAAGCTAAGAAGAAGCTGTAAAATGTAATCCAAGTTTCAAACCAAGAACATGAAATAAACAAAAAAGCCCAAACGATGTTCGTATTGCTTTTCTTTGTATTTTCATACTAATTCTTTGCGATTTCAACTCCCAAGCATATAATCTACAAAACGAACACAAAATCCATGAAAAGTAACTAAGAAACATGAGATTAAGCAAATAATTCAAGTAATAGATACCGAATAAGTAGGTATAAAACCCACTTATCAACATGGAATTGGTAAAGTGGTTGGGGATTTAGATTTGACTAGGCGTTGTTATCGGAATGCTGTGATTGCTTTGGGGGTAGGAGTTAGCAAGCAAAATTAGGCTATAACGATAGAGATTGAGCCCTTTATTGAGAGCAGTTCAGAACCGTTGGTCATGCCGGCTGGAGAGACTGAGGAATTCGAGCTGATTCCTGGTAAGAAGGACAAGACAGTGAAGATAGGTTTAGGTCTGTCGGAACCTCTCTGGACGAACCTAATTGAACTACTTCGATCCTATGCTGACATCTTTGCTTGGGTATCCAGTGATATGCCTGGGGTAAGTAAAAAGGTTGCGGAACATCGGCTATATGTAGATCCAGCGATGACACCGGTTCGGCAGAAAGGGCGGATTTTTGCACCGGAGCGACAGAAGATCATTAATGAAGAAATTGGAAAGTTACTGGCTGCAGACTTAATATTCGAGATAGACTATCTGGAATGGATGGCGAATGTAGTGCTGGTCCAGAAGCAGACCGGGAAATGGTGAGTCTGCATTGATTACATAGATTTGAATAAAGCTTGCCCAAAGGACTTCTATCCCTTACCTCACATTGATCAGCTCATCGATGCGACTTCAGGATATGCCTTGCTTAGCTTTATGGATGCTTTTTCTGGTTATCACCAAAATTCTATGTGTAAAGAGGATATATCGAAGACGAAGTTCATTACGCATTAGTCAGTATATGCTTATAAGAAGATAACATTTGGTTTGATAAATGCACGGGCCACTTACCAAAGGATGATGAACTTCATCTTCACAAGGCAGCTGGGAAGAAATATGGAGGTCTATATCGACGATATGATTGTCAAAAGCATGACAGTGCAAGGGCATTTGGATGATTTAGAGGAGTGTTTCAAGACAGTTCGTCAATACAATCTGAAGCTAAATCATACCAAATGTAAGACTCCAAATTTTATGAAATAAAAGTATTCAATTTTCCTATATAGTAAATGGTTAAATTGATAAAAGGTTAAAGTTAAGGGTGATATATGATTTTTTTCAAAATACGCAAGTGGTTATAAAATATTCATTGTTCTCGGGGAATATTCGTTTAGTCGTAGAATATTATTTCTGTCGGGGAATATTCGTACGACGGCGCAGTCATTTGTGGGCCCCAAACAGAATAACTGTCGGATGAAGAAAACGAAAAAAATTAAGTTTGTATAAATAACGGCGTAGTTGTTACCGTTAACACTGTTGGAATACCTGGTGGTTAAAATACAGTAATACGCGTTATTGCACAATAGCACACGGTATTGCACAATATTTTTGAATTATTGATTCTTACGTAAGAAGGCACTACTCAATAATTGTTACAGTAATTACTGTTCAATATTTTATTTTATTGATTCAATAATTGTTGCGTTGATATTTTATATTATTGTTGCTCAATAATTGTCACTGCACATCATCTCCATTATCAGATCAATAATTCATATTATTTGGAATAATTTTATTAGATAACATTATTGGCAATGTTTAAAAAGTTCTGTCAAGGAGAGGTTTGGTCACCTAATTGCGCACCAGTAAGGAGAAATCCTTATCGAAAAGCCCCCACTTTCCTGGGAACTGCCTAGTTGTCATTATTGTGATTCTATAATATTATTTATGAATAATTAATTATTGATTTATATGATAAGGAAATATTTATTTGATGTGGATATAAATGATGGGTTTATTTATGTGTTTATAAATGAATGAGTTAATGTTGAGGTGTTTTATCAGTATTTTGTCGGATTGGAGGTATTAATAGATCAAATCGGTGTTATTACAACTTTATTGCGTGAGTTATAATATTTAATCTGACCGTTGGATCGTTGTAATTTTTGGATATGTTATACATATATAAGTTGAGTATATGTCCAAAAATTTTGAACTGTTAAAAATGAGCGTATAATTTGTTATGAATTTTAAGAGATAAATGATTCGAAAATTAGGTTTTGGTGGAAAATTCTAGAAATGGGTGGGCCCCACTTTTGGTTGTTGGGAGAGATGGCTGATTTTTGGTGGGTGGAATAGTAGCAGGTAAAGCCATCAGGTAGCAGGTCAAGTATGCTTCGGCGTGCTAACATTTTCCTATAAATTGAGGGCTAAGTTAGAATTGAAAATCACACCATAAACAAGTTTTTTCTCTTTCTCTCTCTAGATTAATGAGTGTATTTTGTGAGTATTTAGATACTTGGTGAGTTGATATTCATCAGTGCAAGTTTCCTTCAGCGTCATATCCGATATCCAGTCAGAAGTGCTACTCTTTTGAGGTAGGGGATTTTAAGGGATTGTAAGGGATTGTAAGGGATGTTATTTTCTTCATAATGATGTTATTCTTTCAATATCATTATACTGAAATATTGGTATGAATTTTATTGTGGAATTTCTACCTTTTTGTGTCGGGGTTACTATTCACGTATATGGTATTATTCACGTATACGGTACTATTCACGTATACGGCACTATTTATGTATGTGGCACTATTTATGTATATGACATTATTTACGTATACGGTACTATGTACAAATATGGAGTACTATTCATGAGTTACTATTCATTAATTACTATTCATGAGTTATTATTCATGAGTTACTATTCACGAGTTACTAATCATGAGTTACTATTCACGAGTTACTATTCATGAGTTACTATTCACGAGTTACTATACACGAGTTACTATTTACGGGTACTATTCACAATAAAATTGGTTTCTTTTTCTGACTAAATTATCATTGATTTATGATTGTTACTCTTGAAAATAAATGCAGTTGTTGATCATATTGTTTTTATTATCATATATAACATTTTTCTAACCCTGATGTTGAATTTCTCTTTGACTTGAGTGTAAAAATGAGGTAGATTATTGGTATAATTATGACTATGGGTTCTCTTTGGCCAGTAGTGCAAAGATGAATTGTGACTAGTATGATCATGACCATTGAATTTATAATTGAATATTTTTAGCTTAAGTGCAAAGGTGAATTGATCAATATGGTTATAATTATGGTTTATATAGATTTTGAAATGATTATATATTTATTTGAGATATGAATATCTTTAGCCTGTATTGCAAAGATGGTCTGTTGTTGAATATCTTTGGCCCGTAGTGCAAAGATGACCTGTTGTTGAATATCTTTGGCTTGTAGTGCAAAGATGAACAGTTGATGAATATCTTTGACCCGTAGTGCAAAGATGAATTTATTAGTATGATTATGAACAAGAACTGTGATTTGGTATAACCATGATCTTTGATGTTTCAGGTAAAGACAAGTGATGAAAATTATCTTCGTCTTGGATGCGAAGAGGAATTTAGAATTACAATTATGATTATGAGTTATTCATATAATTGTGGAAAGGAACTGTTGATTGATGTTACAGGGATAAATCATTGTTGGTGGACTTTTAACATGGAGAAAGATAATAGACTGTATTGTCTATTTGACTCTTCTAATGGATTGCTCGTTCCGCTGCAACTATGGTTGAAATTTTTATCATCTACGACATGTTCTAAATCTCTGATTTGTTATTGATGAAGGCTATTGATAATTTAATTATCTTTAGCCATGATATTCTTTACTGAGCTAGCTTGTGCTCACCCTTTTGCTTCATAATTCCTTTCAGGTAATAAGAGTGTAGCTGGGTCGAGCGAGGGTAACAGGGGAATAAAATGGTGGTCATCATTTAGTAGTTATATTTGGTGAATCAAATAGGGTGAGGCATACCCAACGTTGGAAGGGTGTTTTGTCATCTATCATACGAGATGTCTAATGACATACAACCTCGTGTCATCATAAGATAGGGTTGTGCTCATCCACTTGCTGAGTATATCTACGAGCACTACCTATATAATCTTGGTGTTTGGTTGAAGTATAACTCTCAATTAGAGACAGTGGAGATAATGATATGTCAAGAGAAGACTCACCATTGGAAAGAATATGATAGTAATCTTCTCGTTTTTCTTTGGGGTCTATTGGGTCAACCAAAGATAATTCTGTGGCCATATGATATCTATCATAACCTGGACGCATGGCCTCCCATATACGAAGGTTTCCTTGAGCACTTCCAAAGATTTTAATTTCTAAAACAGTTTTTGACTATACCTTTATGTAAGATGTCATGGTGACGTGCTACCCAAGTTGGTGTCAAGAGTCACAGTTAATATATATATTTGTATCAAAACTCACAACACATGAGTTGTTGTATTTTGCACGACAATTGTTGTAATAAAGTTGTAGTTGTTTTCTGTACCATGTATTTGGCGACTCAGAATGGGTCTGATTGAATGGACCTAATTTGGGGTCGTCACAGTTGGTATCAGAGCTTAGGGATATGATCTCTGGCGGAGATCGGGGAATAGGACTAGGAGGGGAGAGATGAGTAAATCCTTCGCTAGTGTATCCTACCTAAGCTTATTTGTTAGTCAGTCATAATATCGGAATATTATGTGAAATGTTAATTTGTTCAATTAACCCTTGATTTGAAGCTGTATTTTAGAATGATATCTGAAATACAGGAGATGAGCAATGGAGAAATCATGATGACAGGGAAGATGGAATCTGAAATGAAAGCAAGGTATTCTCAACTCTTGAAATACCAGGTACGTAAATTTCGGGGACGAAATTTCATAAGGAGGGGAGATTGTAAGACCCCAAATTTTATGAAATAAAAGTATTCAATTTTCCTATTTAGTAAATGGTTAAATTGATAAAAGGTTAAAGTTAAGGGTGATATATGATTTTTTTTTCAAAATACGCAAGTGGTTATAAAATATTCATTGTTATCGGGGAATATTCGTTTAGTCGTAGAATATTCTTTCTGTCGGGGAATATTCGTACGACAGCGCAATCATTTGTAGGCCCCATAACAGAATAACTGTCGGATGAAGAAAATGACAAAAATTAAGTTTTTATAAATAACGGCGTAGTTGTTATCGTTAACACTGTTGGAATACATGATGGTTAAAATACAGTAATACGCATTATTGCACAATAGCACACGGTATTGCACAGTATTTTTGAATTATTGATTCTTACGTAAGAAGGCACTACTCAATAATTGTTACAGTAATTACTGTTCAATATTTTATTTTATTGATTCAATAATTGTTGCGTTAATATTTTATATTATTGTTGCTCAATAATTGTCACTGCACATCATCTCCATTATCAGATCAATAATTTATATTATTTAGAATAATATTATTAGATAGCATTATTGGCAATGTTTAGAAAGTTCTGTCAAGGAGAGGTTTGGTCACCTAATTGCGCGCTAGTAAGGAGAAATCCTTATCGGAAAGCCCCCTTTTTTCCCGGGAACTGCCTGGTTGTCATTATTGTGATTCTGTAATATTATTTGTGAATAATTAATTATTGATTTATATGATAAGAAAATATTTATTTGATGTGGATATAAATGATGGGTTTATTTATGTGGTTATAAATGAAGGAGTTAATGTTGAGGTGTTTTATCAGTATTTTATCGGATTGGAGGTATTAAAAGATCAAATTGGTGTTATTACAACTTTATTGTGTGAGTTATAATATTTAATCCGACCGCTGGATCGTTATAATTTTTGGATATGTTATACATATATAAGTTGAGTATATGTCCACAAATTTTGAACCATTAAAAATGAGCGTATAATTTGTTATGAATTTTAAGAGGTAACTGATTCAGAAATTAGGTTTTGGTGGAAAATTCTAGAAATGGGTGGGCCCCACTTTTGGTTATTAGGGGAGATGGCTGATTTTTGGTGGGTTGAATAGTATCAGGTAAAGCCATTAGGTAGCAGGTCAAGTCTGCTTCGGCGTGTTAACATTTTCCTATAAATAGAGGGCTAAGTTAGAATTGAAAATCACACTAGAAACAAGTTTTCTCTCTTTCTCTCTCTAGATTACTGAGTGTATTTTGTGAGTATTTAGATACTTGGTGAGTTGATATTTATCAGTGCAAGTTTCCTTCAGCGTCATGTCCGATATCCAGTCAGAAGTGCTTCTCTTTTGAGGTACGGGATTTTAAGGGATTGTAAGGAATTGTAAGGAATGTTATTTTCTTCATAATGATGTTATTGTTTCAATATCATTATACTGAAATATTGGTATAGATTTTATTGTGGAATTTCTACCTTTTTGTGTCAGGGTTACTATTCACGTATATGGTAATATTCACGTATACGATACTATTCACGTATACGACACTATTTATGTATGTGGCACTATTTATGTATATGACATTATTTTCGTATACGGTACTATGTACAAATACAGAGTGCTATTCATGAGTTACTATTCACGAGTTACTATTCATGAGTTACTATTCACGAGTTATTATTCATGAGTCACTATTCACGAGTTACTATTTACGAGTTACTAATCATGAGTTACTATTCACGAGTTACTATTCATGGGTACTATTCATAATAAAATTGGTTTCTTTTTCTGACCAAATTATCTTTGATTTATGATTGTTACTCTTGAAAATAAATGCAGTTGTTGATCATATTGTTTTTATTATCATATATAACATTTTTATAACTCTGATGTTGAATTTCTCTTTGACTTGAGTGTAAAGATGGGTAGATTATTGGTATAATCATGACTATGGGTTCTTTTTGGCCAGTAGTGCAAAGATGAATTGTGACTAGTATGATCATGACCATTGAATTTACAATTGAATATTTTTAGCTTAAGTGCAAAGGTGAATTGATCAACATGGTTATAATTATGGTTTATATAGATTTTTAAATGATTATATATTTATTTGAGATATGAATATCTTTAGCCTGTAGTGCAAAGATGATCTATTGTTGAATATCTTTGGTCCGTAGTGCAAAGATGACCTGTTATTGAAAATCTTTGGCTTGTAGTGCAATGATGAACTATTGACGAATATCTTTAGCCCGTAATGCAAAGATGAATTCATTAGTATGATTATGAACAGGAACAGTGATTTGGTATAACCATGATCTTTGATGTTTCAGGTAAAGACAGGTGATGAAAATTATCTTCGTATCGGATGCGAAGAGGAATTTAGAATTACAATTATGATTATGAGTTATTCATATAATTGTAGAAAGGAACTGTTGATTGATGTTACAGGGATAAATCATTGTTGGTGGACTTTTAACATGGAGAAGATAATAGACTGTATTGTCTATTTGACTCTTCTAATGGATTGCTCATTCCGCTGCAACTATGGTTGAAATTTTTATCATCTACCACATGTTCTAGATGAAGGCTATTGATAATTTAATTATCTTTAGTCCATGATATTCTTTACTGAGCTAGTTGTGCTCACCCTTTTGCTTCACAATTCCTTTCAGGTAATAAGAGTGTAGCTGGGTCGAGCGAGGGTAACAGGGGAATAAAACGGTGGTCATCATTTAGTAGTTATATTTGGTGAATCAAATAGGGTGAGGCATACCCAACGTTGGAAGGGTGTTTTGTGACTATCATACAAGATGTCTAATGACATACAACCTCGTGTCATCATAAGATAGGGTTGTTCTCATCCACTTGCTGAGTATATCTACGAGCACTACCTATATAATCTTGGTGTTTGGTAGAAGTATAACTCTCAATTAGAGATAGTGGAGATAATGATATGTCAAGAGAAGACTCACCATTGGAAAGAATATGATAGTAATCTTCTCGTTTTTCTTTGGGGTCTATTGGGTCAACCAAAGATAATTCTGTGGCCATATGATATCTATCATAACCTGGACGCATGGCCTCCCATATACGAAGGTTTCCTTGAGCACTTCCCAAAGATTTTAATTTGTAAAACAGTTTTTGACTATACCTTTATGTAAGATGTCATGGTGACGTGCTACCCAAGTTGGTGTCAAGAGTCACAGTTAATATATATATTTGTATCAAAACTCACAACACATGAGTTGTTGTATTTTACACGATAATTGTTGTAATAAAGTTGTAGTTGTTTTCTGTACCATGTATTTGGCGACTCAGAATGGGTATGATGGAATGGACCTATTTTGGGGTCGTCACACCAAATGTACCTTCGATTTTGGTGCATGTAAATTTTTGGGTTATCTGGTCAGCAAACGGGGTATCGAAGCCAATCCAGAGAAGATCCAGGCTATTCTGAATATGAAGACTCCTCAATCTTTTAAAGATATTCAATGTTTAACGGGATGAATTGCAGCTTTGAGGAGGTTCATGTCAAAGTCGGCAGAGAGATGTTTACCGATCTTTGATACGGTGAAAGGGCCGAAGAATACAAAGACGTTCCAGTGGACTTCGGAGTGTGAAGATGCCTTATAGGGAATAAAGATGTATTTTTCTTCGGCGCCTTTGTTGGTGAAGCCCGCTCCTACTGATCCCTTGTACTTTTATTTAGCAGCTAGTTCATTGGCAATAGGAGCAATATTGGTGCGTGAAGTTGGGGGTAAGCAGTACCCAGTTTACTATGTAAGCCATGTCCTTAGGGATGCTAAAACAAGGTTCCCGAACGTTGTGAAGTTTGCCTTTGCTTTGATAATAGCTAGCCGAAAGCTTAGGCAATATTTTCAAGGTCGGTTATTAGTGGTTTACACAGATCAGCCCCTGATGAAGGTTCTAGGAAAGCCTGAGGTTTTGGGGAGACTTACTGCTTGGACGATGGAATTGTCTCAATTCTTCATAGAATATCATCCTTGGACGGCTATTAAGGGGCAAGCATTGGCTGATTTTGTGGTCGAGTGTTCGTTTTCTGGAGCTGATTATAATTTGGGAGAAGTTGAAGAGTCTGACAAAGCAGTTGCAGTGCTTCCGTAAAAGTAGAGTTCATGGACGTTGTATGTAGATGGATCTTTTACTTCGGACATCAGTGGAACATGGATTATTTTGACAAGTTCGGAGGGATTCAAGGTGCAGCAGGCCATCAGATTTGGGTTTAGAGCAACGAACAACGAGGCAGAGTACGAAGCGGTGCTAACAGGATTACGACTGGCAAAGAGTCTCGAAGTTCAGAAGTTAATCATTTATAGTGACTCTCAGTTAGTCGTCAAGCAGATTTTAGGGGAATATGAAGCTCGAGGTTTAGGAATGATCAAGTTTTTGCCGAGTTAAAGGATCGGCTTCAGTATTTTCTTTCCTATGAGTTTCAAGAGGTTAAACGCAATGATAATTCCATTGTCGATGAGTTGTCAAAGCTGGCTACTACGGATGCAATTACTTTTGATGGATTTTTGTATTTGGAGACTCTACAGCAACCTAGTATCCAGCATGAGTTAGTAATGTGTGTTGAGCATTTACACTACTGGATGACTCCATATCTGGAGTATCTGGCGGATGGTGTCCTTCCTTCAGATCAGATGCTCACTAAGAAAGTTAAGTACAAAAGTGTTAATTGTGTGCTTATTGATGGGGATCTTTATCGAAGGGCCTTTTCTTCTCCATTATTGAAATGTTTAGTTCCTTCAGAGGCTGAATATGCTCTTCGAGAGGTTCACGAAGGTATCTGTGGTGACCACATGACTGCAAAGTCTTTAGCCTACAAAGTACTTCGGCAGGGGTATTATTGGCCTACAATTTTTAAGGAAGCTATTTAGTATGTAAAGAAGTGTCAAAAGTGCCAGCTCAACAGTCCGATCCCACATCAGCCACCAGAAGAGCTATACTCAATTTTATCTGCTATACTTTTTACTATATGGGGGGTAGATATACTGGGTCCATTGCCAAAAGCTAAAGGTCAGGTCAATTTTGTTATAGTTGCAATTGATTATATGACCAAATGGGTAGAAGCAAAACCACTTAGGTTGATAACGGAACAAGAGTGTTTAAAGTTTCTAAAGGAATCTATAGTGTTTCGTTTCAGAATTCCTAAGGTGGTGATCTCAAATAACAGACGCCAGTTTGTGGGATCAAAGTTTGAAGCATTTCTGAAGGAGTTGGGGATCTAGCACAGGAGGACTTCGGTAGCTCATCCACAGTCTAATGGGCAAGTTGAGGTAACCAACAAAACGCTTCTGAATGAGATCAAGCGTAGACTGGATGAGGCTAAGGGAAGATGGCCAGAGGAGCTGCTTAGCATTTTATGGGCCTATCGAACTACTACGAGGACTATAATGGGAGATTTACCTTTCAGGTTGGGTTATGGTACTGATGCCTTGGTCCCGGTAGAAATTAGATCTACAAGTCTTCGGGTCAGTCAGTTTAAGGAGATATACAATGAGGAAGGGCTGAAGGTCAACATGGATTTACTTGAAGAAATTAGGGAAACAACTTTTATTAAGTTGGTAGCCTATCAGCGATGAGTAGCTAAGCACTACAACAAGGGGGTAAAGCTTCGAAGGTTTGAAGTGGGAGATTTCGTCCTCAGAGAAGTCGAAGCGTCTACGCCTCAGAATTTGGGAAAGCTAATGCCGAACTAGGAAGGACCTTATGAAGTTATTGAAGTACCGAAGCCAGGAACCTATCGGGTGAGAGCATTAGATAGATCAGAAATAAAGAATACTTGGCATGCTGGTAGGCTTCGGAAGTATTTTCAGTAGAGACAATGTCAGTATACCGGAGTCTGTAAATATTTGAATCATCATCAACAAAAGATTCTTTTTTCCCAATTGGTGTTCTGTCTAAAGATGTCCTGCTCAAGGTGTAAGGAGGTTCGGGCTGACTCGCCTACCATTTGATGGTAGTTTTATTGTTCGGTGGAATTTGTTAGTCCCTACGTGGTAAACAAAGTTCAATGGTGTAAGGAGGTTCGGGTGGACTCACCTACCATTCGATGGTAGTTTAAATGTTCGGTGGAATTTTTTAGGCCCTGCGTGGTAAACAAAGTTCCATGGTGTAAGGAGGTTCGGGGTGGACTCACCTACCATTCGATGGTAGTTTAAATGTTCGGTGGAATTTGTTAGGCCCTGCGTGGTAAATAAAGTTCAATGGTGTAAGGAGGTTCAGGTGGACTCACCTACCATTCGATGGTAGTTTAATTGTTTGGTGGAATTTGGTAGGCCCTGCATGGTAAAAAAATTCCAAATGGTGCAAGGAGATTCGGTTGGACTCGTTTGGCCATTTGATGGTGAATTGGATTGATGCATATATGTCTCACACTTCGGTAACGAAAATGTATTGCACTACTTTATTACCTGATTTTGTTTAAAGTGTTGAGTTCGGGTTGTGTTATTACTTAATCTTATCTGTTATATAATTTACTTGATTATTGATTAACAGTTTAAGTTAAATTTAAGAAAGAGCTTGTATATTTTTCAAGTTGATTGATGGTGAAATATTGACAAGAAATGATCAAAGATGTAATAAGGAACGAAGTCAATATTTCATTGATATAATATTGTTTACATAACAGATAGAAATTTTTACAAAAGTCCTAAAGCTAAGGGTAAGGGGAGTCATTTTCAGGCATCATCTTCGCCTTCGGAGGAGTCAAGGAGAATTGGGTCTATCTTGGCGGCAACGAGTTTGGCCTTGCCTTTGCTTCGGCAGATTTCATATCCATTGGAATACATATGAACTATCTCATCGTTCAGATCCTTTAATCGTTGGTACTCTTCTTGTATCTCCTTGCGTAAGTCTTCGGTCAAAGGCGGGCCCAGCTCCTTTAGTGCTTGTAGCTTCTCTTGAAGCTTACGATGTTTGGCCAGGTGTCTTTCCTCCTTGGCTTAGACGTCATTGACTTATTTCGCCAAGCTCAAGTTGGCCTGGGTGAGATTTTCATTTTTCTTCCTCAGTGCTTTGTTCTTCTGAACTAAGTCGATATTCATATCTACTGTAGCTCGTTGAGTGTCCTGGGTTGTCTCTAGCTGCTCTTTAATTTGAGCCAGTTCTTTCCGAAGACCTTCATTGGTGAAGAGAGCATCTCCATGCTGACTTCTCTCCTTGGCCAAGGCAGAGTTTAGAATTGCGTTTTCCCTTTGGACAACGTCCTCTTCAGCTTCAGCTTCTTTATATTTAGGACGGAGGCGCCCGAAGACAGCGTTTACCTACAGATATTCAGTGTCAGTCAAACAGTTTCAAAATGAGGGCAAGGATGTAAATGAATAAATTATTAACAAAATTACCTTGGCTTGATACTTCATTCCTTCATCGATCAAGTCCGTGATGGAGCTATTGTCTAACCGACGATCATCGGTATCACGAACAAAAGAATCATATAGTTGGAAGGGGAAGGTCTCGTTGAGTTCAGGCCATAAAGTGGGAGATGCCACCGCTTTAGGTCTGATTTCGGTTGAAGAAAGTCATGGTGGGGAAGACCTGGGTTGTTCAGGAGGAGGTGAAGATTGAGTAGCTGCGGGTTCAGGTGTTGGTTCGGGTTGGTCAACTGAAGAATGTTTTTTTTTTAGGGAGAAGCGGTTAGTTCAATTTGTTCCCCAGCTTCGATTTCTGGCTCATCAATCTCAACCAGAATCACTGGTGGTTGAGTGGCTTCAGTGGGAGGTGCTCGGAGTTCTTTGGCGGTTAAAAGGGTTATATTGGTTCTCCTCTTTTTGATACTAATGACTCGGGTCCTTTCGTCAAGAGGTAAGTCGAGGAGACTTGCATTAAAGGCTGGTTGGGGAACTTTTTTAGGGTTTTCAGGTGGCCCTTTTCTTTAAGCGAGGTTGGTTAGATTCCTCAGCAGTGGCGAGATATGTTGTTTGGGCTTCAGCATCCAGAGGTTCGGAAGTTGAAAGCTCTTCAACTGGAATTTCAGTAGAGGTTGGAAAAGATTTACCCGAGAGGAATTTAACTAGATTCTTTCGGTTAATCGACATCGGTTTGATGAGAGATACTGTAAAGAAGAAAGAGTAATAATTCAGATAAGTGTCAATAAAAATTGGAAAAATTATGCATCAATAGAGTTCGGGACTTACGTTTTTGGCCATATAACCATGATTACTTGGTAAGAAGACCGTAGCTTCATTCCTTCTTCAGAAAGTTGTCCAAGAGCTCTATTATCTCGTTAAGATGCTTTTTGGCGATGTCCCCAAAGTCTGCAGAGACTTTCTCCAAAGTAGTCTAGTCTGGCAGAGAGGCAATTTCTGGTCCCTTTGACGAAGAACCACTCCTTATGCCATCCTTTGTTACTGGAAGGGGTGTTAATCAGGGAACGTCTCTCGAAGTTCTCACCGGGCTTCGAGGATAGTTTGCTCAGAACTTAAATCCATTTTCTTGTGATTTAGTGATGGTGTAGATGGAGAAAAAGAAGTCAAGGGTAGGTGCAATGTCCACCTTGTGGCAGAAGACGATGAAGGCTAGGATGTGAATGTAGGAGTTCAAGACAAGTTGGGCGAATCCGACACCAACAAACCCTATAAGTGATACCAAAAATACATGGAGAGGGAAGCGAACCCCTTTCTCCAGGAGTGTGAGAGGCATGGCAGTCCAACACTCTGGACATTGATACATCATCCCCGTGGAAGAGGGTCGTCTTAGGTAGTGGGTCTCTAGTATCTGGTATCGTTCTCGAATGATGCAAATGTCTTTCTCGGATAGTGAAGATGGAGTGTTGGTGTGGGGAAATTATTCTTCACTTTTAAAGAATTTAGAAGGGTTTTGAAGCATTTTTGGTGCTGGACTTTTGCTTGGAGTAGCAGTTGGGTTGGGGTTTGACCCCGAAGCCATTTTTATAGGGCTTGGGGAAGGAAGAACGGTGGAAAGGGGAATTGCAGGGATGGGGATTGTGTTATCAGAACTTTAAGAAGCCATTGTTAACGATTTGCAGATAGGGAGAGAAATCGGGATGAGGAAGAAGGCAAGAGATGTCTGAAATTCGAATTGGCAGGTAAAACTGTCAATTTTTTGGGAAAAGAGTTCTTATACAGGCGGTCTTTTCAACTTTTCACGGAACACGAAGGCGACACATTTAATGAAGGCAATGATGTTGAATTTGAAAAGATAATAACCGGAGTGGGCCTCTAGCTTGGGCTTCCTGTTTTTGACTTATCTTGATATTTTAATTTCACCAAATGGGCTTTGGTTTGTTTTGTGTTGTGCCTCTTTTGGTCTTATCCTATTTCCTTATATCTTGGACCATTTATACTATTTTATTAAACAATTTATTTAATAAAAGACTGGGGGGAAATGTTGGGCCATGATTTTTTATGTAGTGGGCCGAACTGTTTGGACCGAGTCATTGGGTTACCTTTGTTGGGTCTTGAAGGTGTTGGGGCCGGATCGTTGGGCCAGACCATTAGATGAATAATGGATTGAGTTGTGCTTTAACCAGTAATGATAGATGACAAAGATAGAGTTTGACTGTTATATCCTGCATTTCATTAATGAGGATTGGACAGAGTCGGCCGGCGGTGGAAAAAGGTGACAAACAGTGATCTGTGGAGCAGGTGAACTGCCGGCATTGGGACGAGGGAATCAGAGGTTGGTTACATATAGGACAAAAAGGAGAGTATAAGGGGGGTGTTGGATAACATATAAACAATGTAACTGATATTTTATCATTATTAAACACTAGAACTAAATACTCTCCATTGTTAACCTTGTGTCTGTCTGTACCGACTCTTACGCCGGAGCTATCCCCCGACGGTCCAAGCTGACAAGCTTCTGGTATTGATGTGTTTATTGTGCAGGATTGGATGCGCTTTTAAGTGATTGAGGTGTGTGGAAAGATCTTGGCGTTAACAAAGGTCTTGCTTAAATGGAGGAAAAATGTTAGGCACCCCTCGACTTCCGTGAAAACATAGTTACCGCATCTTATTGATTTTTTAAGCATAAAGTGTGTGTGTGTGTGTGTGTGTGTGTGTAAAAGCTTTTATTATGCTAAGTGCTTTGATTTTAATGTTTATTCTAAGCCTCACTTTGAGTTACTTGAAAGTAATGTTGTTCCTCTTTGGACCTATGCACGAAGAACTTGATTTAAAGAAAAGTTTATTTTAAACAAAAGTATATTGAAATGGCATTTTAGAAAATAAGGTTTTCAAATCCTTCATCAAATAGGAATCAAGATCCTTTTGATACTTCCAATTATTATCCTTAAGTTTATGATGTTATTCTGAAAGTAGTGTTGCACCTCTTTTGACCTATTGATCTCACATCAAACAACAATGATTCAACTCGAGTTCCAAGGGTTCAACGAATGGTTGCGAGTAGTTGGGTTGAATTCAACCCGATGATGATTAAAATGGAGTTCAAGTTAATTGGTGTCGTGTACATTGCATGGATAGGGGCTTACAAGTTATCACGTGACAACACAAGGTTGGAATGCATAGAACGAAAAAGAAGGATTCAAGCGTCAAAGCAATGTGGAATGCGAATAGCATGACAAATTGATCTTTAAAGGTTAACGATGTTCTCAAATTCATCAACATGGTCCAAGGATTCGTTTCATATCAGTCCGTGGAAAACATGAGTTATAATGAGGATTTAGGCAACTCCGCCCCGGCGGATATTCAAAGGCCAAATTATCCACCTCGACAGAGTCTTCTCTGTATGAATGCACCCCAACACTCATTGGATCCGCCGCAGCCCAATTCTGTCTGTCCAACTCTGCCCCGACGGGTTTTATAGGGTTTTAAAATTCACCCCATCGCACTTCTGCCCCAGCGGTGTTCCTACAATTCAAATAATCCTCCCCAGCGGATTCGTCGATTTTTGACAAGATTTTTTTACGTGTTTTGACATATTTGGGACGCGAATTTACTTCCTAAATTATCTATTTTCAATATATTTTAGATTTCTAATGTATCTAGGAGTAATATTAGATATGATTTGTTTTCCATATTGGTTTGTGAGCTAGGGTTTTACATTTCTTTTGAAATTCTTATTCCTTATGGAATTAGGGTTATTGTTATTAGTATAAATAAGCTACATGAATGTTTTACATTATCAATAATTCAATATTATTCAGATTTATTCTACTTGTGAGATTATTCTCTACTTTTGGTTCTTTGAAGAATTCCTAAGTTATTTTCTTAGTTTTTCTTTGAGATTCAACTTTGACTTATCATACAACAATACATAGTTATGTGTGATGTATTCTACCACATCAATCGTCGACTGTATCAAGATTACTGCTTCAATATAAGCGAGGGGTCAAGGTGTCGGAGGTGTCCATTCAACGCAAATTTCCGAACGCGAGCAATTATACCAAGATTTCCGTCTGCATATAGACGAGGGGTTAAGGTGTTGCAAACAATTCAACATACAACTATGCTAGAAACGATAGGAGTGACGACCACCTCACGCAAGCATGCCGTGGAGTCTATCATTTGGTATCAAAGCTAAGCCTTTCTAGCGAGTTACTTATCTTTAATTTTTTATTTGAAATATATATTGTGAAAAAAATTCGTTAAAAAAGAGAGTATAAAAGAACAAAAATTCAGATTCTATTTCTACCGTGCTATCCAAACTTCTAGCACACCATTCTACCATCTGATTATTCTATTATTTACCGTGAATCATTAATTCCGACAAACAACACAATCAGTATATAAATAATCAATAAAATCTATAAATCTTCCAACTAATACATAATATATATGTATAACAACAAGTCTAACTAGATATAAACAATATACAAAATAGATCTAGTATATTGAACTATATTTACAAAGAAAATGACTAGAGATTTACTTTTTCACCTTAGCGAGCAAAGAAATAAGCTTCGTTTGGCTTGGATTCAAGTTATATTACTATACACACACAAGATCTACAATATACGTACGCGATAAAATAACTTAAAGACGGTGTAAGAATGTCAAGTTTGAGCCCTTCTCTGTAATAACCCGGGATTTCGAATAATCCGAATTTTTAAGAATAATTTTTTTTATTTAATATTGTTATTGATTGTTAATATTGTGTTGTGTATCTGTGTTACGAGTTCAAGGAATGAGTCAATTTGTGTATTGACTGAGAAATAAGAGTTGAGTTGTGCTTAACAGCTTTAGAAACCCTAACCCTAGTTACAGATGGGGATTCGATAGAAAATATAATTAAAATAATTATATTGATGAGTACGTGTTTGTATTGTTTAGAATTATTGATTAATGATTGATCGGGTAGGGTATAATATTAGTAAACCCTAATAAGGGATTAGAAACCCTAGTCTCAAGATTAAAAACCCTAATGCGTAGTTAGGAACCCTAATCGAAAGTCAGGAAATCTTAATTTTAAATTCAGGAATTCTAAACCCTAATTAAGAAACCCTAATCCTAATTAGCAAGCCTAAAGTGATTAGTAAACGTTAATATAATTAGGAAACCCTAATTATACTTTAGAAATATTAATTTCTATTTAAAACCCTAAATTACATTTTAGAAATCTTAATTTTTCTATTTAAAAACCCTAATTAAAATATTCTAGAATTAGAGGTTGTAAAACCTAAGGGTTAGAACCTTAGGGTTAAACCCTAAGGGTTTTGAGAAATGTTAAGTATGCCATTAAAATTAAAATACAAATGACCAAATTGCCCTTTTTATATTTTTAATAAGCTAACTTGCAAATCTTGCCAAACTTGTAGTTGTTCACCAAGTAAAGCTAGCCTTTTGACTTAAATCTCAGCCACAATCTGATCTAGAGTGACACCATGCATTACATACATTCAATGTATCTAACTTAGAGGATTAAAGGGAGAGAAAGTTTTAACTTTTGCTCATTTTTCTATCCAACACTCCACTTACTTTTCTTTCTCCAAGACCTCCGAATTTGCTAAGTAAATCAGTCACTAGATCACCCTTTAGAACATCTATATCAGTTAAGGAGATCAAAGACCAATGATTGGACAAGAAAGGTATAAACCTAAACCCTACTTTTGATCTTGTATGCTAAGAAAAATTTTGTGATTATGTGTTTAGATTCGTGCTAGAGGATGTTATATGATGATCTATGATGATACATCATGGATCTATAGCATCAAAAGGCTTTAAAATGGAGTTTTTTAAAAACTGTCCAAAAACACAAAATGTCGCTTGACAAGCTAAAGTCAGAGCCTAGACCTGGCAAACATGGCCCAAACCCGCGGGCCAGGTCGGTAGGCCTGCCACGGGCTGGGCTATGGGCTGCAGCTTTTTAGCCCAGGAAAATATGGGTCGTTTTGGCCCGACCCATTTTGGCCCAGTCCGTGAAGGTTCGGCCCGTAACTTTTTTTTAAAAAAAACAAAATGTTGCTACTTGTGGGGCTTGAACACAAGACTTGTAAGTAAATAAATAAGAGTTCAAACCAACTGAGCTACAACAATTGTTTATTTTTAATGCAATCTTTAATATATTGTTTCTTTACTTTTGTTCAAATTTTACTATTCTTAAAAAGTAAAATTTAAATCGTGCATTTATAAAATAAAACTAAACAATTAATGCTTACTTAAATCGTGCATTTATAATAAGTAAAACTTAAATAATACACTTTATTTATATAATTTTTTATATAAATAAAGTGTATTATTTTAGTAATATATAATTATGTAAAATAACACATAATTGCACAACAATATTAAATTAACAATTTATTATTTTAAAAGCATATAAAAAACATAATCTTAATATTCATACATATAGTTTTTCATTTTTGTAAAATAGCGTGAGTGTCTTTATAATATAGTATTATATTTTATTTCACGTATTTATTAGTGTATAATAGTATCTCTTTAAGATTGTGTCATAATTTTTCTTTATGTCGCTATAAATTTGATTTTATTGTAATTTTATTATTCTTAATTTTTATTCATTTTATTTTAAAAATAAATAAATAAAATTTTATATTCGTATGTTATTTGCACATGCTTTTGAGTTTTGTAAAATATATGAAAAATAAATGATGTTAATCAATAAATACAAAATGTGCTAAACCTGTTACTCTGTTAGAGACAATAAAGAAGGAAATTCATATTTTTACAAGTTAAAGTAATATATGATGTGTAAATATCAGTTTTAATAAAGAGAAAACCTATTGGTGTTTATGGTTTTTAATCATGAATCAAAACACGACACGTTGCATACACCTTTTCTGTTTAAACCCGTTCCGTCTGATTCAAAAAATGAAATCCCCCCCCTACGCGTACGCCTTTGGCAACTTGTTGAATATATATAAATTAGAATTATTGTTTGTTATAAATTATTTTATTATTTTTTAATATTTATTAATATTACTATTTTTGGTGTAATAAAATTTTGTAAAAAAAAGAGGAAGAAGCCCGCGGACCGGCCTGGCCTGGCCCAACCCGGGCCATGGGCCGCACATTCTTAGCCCACCAAAACTCGGGCCATTTCGGCCCGGCCCAGCCTGTAAGACCCCGAATTTTATGAAATAAAAGTATTCAATTTTTTATAATTACTATTCATGAGTTACTATTCACGAGTTACTATTCATGAGTTACTATTCATGAGTTACTATTCACGAGTTACTATTCACGAGTACTATTCATAAAGCATGATAATTTTTTTCGTAAGAAGGCATTACTCAATAATTGTTACAGTAATTATTGTTCAATTTTTTATTTTATTGATTCAATAATTGCTACGTTGATATTTTATATTATTATTGTTTTAATAATTGTCACGGCACAGTATTTCCCATTATCGGATCAATAATTCATATTATTTGGATAATATTATTAGATATCATTATTGGCAATGTCTAGAAAGTTCTGTCAAGGAGAGGTTTGGTCATCTAATTGCGCGCCAGTAAGGAGAAATCCTTATTAGAAATTAAAGCCCCTCTTTCCTGGGAACTGCCTGGTTGTCAGTATTGTAATTCTGTAATATTATTATTTGTGAATAATTAATTATTGATTTATATGATAAGGAAAATATTCATTTTATGTGGTTATAGATGGAGAAAATTTTTAATGTGACAATTGTTGAAAATTGATATTTTATCTTTTCTGATAAAATATATTATTATATTACAGTAATATAATAATGGTGATATTTTTATAATGAATGTGTGATATATGAATAAATGAGGAGGAAGAGTAGTTTTGTTACATTAAATGCTAAACACATGTTTTGTGTGTTACAAAAAATGTTTAACACATGTTAAACATGATGGTGTACACAAATTTTGACTGAAATTTGATTATAGCTGTAAAATCGTCCGTTTGTGGATTTCGGTCAATTTTTGTTTGGAATTTGGAAAAACTTTCTTCTGCAAAGTTGTAGAGAATGAAATTTCCTAAGAAAAAGACATGTGGTTTGAATTTTTCTGATAAAAGGGCTATTTATTATGAATTATTGAAGTTTTGTAGTTCCGAAATAATTAATTTTTGGAAGTTTTAATTATTATTTTTAAGAAAAACATTTTTTTTCATTTGAGGGGCATGTGTTAAATGGTTGAAATCAGCTGGTGGTGTGCTTAGGAATTTTGTTTATAAATAATATTATTATATTTAATTTTCTGCTTTGGTGTTCTAAGCAATTTTCTATAAATAGGTGCTTATGTTATAATTGAAAATCACACCAGAAACTGAAGTTTTCTCTCTACTTCTCTCTCTATATTATCGAATGTGTTCTTGTGAGTATTTTGATATCTTGAGTGTTGCTATACGGTGCAAGTTCGTTCAACGTTATTCCAGTCAGAAGTACTGCTCTTTTGAGGTAAGAGATATTGTCGTTAGTATATAAGGGTTATTATGTTTTTCAATTTCGAAATTTTTCTGAACTTTCAAAAATTATGGAAAAATTTGAAATGATAATTTGATGAGTTTTGTAGATTGTGTCAAAAATTACGATTTTTGGATGTATAGATTAGGAGTTATGGATTTTACGAGAAAAGACTATTTTAAAAGTAAACCCTTATAACTCCTTGTGGTTAACTCCAAAATTGATGAAATTTTTATTGGGCGTACATCTATATAATATCAGTATACCCTGTAAATTTCAGAATTTTTGGATAAAAGTACAATTTATGATAAATGTCTGAATATTCTGTGGTTTTTGCCATATGAAAAATAATAAATGAATTTTAAAAATTCCGAGAAAAATATATGTTCAATATGAGACTATATTATGCTAAATCCCAAAAAAGAAATATTTTTGGAACTAATTTAGTATTTTTTTATGAAAATATTCTAGTTATGAGTAAATGAATTAAATATGTAATGTGAAGTAAGAAAATTGGAAAATATGATTTTATGGCTTGAGAATCATATATCCTCATATGCAGATTTTTGATGAGGATTTTGGTTATTGGTGATGAAATTTTATGAGTTAGGCATTTTAAGATGATTAAATGCATTAATAAGTAAAGTGTAAACAATCGGAATTAATTGTTTATAAGTTTAAGAAATGATTAAAATATTATTGTAATATTAATAATATTAAGATTTTGATATTATTAAGTGATTTATAATATTTGGATTAAGGTGTTATAAAATCATTGATTTATGAATCTTACTCTTGAGATTAAGTCTATATGTTGAATATATTATTTTTATTATCATATATAACATTCTTATAATCCTAATGATGATATTTCTCTTTGACTTGAGTGTAAAGATTGATAGATTATTGGTATGATCGTGACTATAGGTTCTCTTTGGCCAGTAGTGCAAAGTTGAATTGTTGATTGGTATAATCATGACCATTGAATTTATAATTGAATATCTTTAGCTTAAGTGCAAAGGTGAATTGATCAACATATATGGTTATAATTATGGTTTATATAAATTCTGAAATGATTATGTATTTCTTTGAGATATGAATATCTTTGGCCTGTAGTGCAAAGATCAATTATTGATGAATATCTTTGGTCCGTAGTGTAAAGATGACCCGTTGTTGAATATATTTGGCATGTAGTGCAAAGATGATTTGTTGTTAAATATCTTTAGCATGTAGTGCAAAGATGAACTGTTGATGAATATCATTGGTCCGTGGTGCAAAGATGAATTTATTAGTATGATTATGAACAGGAACTGTGATTTGGTATAACCATGATCTTTGATGTTTCAGGTAAAGATAGGTGATGAAAATTATCTTCGTCTTGGATGCGAAGAGGAATTTAGAATCACAATTATGATTATGAGTTATTCATATGATTGTGGAAAGGAACTGTTGATTGATGTTACAGGGATAAAACATTGTTGGTAGAATTTTAACGTGGAGAAGATAATAGACTATATAGTCTATTTGACTCTTCTAATGGATTGCTCGTTCCGCTGCAACTATGGTTGAAAAGTTTTATTATCTACCATATGTTCTAAATCTCTGATTTATTACGGATGAAGTCTATTGATAATGTAATTATCTTTAGCCATAATAATCTTTACTGAGCTAGTTGTGCTCACCCTTTTGCTTCACAATTCCTTTCAGGTAATAAGAGTGTAGCTGGGTCGAGCGAGAATAACAGGGGAATAGTGTGATGGTTCGGGTCTGTCAAAGTTTCTCAACACATTATAAAACGGCATGACATACAATATATAATTGTATTGAGGACCTAAGATGTGTGTGTCGTTTATTATATGTCACTTAATAATTGATTTTGGTGAACAACTATAGGGTGAGGCGAACCTAACTTTGGAAGGGTGTTTTATCACTATCATACAAGATGTCTAATGACATACAACCTCACGTTATCATAAGACAGGGTTGTACAAATTCACTCGCTGAGTATATCTACATGCACTACCTATATGATCTTGGAGTTTATTTGAAACATAATGTTCAATTGCAGACGGTGGAGATAGTTATATTTCAAGAGAAGACTCACCATTGGAAAGAAGATGATAGTAATCTTCTCGTTTTTCTTTGGGGTCTATTGGGTCAACCAAGGATAATTCTGTGGGCATATGATATCTATCATAACCTAGACGCATGGCCTCCCATGTACGAAGGTTTCCTTGAGCACTTCTCAAAGATTTTAATTTTTAAAACAATTCTAGATTGTACCTTTATGTAAGGTATCACTGTGAGGTGCTGTCCATAGTTGGGACATGAGTCATAGTTGGTATTTTGCACGACAATTGTAGTATTTTGCACGACAATTCTAGATTGTCCATAGTTGTTGTATTTTGCACGACAATTGTAGTAATAAAGTTGTAGTTATTTTCTGTACCATGTATTTGGGGACTCAAAATAGGTTGTATAGATTGGACCTATTTTTGGGGGCGTCACACGGCCCGCCCGTTTGCCAGGTCTATCAGAGCCCATAGATTCTTCCCTGTTCTTGATTTTTGTTGTTTTATGTTTTAGATTTGTAGTTTGATATGTGGTCTTTGTTCTGCAACTGAAATCACAGTCATTCGATGTCTATATTGTAAGTTATAATCGGTCAAAACCCGTTGACCGGGCATGACCAGTCGATTTCTGGGTAACCCAGAATTCATAAAATAGTGTCTGACAACATTTTTCAAAGCCTTGATCTATCGATTTTTAAGTGTTTTGATGATGTGTTTGTATCCAATTTGTAGCTTGTTAAATGGACTTTAGATTCATGTCTTTAGATTCTTTAAACAAGCAATAGATCGAATGGAGTGATAGATCAAAGTAGCATACTCGATCACGTTTTCTATTTTTTGGAATTTCCAGAAAACATATGAGCTAAGTTTCTGACATATTTTGACCGAATTATAAATTGTGATTGTATTATTATTGGACTGAGATCTTGATATGTCGTTGTTCCTTGTTATGTATACTACAAGTACGAACCATAAGATCACATAAAGCATGACTGGAACCTAGATTAATTTGGGCTGGAAAGTGGTACCCTGAGGTTGCCTGGGTTTCTGGGTTACCTATAAAGCCCAGGAGCTGTCTGACAGCAAATTTGAATGATCATATCTTGCTGATATGTTGTGATATGACTTTGATGTTAGTTGATGATTGTAGTGTTACATAAAAACTACACGGTCACAGTTAAAGCTAGCCCAGAACCTGATTACATTGAGAATCAAAGGCGGTCAAAGTTAACCCCTTGAACACTGACTGTCAGTGTTCTTGAGCACCAAGAACTCCTATAGCGACAGAAAGTGTCGCTATAGCCAATAGCGACGGTTTAATTATTTTCTAATTCTTGAATTTCCTAAAATTAATTAAAAATAGAAAATAAATTCTAAAAATTACAAAAATGGTTTTAAAAATTATTTTAAATTATGAAAAATAACTTTTAATTATTTGGGATATTTTTCATTAATATTTATAATTAGTTGAATATTAATGATATTTAATTTATTTAATTAGTGTATTAGATAAATTAGAGAAAAATGATTTTAATATTATAAAAATCATTTTAAATAAGAATAAAGTGTTTAAAAATATTTTGAGTTATAAAATATAACTTTTAATATTTTTGAGTAATTTTCATTAATAAATTAATATTAATGGTATTAATTTATTTAATTAGTGTATTAAATAAATTAGAGAAAAATAATTTTAATATTATAAAAATCATTTTAAATAAGAATAAAGTGTTAGAAAATATTTTGAATTATAAGATGCAACTTTCAAAATTTTGGAGAATTTTTATTAATAAATTAATATTAATGATATTAGATTTATTTAATTATTATATTAAATAAATGATGTAAAAATAATTTTATTGATTTAAAAATCATTTAAAAATGAGAAAAATGATTTAAAAATATTTTAAGTTATAATTAATGACTTTTAATATTTTGATAATAATTTCATTAATATTTAAATATTAATGGTGATGATTTAAAAATGATTTTAATTATTTTTAAAATCATTTAAATGGAATATTGATGATTTAAAAATATTTTAAGTTATTAACAATAACTTTAATATTTTGACAAGTATGTCATTAATATTTTAATATTATTAAATATTAATGATAATGGAATTAATTAGTATTTAAATCATTTAAAAATGATTACAGTGTTTAAAAATTATTATAAATTATAATAATTATTTATAAATTATTAAAAGCTTCCTAAAAATATTATAAATGATATATGACTTATCTAAATAATATTGAAGCTTTGAGACCGAGTTTTATTGATAATAAATATGTAAATTGTCAGATAGGGTGACCAGTACACCGAAATGAGACCGAAGTCCAACTAGACTGAACTAGTTAAACTTGATAAATGTTTATATAGGTATTAAACACTGATGTGGCTATGTGGTAATGTGCTTAGGAGAAAGATTAACTGTAAATTACAGTAATACGTGCTGTGATTTATTGTGCTAATTGTATGACCGATATTATGATTATAGGTCTTTCAAATACAGATAAGTATATTGTGTAGCAATAATCCACGGAGAAGGCAAGTTTCCTAACTCAACCTTGAGTTAAATCTGTTTAAATACTATGGTGGTTAATTATTTTTGATTAGACCACGTCCAATAATTTATTGTTGATTATTCGCAGTTAGTGCATGTTTATTAATTCAAATTGAATTAGTGATTCTGAGAATATACTTATAGAATAACTGTTGTAAAATATTCACATCCGTAGAAGCTATTATTGATTTTAAATAGTACAATTAAATTATGTCTATTGTTTAATCGTATTTAAACATGTCTTAGCTAATTATTTTGGCTAGACGAACGCTTGTCAGAACTTGATAGGTTCGAGAAGAGAAGAGAAGAGAATTTAATTATTATTGATAGATCAATGCCAGTTGTTTCGGCTTAGATCGAAATAGAAAACTTGATAGGTTTGAGAAGAGAAGAGAAGTGATTAGATATTGAAATCATTGTGTTTCATTGTTAAATCAAATTATGATTCAAAGACTGAGAAGAACAACCTTTTATATAAAGAGAACATATTTGGTCGTATATTCGGCTATTGCGCGCGTTTTAAGTATTATGCATAATATATGGTATAATAAAGTTGATCACTTGTTATACTTGCAGAGGGGTATGATCTAATCTTTATGGTTATCTGATACACCTGCGTATATATCAAAGTAAAATCTTTATAGATACCCGAGAAGAGAAGTTCAAGATCCTTTGTGATCACTTAGTATAAACTCATGGAAAATATTTCCATCTTGTTATTCAACTGAATATTGTAGAAACCTTGAAAGCGTTATACTCTTTCATTATCGAATTATTGTGTTGCATAGGTTGCGAGAAGACTTATTAGCGATTAATGAATTATTCAGCTATTTCAAAGTTCCCCGAACTTTGGTGTCATTATATTGAAATAGATAGTCTGTTATTCTTGATTCTTATACATTCATTGTATGTCTTAACTTACGGGGCAAACTTGTTGCTAACCCTTGCTAAATAAAATATTTCAGTTAGGAACGAAGTGGCTAGAGGTGCTGAGAAGAACAAAGACAAAGGCCTGTTGCTGGAATAGTTTAATGAACATTATTATTATTATTATTATTATTATTATTATTATTATTATTATTATTATTATTATTATTATTATTATTATTATTATTATTATTATTATTATTATTATGTTGTTGTTGTTGTTGTTGTTCTGTAAACCCTTTTTATATCTAAAGGGTATGATTGTAATGTTGAGGTTAGATAATCTGGGACGAATGTATTAACTATATCGGTTAATGTGGTGTAATATTATATTCATCAATGAATGGGTAGTTAGTTGTTAATTATATTGTGGATCGTGAACACCAAACTCGGGGGTCAGGTAACTCGGATTTGGGGTGTCACATTCTCTCTCTAAAAACTCTCTGTTTCACTCTCTAAAAATACTAAGCCCCCTCAAATGAGCTACTAATCAGTATTTTTTAGATGATTTAGGGGGGTGTGCCCTACTTGCTCGGGGTTTTCCCCAAGAAGTCAGTTTTTCATGTTGCGTGCTGGAACGACCATAACTCTCAATCCAAGAGAAGTTAGAAGATGTGCTATATCAATTTGGAAAGCTCTTTCCTAGGGTTTTGAAATGATATATTATTCGCCCAATTATAAGTTTGGGAAGATAGGTAAAAAGTGGAAAAATCATCCTTAGATAAATGTCAGCTAGTCATTCGCCTTGCTTTATAGTCAGTTATTTATTCCTTTCAATACGGGAATAGTTGGAAGACGTGTCGTACCATTCCAGAAAACTCTTTATGAGGGTTACACACTGTTATCAGGTTTAACTATTTTCGAATTTGAGAAGATGAAGCGAAAAGCAGACGGGTATCTTTTGGAGTTAACAGGATAGTCGACTAGTTTATTTGCGGATCGGGTGTAAGACCCCAACTTTTTATAAATAAAATCGAATTTCTTCTAATTATTATTGTGAATAATAAGATGTTAATT
Source organism: Panax japonicus (assembly GCA_020205505.1). Classification (NCBI taxonomy): domain Eukaryota; kingdom Viridiplantae; phylum Streptophyta; class Magnoliopsida; order Apiales; family Araliaceae; genus Panax; species Panax japonicus. The sequence goes on along the minus strand of CM035104.1, from coordinate 43,528,951 downwards.
TTATATAATGCTTTGGTTATTGGTGAAATGTGCAAATTTTGCAAAATAAGCAAGTGGTTATAAAATATTCATTGTTGTCTGGGAATATTCGTTTGATCATAGAATATTCTTGTTGTTAGGGAATATTCGTACGATAGCGCAGCTATTTGTGGGCCCCATAATGGAAAACGGTCGGATGAAGAAAACGACAAGTTGGGTTTTTATAAATAACGGCATAATGGTTACCGTTAACATTATTGGAATACCAGGTGGTTAAAATACAGTAATACACTGTGGTTGCACAGTAGCACACGGTATTGCACAGTATTTTTGAATTATTGATTCTCACGTAAGAAGACACTACTCAATAATTGTTACAGTAATTACTGTTCAATATTTTATTTTATTGATTCAATAATTACTGCGTTGATATTTTATATCATTGTTGTTTCAATAATTATCACTGCATAATATTTCCCATTATCAGATCAATAATTCATATTATTTGAATAATATTATTAGATTGCAGTATTGACAATATCTAAGGAAGTTCTTTCTAGGAAAGGGGTTTGGTCACCTAATTGCGCGCCAGTAAGGAGAAATCCTTATTGAAAAGCCACATTCTTTCCTAGGAACGACTTGGTTGTCATAATTGTGATTCTATAATATTATTTGTGAATAATTAATTATTAATTTATATGATAAGAAAATATTTATTTTATGTGGATATAAATGAATGATATATTTATTTTAATGTGAATATAAATGAAGGAATTAATGTTGAGGTGTTTTATCAGTATTTTATCGAAATGGAGGTATTAAAAATCGTCTGTATGTGGATTTCGGTCATTTTTCGTTTGGAATTTAGAAAAACTTAAATCTACAATGTTGTAGAAAATTTAATTTCCTATGGAATGGACATAAATTCGTATTTTTATGATAAAAGGCTATTTATTATGAATATTGAAGTTTCAAAATAAATATTTTTATTAAAATTATGGGTGGGACCCATTTTTGTCCTTTGTTGATAAAATATGCTAAATTAATTTTCAAATGCTGGTGGGCTTAGATTTTTGTTCAAAGTAGCATACGTAGAAAAAATTATATTATTATTTTATTAATTTAGTCTGCTTTGGCATTTTAGCATTTTCCTATAAATAGGGTACTTAGTTAGAATTGAAAATTACACCAGAAACAAGTTTTCTCTCCCTCTATATATATTATCGAGCGTATTTTATTAGTATTTAGATACTTTGAGAGTTGCTAATCAGTGCAAGTTTCTTTCGGCATTACATCCGATATTCCAGTCAGAAGTACTATTCTTTTGAGGTAAGATATGTTATTTTCTTCGTAAATGATATTATTTTTTTCAATATCATTATGCCGAAATATTGATATGAATTTTATTGTGGAATTTCTACCTTTTTATGTCGGGATTACTATTCATGTTTATGGCACTATTCACGAATACGACACTATTCACTAGAAAAATGAAATTTTCTCTTCTTTGTCCATGATGTCTATTATGGTTACTATCTTTGATTGTATCCATGTTTTGATCTTCATTCTTGAATTTTACTCCACTATGGTTTATTATGGAGCATTTTTGAACTTGGATAAACTGTAGTACGAATCCCTAATATTTGTCCTTTTGTCTCACTGGATTCGTTTTCTTTAAGATATTTTTCATCATCCTCAATCCTAAATGATGATATACTGAATATCTTTGGCATGTAGTGTAAAGATGAATGATTAACTGATGAATATCTTTGGCCCATAGTGCAAAGATGAACAGGTGTTGAGATGAACATGACCAACTGGTGATACAAATGAATATCTTTGGCCTGTAGTGCAAAGATAAATATTTGATTAAAGATGTATATTGATTGTTGTTACTGGGATAAAATATTGATGATAGACTTTTAAATCTTAGAAGATAGTGGAATTCTTTCTCTACTTGACTCTTCTAATGGATTGTTGTTTCCGCTGCAGTTGTTGATCTAAAACTTGTTGTCTATTATATTCTATTAGATATTTCTCTGTTGAAGGCTAATCATAATTTGTTGTATATTATCTTAGTCATAATATTCTTTACTGGGCTAGTTGAGCTCATACTTTTCCTTTTTGTTCCATTTTCTTCTCAGGAGGTGAGAATATAGCAGGACTAGCCGGGGTATGGAGTGATGGTTCTAGAAAGTTGTTTCAGTAGTCCTCACTATTTTGTAAAATAGTGTATCAATAATTGTAATGAGGAATCCTTTTGAGTTTGAATACTGTCTATTAGATAATATTTGTATTGAAACTCTACAGTATATGTGTTGTTGTATTTTGTACGATAATTGTATTTGTTTTTGTACCATGTATTTGGCGACTCAAAATGGGTGATGTATACCTATTTTGGGGGCGTCACATCACGGTGATGTATACCTATTTTAGTATTTATTCATGCATTTTTGTGTCATTTTTGTAGGATCTATGCATGGGAGCTGTGTGGCGATAATTTGTATGGAGCAGTATAGAAAAGACCAGGAAAACTACAGATCAAGGGCAGCGCGGCCACGTCCAAAATGACTTTGGGTGCAGTGCGACTGCGCTTGACTTTAGTCATCAAAAGATCATTTTTGTCAAGGTCGAGTTGCCGCGCCTAAAGGCAGTTCAAAAGCAGCGTGGCAGCGCCAGTTCGGGAGTTGACCAAGTTTAACTTTTCATTTACACAAAGCAATCGAGGTGTAACGTGGAGAGGATTCATAGTAGGACTAGGATTAGTTTCAAAGAGTATATATATATATAGAACAAGGATCAAGTGCATACCCCTTATCTTACTCACCCGTGCTCACCTCCCTTTAGGCGACGATTTTGGTCATACAACCGTCGTCTATACTTTTAGCAACGGACAACATATAGCGTCGCTAAAAGAATAGACGACGGCTGTATGACCGAAACCGTCGCCTAAAGGGGGGTGAGCACTGGTGAGTAAGATAAGGGGTATGCACTTGATCCGGACCGTATATATATATGTATATAGTCATTTTTATTCAGTTCTTGGGGGACTCAATTAGATTTTAGATATTCCATTAGATTTAGGATTTAAAGCCCTAGTTTGATATTTAGACTTGGAGACTTGAAGCAATTGTGAAAGCACGAAGGATTCAAGTCAGGAGCATGAAGGATGCAGAATAAATTATCATTAGCCATCAACAATGTTAAACTGATACAATATAACAAACATCAAGTTTAACTACAGCGGAACAAGCAATCCATTAGAAGAGTCAAGTAGAGAATAAAATCTACTATCTTCTATGATTTAAAAGGTTTTTCATGACTTTTATCGCTAAGACTCAGCTTAATAAATTATCCACATCATCAAATTATCCCTGCCCTACAGGCCAATGATATTCTTTAGTATCACGACCATGAATTATCCATGCACTACGGGCCAAAGATAATCGTGTTTTCATCAACGGTCTTGATCATGTCATAAAATAATTCATCTTTGCACCCTTGGCCGAAGAGAATCTATAGCCATAATCATACCAAAAACTGTCCATCAATGCACTACGGGCCAATGAGGACTTTTTCCACATCATTTGAAACATTACGGTCATGATTATACCGAATAATTCCTGGTCATAATCATACCAAGTCCATCTATGCACTATAGGCCAAAGACGACTTTCAACATAATATAAACATGAGGATGATGACAATGATATAAGAATTCAATAAAACAAGTTCAAGAATAAATTTAAAAGATTTATAAGTTAATTTATCCTGAACTCAATAACGTCCAAATTGTCAACATGATACTGCTTTGTGCAGTAAAATTCAAGAATGCTCAAAGAATATTTTCATGAAAAGATACTGGATGAAGCGCAAATATCAAGGATATTCCACTAATTTCATAGAGTATAGAAGCCAAAACTTTAACCAACTGAGTATAATAACGAATGGAATAACAAAAGAAATCACCATGCACGCGGTACTTCATATAGATAGGTTATTCCAACAGATTAATAAGTAACGGAACCAGGTCAGGCGAAATTCGTACCGACAGGATGTTCCAACAGATTAATAAAGACGGAACCAGGTCCAGCGTAAACGCACAGACAGGATATTCCAATAGAATAATAATAAAGATGGAACTAGGTCCGGCGTAAACGCACAGACAGGATATTCCAACAGAATAGTAAAGACAAAATAATAGAAGAATGTCACCAAGTATAGGGTAGCCCGCGTATATAGATTATTCTAACAAATAATAAATAATGGAATAACAGAAGTTCTCGTCATGAATACAAAAGAAATAATACCCCTTACGAGTACAACAAATAATATCCCCTACCTTTGAAAGAAGAGTATTCCGACTGGTAGGGAGAGAATATACTCGAAGAAAACTTGCACTACGCTCAAAGATTTCTTAAACTCTAAAGAAATATGCTCAAGATTATAGAAGAAGAATTCTCTCTATAGTTTCTCTCTCTAGAGTTTCAGTGAATTCGTAATAAATAATGAAGTAATGAGCTTTTATTTATAGAAAAATGGACTGCATAGTAACAAACTCATGAACGGTCCAGATAGATTTACTTTAATCTGACGGTCCATATTTAAAGTAAAATCTTTTAAATAAAATATAATATATTCTATTTATAATCTAATAAAACAAATAACTTTATAAAAGATTTTACTATGCAAACACTATGCAAACACTATGCATAATAAAATATAATATATTCTATTTATAGAATAACTTTATAAAAGTATTCTGTTTTATATAAAAATATTTTACTATGCAAAACACTATGCATAATAGAATATAATATATTCTATTTATAGAATAATTTTATAAAAGTATTCTGTTTTATATAAAAAGATTTTCTATTTTATTACATTAATAATACCAATAAAATAAAACTGAGTGACTTATCACATAAGCATCAATAATCAAAACCGTGCTATTTACCAAAATAGAAAAAAATTTAAATACTTTTATTTTATAAAATTCGGGGTTTCACAATCACCCCTCCTTATGAAATTTCTCCCTCGAAATTTACCTACGTACCTGATATTCGAAGAGATGAGAATACCTTGCTTTCTTTTCAGATTGTACCTTCCCGGTTATATCCTCTGTATCATATATTTTCCATTGCTCATCTCCTGTATGTTAGATATCATTCCAGAATATATCTTCAAAATAAAGGTTAATTGACATATCACAATTTGTCAACTTATCAAATAAATAATTTCAGCTTAGGTAAATCACATACTAGCGAAGTATATAACTCGTCTCTCCCCTCCTAGTTCTAGACTCTTATCTCCGCCAGCGACCATATCCCTAAGCTCTGATACCAACTGTGACGCCCCCAAAATTAGGTATACATCACCCATCTTGAGTCGTCAGATACATGGTAAAGAATTCAAATACAACTTAATAATACAAATGTCGTGTACAGTACGATAAAACATAAACTGTGAGTTTGAATACAAATATTGTCTACTAGAGAGTATACAAACTCAAAAGGAGTCTTCATTACAATTATTATCACACTATTTCACAGAATAGTGAGGACTACTAATGCACCATACCATCACTCTGTTCTCCGACTAGTCCCAGCTACGTTCTCATTTTCTGAAGAGAACAGTGAAAGAAAGGGTGAGTTCAACTAGCCCAGTAAGAAATATTATGACTAAAATAATGCAGAATAAATTATCATTAGCCTTCAACAATGTTAAACTGATACAATATAACAAACATCAAGTTTAACTATAGCGGAACAAGCAATCCATTAGAAGAGTCAAGTAGAGAATAAAATCTACTATCTTCTATGATCTAAAAGGTTTTTCAAGACTTTTATCGCTGAGACGCAGCTTAATAAATAATCCACATCATCAAATTATCCCTGCACTACAGGCCAAGGATATTCTTTAGTATCACGACCACGAATTATCCATGTACTACGGGCCAAAGATAATCGTGTTTTCATCAACGGTCCTGATTATGCCATAAAATAATTCATCTTTGCACCCTTGGCCTAAGAGAATCCATAGCCATAATCATACCAAAAACTGTCCATCAATGCACTACGGGCCAATGAGGACTTTTTCCACATCATTTGTAACATTACGGTCATGATTATACCAAATAATCCCTGGTCATAATCATACCAAGTCCATCTATGCACTACAGGCCACAGATGACTTTCAACATAATATAAACATGAGGATGATGACAATTATATAAGAATTCAATTAAACAAGTTCAAGAATAAATTTTAAAGATTTATAAGTTAATTTATCCTGAACTCAATAACGTCCAAATTGTCAACATGATACTGCTTTGTGCAGTAAAATTCAAGAATGCTCAGAAGAATATTTCAATGAAAAGATACTGGATGAAGCACAAATATCAATGATATTCCACTAATTTCATAGAGTATAGAAGCCAAAACTTTAACCAACTGAGTATAATAACGAATAGAATAACAAAAGAAATCACCATGCATGCGGTACTTCGCATAGACAGGTTATTACAATAGATTAATAAGTAACGGAACCAGGTCAGGCGAAATTCGCACCGACAGGATGTTTCAACAGATTAATAAAGACGGAACCAGGTCTGGCGTAAACGCACAGACATGATATTCCAACATAATAATAATAAAGACGGAATCAGATCCGGCGTAAACATACAAACATGATATTCCAATAGAATAGTAAAGACGGAATAATAGAAGAATGTCACCAAGTATAGGGTAGCCCGCGTATACAGATTATTCCAACAGAATAATAAATAATACAATAACAGAAGTTCTCTTCATGAATACAAAAGAAATAATACCCCTTACGAGTACAACAAATAATATCCCCTACCTCTGAAAGAAGAGTATTCTGACTGGTAGGGCGAGGATATACTCGAAGAAAACTTGCACTACACTCAAAGCTTTCTTAAACTCTAAAGAAATACGCTCAAGATTATAGAAGAATAACTCTCTCTATAGTTTCTCTCTCTAGAGTTTCAGTGAATTCGTAAGAAATAATGATGGAATGAGCTTCTATTTATAGAAAAATAGACTGCATAGTAACTAACTCATGAACGGTCCAGATTGATTTACTTTAATCTGACGGTCCATATTTAAAGCAAAATCTTTTAAATAAAATATAATATATTATATTTATAATCTAATAAAATGAATAATTTTATAAAAGATTTTACTATGCAAACACTATGCAGGCACTATACAAATACTATGCATAATAACATATAATATATTCTATTTATAGAATAACTTTATTAAAGTATTCTGTTTTATATAAAAAGATTTTACTATGCATAATAGAATATAATATATATTCTATTTATAGAATAACTTTATAAAAGTATTCTGTTTTATATAAAAAGATTTTCTGTTTTATTACATTAATAATACCAATAAAATAAAACTGAGTGACTTATCACATAAGCATCAATAATCAATATCGTGTTATTTACAAAAATAGAAAAAAAATTGAATACTTTTATTTCATAAAATTCGGTGTCTCACAGAAAAATCTGATAAAATATAATGGACAACAAGTTTTAGATCAACAACTGCAGCGGAAACATCAATCCATTAGAAGTGTCAAGTAGAGAATGAATTCTACTATATTCTAAGATTTAAAAGTCCATCATCAATATTTTATCCATGTAACATCAATTAATATATATCTTGAATCAAATATTCATCTTTGCACTACAGGCCAAAGATATTCATTTGTAACACCAGTTGGTCATGTTCATCTCAACACCTGTTCATCTTTGCACTGCGGGCCAAAAATATTCATCAGTTAATCATTCATCTTTGCACTATAGGCCAAAGATATTCAATAATATCATCATTTAAGACTGAGGATAATGAAAAATATCTTAAAGAAAACGAATCCAGTGAGATAAAAGAACAAATATTAGGGATTCGTATTACAGTTTATCCAAGTTCAATAATATTCCATAATAACCAATTATGAAGCAGAATTCAAAAATAAAGATCAAAACATGGATACAATCAAAGATTGTAACCATAATAGACTTCTTGGATAAAAAAGAAAAAATTTATTTTTCAGTGAATAGTGCCGTATACGTGAATAGTAACCTTGACACAAAAGGTAGAAATTCCACAATAAAATTTATACCAATATTTCAGTATAATGATATTGAAAGAATAACATCATTTACGAAGAAAATAACATCCTTTACCTCAAAATAACACTACTTCCGACTAAAATATCAGGTATAAGGCTGAAGGAAACTTGCACTGATGAATAACAACTCACAAAGTATCTAAATACTCACAAAATACGCTCGATAATATAGAGAGAGAAAGAGAGAAAACTTGTTTCTGGTATGATTTTCAATTTTAAGTAAGCACCCTATTTATAGGAAAAATGCTTAGAACGCCATAGCAGACTAACCTGCTACCTGGTGGCTTTACCTACTACTATTCAAGCCTACCACTTTTGAAAATAAATTTCTGCATATTTCATTTCTCACCAACCAAAAGTAGGGCCCACCATATTTTTAATAAAAATATTTAATTTTTGAAACTTTAATAATTCACAATAAATAGCCCTTTTATCAAAAAAAATTCGAATCTCATGTCCTTCCATAGGAAATTTAATTCTCTACAACTCTTTAAGTTTAAGTTTTTCCAAATTCCAAATGAAAAATATCCAAAATCCACATATGGACGATTTTTAATACCTCAATTCTGATAAAATACTGATAAAATACCCCAACATTAATTCCTTCATTTATAACCACATAAAATAAATAAATTCATCATTTATATCCACATAAAATAAATATTTTCTTATCATATAAATTAATAATTAATTATTCACAAATACTATTACAGAATCACAATTATGACAACCAGGTCGTTCCCAGGAAAGAGGGGGCTTTTCGATAAGATTTCTCCTTATTGGCGCGCAATTAGGTGACCAAACCCCTTTCCTCAGAATTTCCTTAGACATAGCCAATAATGCTATCTAACAATATTATTCAAATAATATGAATTATTGATCTGATACTGGAGATATTGTGCAATGACAATTATTGAAACAACAATAATATAAAATATCAACGCATTAATTATTGAATCAATAAAATAAAATATTGAACAGTAATTACTATAACAATTATTGAGTAGTGTCTTTTTACGTAAGAATCAATAATTCAAAAATACTGTGTAACCACGTGTATTACTATATTTTAATCACCGGGTATTCCAACAGTGTTAACAGTAACAACTACGGCGTTATTTATAAAAACTCAAATTTGTCATTTTCTTCATCCGACCATTTTTCGTTATGGGGCCCACAAATGGTTGCGCTGTCGTACGAATAATACTCGATAGCAAGAATATTCTACGACTAAACAAATATTCCCCAACAACAATGAATATTTTTATAACCACTTGCTTATTTTGAAAAATTTACACATTTCACCCATAACCAAAGCATTATATCAAATTAACACCTTATTATTCACAATAATAATTAGAGAAAATTCGATTTTAGTCATTAAAAAGTTAGGGTCTTACAACTACTATAGCCACCAACTCGGACCATCACTTCATTCCCGACTAGTCCCGGCTACGTTCTCATTTCCTGAAAAGAACAATGAAAGCAAATGGTGAGCTCAACTAGCCCAGTAAGAAATATTATAACTAAGATAATGCACAAATATTATCGTTAGCATTCAACAGTGTTAAACTTGATAAAATATAATAAACATCAAGTTTAACTGTAGCGAAACAAGCAATCCATTAGAAGTGTCAAGTAGAGCATGATATCTACTATTTTCTATGATTTAAAAAGTTTATCATCAATTTTATCGCTGAGACTCAGCTCAGTAAATAATCCACATAACTGAATTATCCATACATTACGGGCCAAGGATATTCATTAGTATCACGTCCACAAATTATCCAAGCACTACGGGACAAGGATATTCGTGTTATCACCAATGGTCATGATCATGCCAACAACTGTTCATCAATGCACTACGGGCCAATGAAGACTTTTACTACACATCATTTGTAACATTACGAATCATGATTATATCGAATAATCCCTGGTCATAATCACCCCAATCAACAGTCCATTTATGTACTACGGTCCAAAGATGACTTTTGTCACAATATTAGCATGAGGATGATGATAATTATATAGGAATTCAATTAAATAAAAGCAAAGGTTAAATTTTAAAGATTTATAATTTAATTTATCCAGAATTCAATAACGTCCAAATTGTCAACATGATACTGCTTTGTAGAGTAAAATTCAAGAATAATATTGTATCAAAAATGATTTGGACTGAAAAGAAATCAATTTTTATCATGAATAGTACCTCAAGTGAAAAGTACTTTTGGAATAGTACCTCGTGAATAGTAGTCCGACATGAAAAGATTAAAAATTATCAAGAATGCTCAGAATAATATTTCCATAAAAAGATACTAGATAAAACGAAAATTTCAAGGATATTCTACTAATTTCAAAGAGTATAGAAACAATACTTTAACAAAATTAGTGTAGAATTCGGAATCTGAAACGAAATAATATTACTTACATACTATAGAGTATTGAACAAAAATAATATCCCTTACATTAAAAAGAAGAGTATTCCAATTGGCACAGCGGGGATATTCTTGAAGAAATCTGGCACTGTTTTTTACACTCAAAGCTTCCTAAAACTCGAAAGAAATACGCTCAATATTATAGAAGAAGAATTCTCTGATTCTGGTATGATTTTCAATTCTAAACTAAGCATCTTATTTGTAGGAGAATGGAAGTATATTATTTAGGAAAAAATCACGGACTGCACAGTACAGGAATCACGGGAGCGCAATTGATCGACTGAATTTTTTTATGATTTACTATGCAAACACTATGAAGACACTATACAAACACTATGCGTAATAAAATATAATATATTCTATTTTACATAAAAAAACAAAACTTATTATAATATATATATATATATATATATATATACTCCCACCTTCTATGCCATACATTCATTTCTTTCCCGTGAAACATCCCATTTTATTCCACTCGTGGGCCCCACCTCTATTATATATATATATATATATATAATATTTACATATATATATATATATACTGAATAACTTTCTACCGATTATTTTGAAAAATGAGTAAGTGGGGGCCCATATAATAAGCAAAATTTATAACAAATACTTCATAAAAATCTCCTCAATATTTTTAACAATATTTATTCATCAATAATATAACTTGCAATATTAACAACTAGATCATTCCCAGGAAAGAGGGGCTTTCCGATAAGAATTTCTCCCTATTGGCGTGCAATTTGGTGACCAAACCCTTGTCGACGTCGGTATTTTTATTTGTCCTTTTTCTGTTTTTGTTCTTTGGTGTTCTCATGTTAGGTGAGATTTGTTTGAAAAAACAAGTTGTGAAAAGGTCTGACATGTATATGTCGACGATTTGACTGTAGGAGTCACCAGTTGGTTTTTTTAAATGGTTGTACCAACACAACCGAGAAAAGGTTTGCACATTGACCCAGTGATGTGACATTGCTTAACGGGTCTGCGAAACCGAGATTCATTAGGGTCTAGGGACTTGCTTATGCAGAGGGAAGGTGTTAGGCACCCCCCGACATCTATGTTTCCACGGTGACCGTCACTTTTCAATTAAACTATTATATGAATGTGTAATGCGTGTGTGGGTCAATGTGCAGTTATTTGGAAGTAGTGCTATGCCTCATTTGCACCTATATACAATAGGTTTGAATTTATATAAAAATTCAGTTTTAAACAAGATATAGTAGTGATATTTTGTAAAAAGAGGTTTTTCAAACCCTTGTGCTCAATAGTAATTGAGGCCTTTGATACTTCCATTTTATTAGGTGTTCGGCTTGATTACTTTTATTTTCGAGATGCGAAGTATATACGAGAAATTAATATACAAAGCAGTACCTAATAATTTACAAGTTGTGTACAGCTGAAAATGTCCATCACGGGAACCGAATCTAGATTCAGTAGACTGAATCTGTGATCACATGATTCTTAGGCTCACATGATGTAGCAGTTTGTATAAAAGCTGTAAACAGTTATATATATAAAAGCTGTATATATATATATATATATATATATATATATATATATATATATATATATATATATATATATATATATATAGACATGATCAACCACCACGAAGCACCTCCATGGGGGATCAAAAATATAAATATATAAAAGAAGTCTATATATATATATATACATGATCAACCACCACGAAGCACCTCCATGGGGGATCAGAAATGTAAATAAAGCCGTAAAGATAATCAACCGCCACGGAGTAAACTCCAGGCAGGATGAAATATAAAGAAAGCGGTGAAAGGCCCGAAGTAAACTCCAGGCCTGACTGAAATGTAAATATATATATATATATATATATATATATATATATATATATATATATATATATATATATATATAAGCAGTAAACGCACCGAATGTAAAATCCAGGCACAATCATATAGAGTTTAATGGCAACAACATAGTCAGTAAAGTATTTATATATATAGAGTTAAGTTCAGATCACCACCTGGGGTTTGGGCGCTTTCCCACCTGTAGTCAGTAAAGTTACATTTAAACTCCTGACTTTCTGAGTTGAAGTGAAAACGTCACCTTTTCCACCTAATTTAACTGTGAGTGTATGTCAGACACCAAAAGTGCGTGAAAATGGGCTGTAACGGTCAATATTTTTGGGTAAATATCTGAAATACTCCTTCTTCTTCCTCTTGACTTTTAAAATAAATAAATTACAACTTTAACATCCCTTGCAACTACAACTGGTTCTTGAATTTATTGATGAAATCATCAGCTTTTGCATCAACACCCTCATCATCGTTGGTTACGTGCCTCTTCATCATCTTCTTCTTCACTAATTTCTTCATTAGCTTCATCTAGGCTTTGTGGCTTTTCAACTTCTTCACTAATTTCTTCATTAGCTTCATATAGGCTTTGTGGCTCTTCTTCTTCACTAATTTCTTCATTAGCTTTATGAGTCTGTGTATTTCTGATTTTTGCTTCATGGGTTTGCTCAAAATCGAATTGGGTATGTGATTCGGAGGCTTTTTCTTCATGAATTTGTTCAACAATGAAATAGATCTGAGATTTTATGGGATTTTCTTCATGAAAATGGCCAAAAATGAATTAGGTCTCCGTAGTGGGTTTTGAATTGGGTCTCCCAGCAAACTCATTTACTTTTTTAATTGCACATTATTAGCATCTTTTTCTTCTCTCTCTAAGGTTTTGATTCATCTCTCTCCCCTATACGAACAGAATGAGTAGCTCTGATGTAAATAATAACTTCTTTCCTTCGGGTCTAATATCGAATCTTCAAGAGGTTCTCCAAAGCAGAAAGGGCAGTGGAGATGAACAATCCAATGATGAACCTTCTTCTTCTTCTGATGGCGTTGAGCTCAATCTGGATGATTCAGAAACTTCTGGAAAGCCACTTGTTTTGGTTACAAATGCGGATGGGATTGACTCACCGGGTCTTACATAACTTGTTGAAACTCTGGTTCATGAAGGTCTCTACAATGTTCATGTTTGCGCTCCCCAATCGTATTTATTTTTCCCCTATCCTTTCAATTTATTTATCTATTTATGATTTTCTTTTGATCGTAAATTATTTGAATTTGATTTGTGACTTGATTTTTGTTGATTTTTTTGTTTGACAATGTGGGTGTTCTTGATTTGCTTTATTAACCGTTATTAACCTATTGTATTTTTATCAGATTGAAATTTGTTATATCTCCCCCTTTAGATTCTCTTAAGTTTTAATATTTCTTTTGGATATGTAGGGGTTTTCTTTCTTAAATTTATAATTTAGTATGTCTTTGGTTCACTTTGAGATTCGTTTTTGGTGGTTTGCGGATTTGTTGGTGATGATTTAGGGACAATTCTTTATCAGGTTATTCTGTGACTCTGCGAGAAACAGTTACTGTTAATTCTGCTGCAATTAGTGGTGCAAATTCAGGGACAAGTTTCTTGTATGGATTTATGGATATTTATGTTGCTTTCAGCAATTTACTCATATATTGTCTATAATGAATTTGTGAAGATTTTTATTTTTATTTTTATTATGATTATTAAGATTTTACTCATCTATTTCATGAAGAGTAATGTGACGCCCCTAAAATAGGTCCATTCCACCCAACCTATTCTGAGTCGCCAAATATATGGTACAAAAAACAACTACAACTTTATTACAACAATTGTCGTACAAAATACAACAACGCATATGCTGTGAGTTTGGATACAAATATATACCAAATGTGACACATGTCCCAACCGTGGACAGCACCTCACAGTGACACCTTACATAAAGGTATAGTCAAAAACTGTTTTAGAAATTAAAATCTTTGGAAAGTGCTCAAAGAAACCTTCGTACATGGGAGGCCATGCGTCTAGGTTATGATAGATATCATATAGCCACAGAATTATCCTTGGTTGACCCAATAAACCCCAAAGAAAAACAAGAAGATTATTATCATATTCTTCCCAATGGTAAGTCTTCTCTTGACATACCATTATCTCCACTGTCTCTAATTGAGAATTATACTTCAAACAAACACCAAGATTATATAGGTAGTGCTCGTATATATACTCAGCAAGTGGATGAGCACATCCCTGTCTTATGATGATACGAGGTTGTATGTCATTAGATATCTTGTATGATAGTGACAAAATACCCTTCCAACGTTGGGTTCGCCTCACCCTCAACAGCTATAGACCACCGTTCTATTCCCCTGTTATCCCCCACTCGACCCAGCTATACTTTTATTACCTGAAAGGAATTGTGAAGCAAAAGGGTGAGCACAACTAGCTCAGTAAAGAATATTATGACTAAAGATAATTACATTATCAATAGACTTCATCAGTAATAAATCAAAGATTTAGAACATATAGTAGATGATAAAAATTTTCAACCATAGTTGCAGCGGAACGAGCAATCCATTAGAAAAGTCAAATAGACCATTATGTCTATTATCTTCTCAATGTTAAAAGTCCACCAACAATGTTTTATCCCTGTAACATCAATCAACAGTTCCTTTCCACAATCATATGAATAACTCATAATCATAATTGTGATTCTAAATTCCTCTTCGCACCCAGGACGAAGATAATTTTCATCACCTGTCTTTACCTGAAACATCAAAGATCATGGTTATACAAAACCACAATTCCTGTTCATAATCATACTAATTAATCCATCTTTGCATTACGGGCCAAAGATATATATAAACAGACCATCTTTGCACTACGGGCCAAAGATATTCATTAATAAGTCATCTTTACACTACGGGCCAAAGATATTCATATCTCAACGAAATATATAATCATTTCATAATTTATATAAACAATAATTATAACCATGTTGATCAATTCACCTTTGCACCTAAGCTAAAGATATTCAATTATAAATTCAATGGTCATAATCATACCAATCACAATTCAACTTTTCACTACTGGCCAAAGAGAACCCTAGTCATGATCATACCAATAATCTATCCATCTTTACACTCAAGTGAAAGAGAATTTTAACATCAGGGTTATAAAAATGTTATATATGATAATAAAAATAATCTGATCAACAACTGAATTTAATTTCAAGAGCAATATTCATAAATCAACGATAATTTGGTCAGAAAAAGAAATCAATTTTTGTCATGAATAGTAACTCGTGAATAGTAACTCGTAAATAGTAACTCATAAATAGTAACTCGTGAATAGTACTCCGTATTCGCACATAGTACCGTATACATAAATAATGTCATATACGTAAATAGAGCCATATACATGAATAGTGTCATATACGTGAATAGTGCCGTGTACGTGAATAGTAACCCCGACTCAAAAAGGTAGAAATTCCACAATAAGATCCCTCCAATATGTCAGTATAATGATATTGAAAGAATAACAACATTATGAAAAATATAACATCCCTTAATATCCCTTACTATCCCTTATCTCAAAAGAGCAGCACTTCTGACTAGATATCGGATGACACTGAAGGAAACTTGCACTGATGAATAGCAACTCACCAAGTATCTAAATACTCACAAATATACACTCGATAATCTAAAGAGAAAAAGAGAGAAAACTTATGAATTTTGGTGTGATTTTTAATTCTAACTTAGCCCTCTATTTATAGGAAAATGTTAGCACGCCGAAGCAAACTTGACCTGCTACCTGATGGCTTTACCTGTTACTATTCCACCCACCAAAAATCAGCCATCTTCCCCAACAACCAAAAGTGGGGCCCACCCATTTTTAGAATTTTTCACCAAAATCATTTATAAACCTAATTTCCGAATTAGTCACCTCTTAAAATTCATAACAAATCATTCGTTCATTTTTAACGGTTCAAAATTTGTAAACATATACTCAACTTATATATGTATAACATATCCAAAAATCACAACGATCCAACGATCAGATTAAAAATTATAACTCACACAATAAAGCTGTAAGAACACCGATTTGATCTATTAATACCTCCAATTCGACAAAATACTGATAAAATACCTCAACATTAATTCCTTCATTTATAACCACATAAATAAATCCATCATTTATATCCACGTCAAATAAATATTTTATTATCATATAAATCAATAATTAATTATTCACAAATAATATTACAGAATCACAATTATGACAACCAGGCAGTTCCCAGGAAAGAGGGGGCTTTTCGATAAGGATTTCTCCTTACTAGCGCGCAATTAGGTGACCAAACCTCTCCTTGACAGAACTTTCTAGACATTGCCAATAATGCTATCTAATAATATTGTTCAAATAATATTAATTATTGATCTGATAATGGAGATATTGTGCAGTGACAATTATTGAACAACAATAATATAAAAGATCAACGTAGCAATTATTGAATCAATAAAATAAAATATTGAACAGTAATTACTATAACCATTATTGAGTAGTGCCTTCTTACGTAAGAATCAATAATTCAAAAAAATCATGTGCAAAACTGTGTGCTACTGTGCAACTACGCGTATTACTGTATTTTAACCACCAGGTATTCTAACAGTGTTGACGGTAACAACTACGTCGTTATTTATAAAAACTCAAACTTGTCGATTTCTTCATTTGACAGTTATTCTGTTATGGGGCCCATAAATGGTTGCGCCGTCGTACGAATATTCCCCGACAGAAAGAATATTCCACGACTAAATGAATATTCCCCGGCAACAATGAATATTTTATAACCACTTGCGTATTTTGAAAAAAAATTCATATATCACCCTTAACTTTAACTTTTATCAATTTAATCATTTACTGAATAGAAAAATTGAATACTTTTATTTCATAAAATTCGGGGTCTTACAAGTAAAGTCTTCACTGAGATTATACTGTTGATCCCTTGAGGAGTCAAAATTTTAATATAATTTTTAGGTAATTAGTGGAGTCCACAGGGGTTCAAGTTGCGGACATAATAGGTAAGTGGTTATGGCTCTCTGACTTCCCTGTTAGCTAGATCTTCATGCATCACATATAGAATGGCAAATTTCTTTCTTTCTGGAGCAAATATTCGACGTATGGAAATGTGTTGTTTTGAGTCTCAATTTATTTTTGATACTTATGGTAAGCCTTTCTCTGCAAATTTATTATTATGATTTTTATTAGCTTAATTTCTGCAGGGTTTATTCAGGTGCTGTAGCAGGTGCTAGAGAAGCTTTAATTAGTGGTGTGCCATCTATATCTATATCGCTAAACTGGTGAGTTGAATGTTCTATGGTACTTGTTGTTGCTCCATTGTTATTATTAAATAATGTAATACATTGGGTAATAATCTATTTCAGGAAAAAGGATGAAAGCCAAGAAAATGATTTCAAGGATGTAGTGTTTGTCTGTTTGCAACTAATAAATGCAGCTATAAGTGACAAGGATGCAATGATCTATTGCTTCAACCATTAGGATATGTTTTTCCTAGTTGCATTCTTCAAATTTGGCTAATAATCTATTGCTTCAACCATTGCATTCTTCAAATTTTTGTTAGTCCATATATATAAATATATATATATATATATATATATAATATATATACAAAAAGAAATAAAAGCCACGGACCGAAGTCTGGGTATACACACGCAACACGACTCTCAACGTGAAGAACAGTGTGTGCAAATATGAAGAGAAAGGCTTTAAAGTGTGTAAGAAGGCTTAAAGTGGACTGCCAAAGAATACTTCAATGACTTGAAATGGATGAAAACTCGGCTCCCGCCAGTAAAAATATAGCAATATATAAGCTCATAAGTGTTTACAATGAGAAAACACTCAGTTTAAATTGAGTGCAGAGTAAATTGGACAGGGCTTCCTTGCCTTTTTTCTTTGCAAAATAGCTACCCCAAGCCCTCTCTATTTATAGAGGGGGAGTCATAGATGCACCTGCGGCTACTCGGGGTGCCCTGGGTTGGTTCTGCAAGTACTGCCGTCTTGAAGTACGTGCACGCATGCAACGTGATATCCGCTCGAACTTTCAGAACTTCAATCTGGGCATCTAATTGAGGTGTATAAGACCTTTTTTGGTTTGCCATTGTCGAGAGCTACACAATGACATGAGATTAGAGGTTGTACGAAGTCAGGAAGATGGGACCATGCCCTTGGCCTTCAATCTTCAAATTTTATCCGATGTGCTGTCTTGTGCAGTAGTCACTCGGGATTGGCGCTTTTTGGTTCTTATAGGACATTGCTGTGTAGAATGTATGTATAAATGTTGAGACGGTGCAATATGGGATTGGGATGACAAAATAATGGTCCTGCCCTTCACCGGGGTTATCTCTGGTTTGAGTTATTTTAGCGGTCGTTGCTCAGGATTATCTCTGAGATTGGGCTGCTGCAGGTGTTGACCGTCCTCAGGGTTGTTTCTGAGATGTGCCTGACTTCCCGGGGTTATCTCTGGGCTTGGAGAATGAGTGCCTCGGGGCTTTTACCGAGTGTTCTGAAGCTGATTGCATGGGTTTGAAACAAGCATTTCCGGGGTTATCTCCGGAACTGCAACTGTATGCCTCGGGGTTATCTCCGAGGTTGACACTGTCATTCCTGATGTTGTTTTCGGGGCTGAGACTGAGTATATCAGGGTTATCTCTGAGATGACATGATCTTCTCTGGTGTGATTTCTGATATTTGAACTGCACTCCTCGGGGTTATCTCCGAGGTTAAAACTTAAACTCCTGGTGTTGTTTTCGGGGTTGAGGTTAAAACTTCCTGTAGTATTTCCAGGACTGAGATGGATATCTCAGGGTTATCTCTGAGATAGTAATACTGAATATCCCAGGGTTGTCTCTGGGATTGAACTGATATATCTTCCAGGGTTATCTCTGAAAGACGATTCTTCCTTCCTGTAATGTTAGTAACAGGTATGCAGAAAATTTTGAGTGTCTACAGATATTGCCCCTCTTTATCATATTCATGCAATGCAATGACATGGATATGATAAAGAATACTAGACACTTGAAATGTAACAAGATAATCATGATGTAATGTACAATAGCATGATGCAAGTGTATGTGGTTTGTTGGATTATTCTCCAACATGGTGGGATGATTGCTGGCTCCCCATGACTTCTATTGGGAACAAGCGTATCTCTCATATACAAGAGACTCTGTGGGGATGCATTTGGTCTGTTTGAGAATGTGTATAACATATTCCATCATCGATCCTCGCCAATAAGGATGTTTGTTGGAGTTACTGCCAACAGTATGTGTTGTCAGGATTGCCTGACCCTCGCTGAAGTGTACATCAATGGATGAAATCCCTGCTGGGGATAAATGCCAAGTCTGTTTGACCTTTGTTGATGTGTGCATCAAATGATGAAATCATCGGATGGCTTCTGACGCTTTGATGGGTTTAACTGTCATCGGCTGAAGTAACGTCAAGGTTGATTGACCTTCGTTGACATGAGCATCAACGAATGAAATCATCGGATGGCTTTTGACGCTTCAATGGGTTTAACTGCCATCAGCTGAAGTACCGTTAAGGTTGATTGACCTTCATTGACATGTGTATTAACGGATGAAATACGTGACACCCCCGTTGGGGAATCTGTATTTGGACAGATGAACATGTGTGATACCCCCGTCAGGGAATCTATATTTGGACAGATAAACATGCGTGATACCCCCCGCCGGGGAATCTATATTTGGACAGATGAACATGCGTGATACCCCCGCTGGGGAATCTGCTTGATCTTCGCTGACGTGTGTATCAACGGCTGAAATCATCGGATGGCTTCCGACGCTTCGTTGGATTTACCTGCCAACGGCTGAAGTGATGTCAAGGTTGCTTGACCTTCGTTGACATGTGCATCAACAGATATAAATGTGTGATGCCCCTGCCGGGGTTTAGTACTTTGGAATACATGATGCCCCCGCCGAGGTTGTGTACTTTAGAGTGCGTGATGCCCCCACCGGGGTTTGTTACTTTAGAATGCGTGATGCCCCCACCGGGGTTGTGAACATCAACAGAGGATAACGCGTGATACCCCCGCCGGGGATGTGTGCTTGAGAATTACGACCCCAAACTGACGACATTGGACCTTTGTGAGGTATTGTCGAATATGATTTGCAACTGATGAGATCATCGATATAGTATACCCTGTGTTTGGGCGAATACCAATGAATGATATGAAAGCCACTGTTTGGCCAAGGAAAACCAGGATTTCAGGCTATTCTCCTCAATCGCGTAGCATTTTTATCCCTGATTTGGCCTTTTCAGCTTGTGAGAACTCATTTGCAACTCGAACTGTACCGAGCCGGAGGGGTGGACCCCATCCAGTGGATTTTACCACACCATAGGATCGGTGGCATGTGACCAGAGTGGATGTACTCGTGATGTGCGTAGTGACGTATGTGTATATGCCACGGTATATGGATGAACTAGACATCGATGTTATCATGGCAGTGAGAGCTCTCAGGGAAGGTCATACCATTATTCCGCTGATTATGGCGGAGACGTTGAGGTCGGCCACGTTTTGCAGCACCTTCCTTGCAGGGGTATTTACATGCAATTCGATCATGTTATACGTGTGGTTTATGTCATACTTGAGACCAATTGGCACTTTTCGCCGACACATGTACTGCTTTACCCATGATATAGCCATGCCTTACTCCTTTCAGCCATCAGAGTGTACAGACGCTATGTCTTGGTCGGCATTTTTGGCAGGGATCGGAGATCCGTTTGGCATACTACCGTGCACAGGGCTCAGTTTACCCTATAGCTTCATTACTCATGCTCTGGGCATGGATTATCTCCCTCTGGCTTATTTGAGGGGCATGAGTACCTATCACCCACTGGCCGTGATGTCACAGTTTGACCAGTTCCAGGACTTTCATCCTTTTGATGGGGCATTAGGTCAGCATTTAACTTCTCGCCATCTATCAGCAGAGGATCGATCTCGAGTGTGTGCTTGTTGGGATCAGCGTGAGATAGCTAATTTTTCTGTTAGCCATCCAGGCTGTTTGCCAGGGTATTCTGCATGGATGGAGACAGAGACTTCATCGGCTGTGGCAGTATCCACAGTTTCGGAGATTGATTCAGATGGTGCAGAGCCCATGGAGGACATTGATTCCCACACCTAGGAGAAACCATTTACTGGGTTGCCAGCAGATCTTTTAGATTTTCCCAGTACTGGTACAGTCGTGATCCAGCATCCAGCGCATTATTTTGAGCAGAGTCTTCATCTGGTGACCTTCGTGAGAGATCAGGCTGGAGCCCTGATGTTGATAGCCCTAGATGGGAGAGACACAACTTTATTAGAGAGAGACGATGCCTTAGCACATAGAGATGCCGCTATTGTTGAGCGGGATGAGGCCAGATCAGCTAGAGATACAATGATAGTTGAGTGGGATAGCGCCATATCTGCCCGGGATGTAGGCGTTATAGATAGTACCACAGTGAGGTCCCTTACTAGTGCATGATTATAGATATGAGCACGTATATTGATGAGCACCACATCACCATGCAGATGGCTGTAGATCTGTTACCTCGTGTGGATACCCTTGTACAGGAGACCACAAAGTTAACTCCTTATTTTGAGAGAGATGCCATGTTGGGCTTTATAGCTCGCATATACACTAATTTGTAGATGGGCTTGTATTTTTCTGCACAGACTAGCTTAGCCATTTTGTCGTGTACAGTTTATATTGTATATATTAAATAACATTATATATAGCAGAGAAATATATTTTTGATCACTTCCCTTTTAGTTATGCCTTGTTGCTTGCTTGATATTTGCCTGTTTCTTCAGGGCTTGGGAACTTGATGTATTCTGAATTCCTCCTTGATGGATAGACATTGAGTTGTCTCGGGATATTTCAAAATGGATCGTTGATCTGTGAGTATCCCCTACCACCTATGGTGTATTGGGAGTGGTTTCTGTATGGAAATGTGAAGAGGAGTGTGACTTTCCTCTCCGAGATCGACCGCACCACAGATGGTCGTCAGTACTCCTATTTAAGAGGAGCCCAGTTAGTTCCATCTCTTATGGATTGGTGTTTCCCTTTGAGGATCAACCGCAGCTTAGATGGTCGCTGATTCTCCCATTTAGGGGGAGGTCAGGTAGTTCCATCCCTTTGGTCTGAAGCCGGTGAAAAGTGGTGGATTAAAGTTTGATCCCAGTACCATTGACAAGTGTTTGTGTTTTGGTAGGGGGTTAGACCGAACCATGAATGGCTGCCTATATATTCCTATTGAAGAGGAGATCAGTTCTGCGTAGTTCGAACCTGGTGTAGAGGTTCAACGATGTATGTGGCAACAAGGGTGTATAGATAATTTTGTTATTTTTGTTTTTATAATGAGAAGTGTGTAGAAATGTTTTTGTTGTTTTTTGTTTTATTGCGACCGGACCATATAAAATATGGCTGCCTACGTATTCCCGTGTATCAAGGAGTTCAGGTCGGTGTAGTTTACCCCGTGTTCAGGATGGTTTACAGCCAATGAAAAGTTTGATCCCATGTTTAGGACAAACTGCGGGTGAGAAAGTTTAATCCCATGTACTGGATAAACTGCGGGTGTAAAAAGTCTTATCCCTAATGTGGTAAAACTGTGGGTGTGAAAGGTTCAATCCCTAGTGGGATAACTGGAGTTGATTAAGGGTTCAAAACCAAGTTGAGAAAAAAGAAGGATCTGGCAATCCGAAACCAGGCTGCTGGTTCAAAAATGTGTTTGTCCTTGATGGGGCAGATGAGTGTAAAGAGAAGTTGTATGTAGTAAAGGGTTAGAAAACCTAAAATGACTGGGGATCTAATGATCCAAAACCATGATGTTTGCTTGATGGTGACCTCAGACATAGTACCGTTTCACGGTGTCTGAGTTGATAAGATGTGGAAATTCATCGACATCCATTTCCTGTAATCTGATAGCACCCCTTGTTAATACCTCCTTGACAATAAACTGGCCTTCCCAGTTAGGGGTGAATTTTCCCTTAGACTGATCTTGGTTATCAATGATCTTCTTCAAAACCAAGTCACGTTGTTTAAGCTGTCGTAGCTGGACTTTTCTGTTGTAGGACCTAGCAATCCTTTGTTGACCGTGAAAGATAGCAGCGGCATGCCTTTCGTCTATTAAAGACAATTGGTGATACCTATCTTGTACCCATTGGTCTTCATCCAGCTGAGCGTCTATCAACACTCTGTAGGATTCCATTTCCACTTCTACGGGGAGCACTACTTTCATCCAATAGGTTAATGCGTAGGGGGTTGCCCCAGTGGACGTGCGCATTGATGTTTTGTAGGCTAACAGGGTCAGAAGTAATAAGCCAGGCCATCCTTTATGGTTGGCAGACATCTTTTGCATAATCTTCTTGATATTTTTGTTAGCTGCTTCAACAACACCATTCATCTTTGGATAGTAGATGACGGAGTTGAGATGTTTGATATGGAATTTACTGCACAACTCCTCCATCATTTTTTTGTTTAGGTTCTTATCATTGTCTGATACAATTACCTCTGGTTGTCTATATCGACAAATGACATTGTTTTTGATGAAAATAATGATAACTTCTTTGGTAACCCTGGGGAAGGAGGCTGCTTCTACCCACTTGGTGAAGTAGTTTATCATGGTGAAGATAAACCGATGCCCATTACTGGCTTTGGGCCCGATCACGTCCATTCCCCACATTGAGAAAGGTCAAGGCGAACTCATATTGTGTAGTTCCCTCGGAGGGGGCGTGGATAGCATTCCCATGAATTTGGCACTGATAACATCTCTTGACGTGATCATCTCATACGTTCATTTTTAACGGTTCAAAATTTATGGACATATACTCAACTTATATATGTATAACATATCCAAAAATTACAACAATCCAACGGTCGGATTAAAAATTATAACTCACGCAATATATCTCAAAAATACTGGTTTAATTTTTAATACCTCCATTCCGACAAAAATACTGATAAAACACCTCAACATTAACTCCTTCATTTTTAACCACAATAAATATATCCAACATTTATATCCACATAAAATAAATATTTCCTTATCGTATGAATCAATAATTAATTATTCACAAATAATATTACAGAATCACATTTATGACAACCAGACTGTTCCCAGAAAAGAGGGGGCTTTCCAATAAGAATTTCTCCTTACTGGCGCGCAATTAGGTGACCAAACCTCTCCTTGACAGAACTTTCTAGACATTGCCAGTAATGTTATCTAATAATATTATTCAAATAATATGAATTATTGATCTGATAATGGGAAATACTGTGCAGTGACAATTATTGACACAACAATAATATAAAATATCAACGCATCAATTATTGAATCAATAAAATAAAATATTGAACAGTAACTACTGTAACAATTATTGAGTAGTACCTTCTTACGTAAAGATCAATAATTCATCAATACTATGCATCCACGCGTATTACTGTATTTTAACCACCGAGTATTCCAACAGTGTTAACGGTAACAACTACGCCATTATTTATAAAAGCTCAAACTTGTCGTTTTCTTCATCCGACAATTATTCTGTTATGGGGCCTACAAATGACTGCACCGTCGTACGAATATTCTCCGACAACAAGAATATTCCATGACCAAATGAATATTCCCCGACAACAATGATTATTTTATAACCACTTGCATATTTTGCAAAATTTGCACATTTCACCCATAACTAGAGAATTATATCAAAATAATATCTTATTATTCACAATAATAATTAGAAGAAATTTGATTTTATTTATAATAAGTTGGGGTCTTACAACCTCCCCTCCTTATGAAATTTTGTCCTCGAAATTGACATACGTACCTGGTGTTTCGAAAAGGTGAGGATACCTCACTTTCATTTCTGATTCCAACTCCCAAGTCATTTCTTCAATAGCATGGTTTCTCCACAAAATCGTAACTTGTGGTATAACCTTGGTGCGTAGGACATGCTCTTTCATATCCAAGATCTTAACAGGTACTTCTTCGTATTTTAAATCTTCGGCTATCTCATCTGTTTCTAACGCAACAATATGGTTTGGGTCTTTCACATATTTATGAAGCATGGATATGTGAAAAATATTATGAACACGAGACATACTTGGAGGTAATGCGAGTCTATAGGCCACATTTCCTATTCGGTTAAGAATCTCAAATGGACCAACAAATCGTGGATTGAGCTTTCCTCTTTTTCCAAATCTTGTAACTCCCTTTCATGGAGCAACACGTAATATTACATGATCTCCAATATTAAACTCCACGTTCTTTCTATGAAGATCAGCATAACTCTTTTGTCGATCTTGTGAGGTTTGAATACTTTGTCGAATCATTTGGATCTTTTCTGTAGTCATGCGTACTAATTCTGGTCCCAACAACGTTGCTTCTCACACCTCGTCCCAGCATACTGGAGAACGACACTTTCGTCTATATAACGCCTTAAATGGAGTCATGCCTATACTTGCTTGATAACTGTTGTTGTAGGAGAATTCCACTAGTGGCAAGTACTTATCCCAACTTCCTTTAAAATCTAGGACACAAAGTCTTAATAGATCTTCAAGGGATTGAATAGTCCTCTCTTGTCCGTCCGTTTGAGGATGGTATACCGAACTAAATCGTAAATCCGTGCCCATAGCTTTCTGCAAGCTAACCCAAAATCGTGAAGTGAATCTTGGGTCACAATCCGAAAATATGGATACTGGCATGATATGCAATCGGACAATCTCATTCACGTACATACGAGCAAGACGTTCAAGGGAATGAGTCTCACGTATCGGTAAGAAATGGGCAGACTTGGTTAATATATCAACAATAACCCAAATCGCATCTATGTCTTGAGAAACCTTGGGAAGACCCGTAACAAAATCCATAGTAATGTGTTCCCACTTCCATTTCAGAATCTCAAGTGGTTGTAATGGACCCTTTGGCACTTGATGCTCCGCCTTTACACGTTGACAAGTTAAAAACCTCGAGATAAACTCTGTGATCTCTCTCTTCATATTGTTCCACCAAAATGTATGTCAAATATTATGATACATTTTGGTACTCCCAGGATGGATTGCAAACGGTGTGTTGTGTGCCTCCATCATGATTCTATGATTCAAGTCAGAATCATTAGGAACACAAAGTCTGGAGTTGAATCTAAGTATTCCTTCTTCATCGATTCTTGCTTCTGGAATAGCACCTTCTTGCACTTTCTTCTTCATACGCATCAGCTCCATATCCGTAGCTTGAGCAGCTTTAACTTTATCGATTAAAGTCGGTTCTACTCGTATATTCACCATCATCATGTGGGTCCCTGGAGTCTTTAATTCTACCTCCATCCTTTGCAAATCATACAGAATGGGCCTTTGCATTGACAATATCGCACTCATACTCGCATATGATCTTCTACTCAATGCGTCAGCTACTACGTTCGCTTTTCCAGGATGATATTGAATAGTGTGATCGTAATCTTTCAATAGTTCAAGCCAACGTCATTGCCGCATGTTAAGTTCTTTTGGGGTGAAGAAATATTTGAGGCTTTTATGTTCCGTATAAATCTCACTTTCTCCCCATACAAGTAGTGTCTCAAAATTTTCAATGCGAATACGACTGTTGCCAACTCTAGATCATGAGTAGGATAATTCCTCTCATATTCTTTGAGTTGTCGTGAGGCATAGGCTATGACTTTCCCATGTTGCATGAGAACGCATCCTAACCCTTTGCCTGAAGCATCGCTGTATATAACAAATCCATCCGTACCGGATGTTATTACCAGAACAGGTGCCGAAATGAGTCTCCTCTTGAGCTCTTGGAAACTCTTCTCGCATTCCTCACTCCACAATTATAACGTGCTTTGGATGACATCGCGCAGTTTGGACTGATGTGTCCCTCCCCTCTGCATTTGAAGCATATGATAGGTGGTCGTTCTCCTTCCTTAACAACGGATGTTGGTGTTGACGTCTTTCCATCATTGTTGAGTCTCCTTTTCTTGAAATGTCCATTTTTATTGTCTTGGCTATGATTACCACCGAAGTGGTTACTATTTCTGGCATGTTGATTCCCTCCACGTTTGTTGTCACCGCTTCGATGACTGTTACCACTGGTATTTTTATTCTGCCGGCTGCTTTCTCTTGGTTGCGTTGACTCGTTATCGCGCTCCAACAACTGAGCCCTATTTACAACATCTGAATACAAACACAGTTTATGAGAAATAAGATATTGTCGTATCTCCGGTTTCAAACCTCTTAAAAACATTCGGGTCATTCGCTCCTCATTATCAACCAAATGGGATGCAAACCGGGATAACTCCACAAATTTAGCCTCGTATTGCGACACAGTCATATTGTTTTGTTCCATCTTGATAAACTCCACCTCCTTCATGTGACGAATACTTTCAGGAAAGTACTTGTCGTTGAACAACTCTTCGAACTTCTCCCAAGACATCTTGAGTGCGTCAGGCTGGGTACGTTTTACAGATTTCCACCAGTAATTTGCCTCTTCACGCAACATAAAGGTGGCGAAGGGAACCTTTTGTTCCTCGTAGCATCCCAAGACATCAAATATCTTGGTTATCTGCTTTATCCATGCTTCCGCCTTAAGTGGTTTTGGCTCTCCAATAAACTCTGGTGGTCCCAGCTCCTTGAACTGTTTGGCGGTGACCGTCTGAGAGTTGCCAGTGTTTCCACCTGCATTTTGGACAGGAGCCGCTCTCTCCTGATGTTGCATGAATTGCATAAAGCCTCGGAATATTTCATCATTCATCATTTGGTCAGTGTTGTTGTTTGCATGAGGATTGTCGCCTTCCTGATGCACATTGTCCTGGTTATTGATATGTGGAAACTCAATGGTCTCCTATGCTCCATTGATGTTCTCAACATTCTCGGATGCCATTTTCAAATACTGCCACAAAACAAAGGTTAATTGACATGAAACATATTATCCCTACACTCTGACTGACCAATTAAATACCAAATAAACTTAGCTAGGTCATAGTAGCGAAGGAATTCCCCATCTCTCCCCTCCTAGTTCTAGTCTCACATCTTAGCCAGGGATCATATCCCTAAGCTTTGATACCAACTGTGACGCTCCCAAAATAGGTATACATCACCTATTCTGAGTCGTCAAATACATAGTACAGAATACAAATACAACTTAATAATAAGCTGCGAGTTTGAATATAAATATTGTCTACTAGAGATTATACAAACTCAAAAGGAGTCCTCATTATAATTATTATCACACTATTTCACAGAATAGTGAGGACTACTAATGCTATCATCTGGCCCGTCACTCCGTTCCCTGACTAGTCCCTGATACGTTCTCATTTCCTAAAGAGAACAATGAAAGTAAAAGGGTGAGCTCAACTAGCCCAGTAAGAAATATTATGACTAAGATAATGCAGAATATATTATCGTTAGCCTTCAACAGTGTTAAACTGATTCAATATAACAACCATCAAGTTTAACTGCAGCGGAACAAACAATCCATTAAAAGAGTCAAGTAGAGAATAAAATCTATTATCTTTTATGATTTAAAAGATTTTTCATCACTTTTATCGCTGGGAATCAGCTTAATAAATAATCCACATCATCGAATCACCCCTGCACTACGGCCAAGGATATTCTTTAGTATCACGACCACAATTATCCATGCACTACGGGCCAAGAATATTTGTGTATTCAATAATGGTCATGATCATGCCAACAATTGTCCATGAATGCACTACGGGCCAATGAGGACTTTTACCACATCATTTGTAACATTACGGTCATGATTACACCGAATAATCCCTAGTCATAATC
Source organism: Panax japonicus (assembly GCA_020205505.1). NCBI lineage: Eukaryota > Viridiplantae > Streptophyta > Magnoliopsida > Apiales > Araliaceae > Panax > Panax japonicus. The sequence continues at coordinate 43,499,655 of CM035104.1, read as the reverse complement.
ATACCAAGTCCATCTATGCACTATAGGCAACAGATGACTTTCAACAAAATATAAACATGAGGATGATGACAATGATATAAGAATTCAATAAAACAAGTTCAAGAATTATTTTATCTAGGAACTAATAACGTCCAAATTGTCAACATGATACTGCTTTGTAGAGTAAAATTCAAGAATGCTCAGAAGAATATTTTCATGAAAAGATACTGGATGAAGCGAAAATATCAAGGATATTCCACTAATTTCATGGAGTATAGAAGTTAAAACTTTAACCAACTGAGTATAATAAGGAATGGAATAACAAAAGAAATCACCAGGCATGCGATAGACAGCACAGGCAGGTTATTCCAACAGAATAATAAATAACGGAATCAGGTCCGGCATAAAACGTACAGACGGGATATTCCAACAGAATAATAAAGACGAAATCAGGTCCGACGTAAAACGCACAGACATGATATTCCAACAGAATAATAAAGACGGAATTAGGTCAGGCGACAGGATATTCCAACAGAATAATAAAGACGAATCAGGTCTGGCGTAAAACGCACAGACAGGATATTCCAACAGAATAATAAAGACGGAATCAGGACCGACGTAAAATGCACAGACAGGATATTCCAACAGAATAATAAAGACGGAATCAGGTCCAGCATAAAATGCACAGACAGGATATTCCAACAGAATAATAAAGACGAAACTAGGTCCGGCGTAGAACGCACAGACAGTATGTTCCAACAGAATGATAAAGAATGGAACAACAGAAGAATTTCACCAAGTATAGTGTAGCCCGCGTATACAGATTATTCCAACAGAATAATAAAGAATGGAATAACAGAAGTTCTCTTCATAGATAAGAAAGAAATAATACTCCCTACCTTTAGAAAAACTGGATACTGGAATAGTGAGGTAGCAGACTTCTCTTCTTCTTTCTATAATTCTCTTTATAATAATCGCTCTAAAGCTTTTGTGAATTGGTGAGAAATGAAGGAAGAATGAGCTTCTATTTATAGAAAAATATAGTTTCGATAATTGCACGTTTTGGGGCTCGAAAATTTTCAGTACAATACCTCCAACTTTTCCTTTATTTTTAATTTAGTCATGGAAGTATTATCAAACTTGCACCACCTCCCCTAATAGTAAATAATGTGATTCAATAGTAAATTATGTGAATCAATAGTTCTAGACATGTGAAAATACGAATTACAGTATAGTACCTCCATCTATACCTCTATTTTTAACTTAATCATGCAAGTATTATCAATCTTGCACCAACTCCCCTAATAGTAATAAGAATGTGAAAAAATAGTATACACATGTGAACAAATAGTTATAATCATAGTGAAATAATAACAATCAATTGCTCATTTATCCGGTTAAATACCCGATTGGTCAATATAACCTCCAAACATCAATTATTATCGAAATAATTGTTGATTTTCACTAACACAATTAATTCCAACACAATGAAACCATTTTTATCAAAAATATAAATTTTGAAATTTTGTAGTTTGACTTTTCCCAAAAAAGTCAACTGCTGACTTTTTGACCAAATAGTGAATTCTGAAAATTTTTGTTTTTATAAACTATTTTTACTAATTTCATCATTCCGGACTCAAATATCACGTTCGGGTCTCCAAATTCAACTCTGAACACAACTTCAATTTTAATAACATTCATCATTAATATTATAACTCAAAATATTTATCAATCAGGTCGTTCCCAGGAAAGAGGGGGCTTTTTAATAAGGATTTCTCCCTATTGGCACGTAATTAGGTGACCAAACCTCTCCTTGACAGAACTTCTAGACATTGTAAATATTGCAATTTAATAATATTAATAATTTTGTCGTCTCAATTATTACTTTAATAAAATAATATATTATGTTGATGATACTATGACAATAATTGAATCAATAATATGAGAGATATGATGTAGCAATTACTGTAGCAATAATTGAGTATAACTGAGTGACTTCTCACGTAAGCATCAATAATGAATACCATGTGCTACTATGCAACCACGCGTATTACTGTATTTTTACTACCGGGTATTTCAACAGTTAACGGTAAAACTTCTGCCGTTATTTTCATAAAGTATTTTTGTCGTTTTCTCAATCGAAAATAATTTCGTTGTGGGGGGTCCACCAATGATTGTGCCATTGTACGAATATTCCTTGTTAAAACGAATATTTCCCGACCAATCGAATATTATATAACAACTTGCGTATTTTACAAAATTTATAAATATTATCCACAACTATAACATTATATCAAATCCACACCATAATATTCAAAAATATATTTTGAGAAAATTGAATCTTTATTCAAAAAGGGTCTTACAACTGTATGCTCTTCTGCTAGGTACTTAGAAACTTTCTCATGCTTGCCACCATGATGACGTTTGTGATCTCCTTTCTTGATACTTGATGCTTTCTCATGATGGACTTACTAAGATGATTGTGAGCTCTTCTCTATGGTACTTAGATTCTTTCCATGATGGACATCAAGATGACATGACGCTCTTCTTTCTCTCGGCAGTTCAGAGCACTCTTCATGTAGTAGAACTCTCACTTCTACATTGTAGAACTCTGACTTCTACTTCTTTCTTTGTCTGAAGTGTTCTTAGTGGATCGTAGAGTGAGGCTTCGGACTCACTATCTCACATGGTTTGGAACAGTCCACCTTTTTACTCCAAACTCGGTAACTCCAACAACCCAAGATCATTGAAGCTCTTCTGATTTATACTCCTTCCCAATCCTTCCGTTGGAAAGTAGCCCTTGAAAGCTATTCAAATATCTTCATAAATCTCGAGTTGACTGAGGTAAACTGCAGATGTGACATGTCATGACTTTTCTGACACAGCAGTCTACTGTTTCACATACCCCGTCAGAGATGTCACTTTAATGTCTTGGGCAGGTCGAAGACTTTATTTCTAGTTTTTGATTTCTTGATCAAAGGTTGTCCTTTTGCATCGATGCTCTCAATAAGCTTTTGTCTGAATATTACCCTTCAGATTGAACCGTTGCCAATGCTTCAGTCTTCAGTTGTTCGAACTCTACGATTCTGATGCATGTCTTCATGGACCTGATCGTAGTGTCTTGTTGACTGGTAGAGACAACACTACGATCTTGAAGAGTGTTGATTGGATCTTCAATGTACAACACCACTTCCTTCTTTTGTGTAGTGCTTCAACACTTCTATTTTCCTTAACAGCTCTCGGATACTAATGGCTTGACTTCTTTGTTCCGGTCCATTCTGAGTAGCAAGACACTTCAAATTTGTGGTGTGTCCAGCTCGATTTCTCCTTGTGATCTCTCGTTCACTTATCATCAATGGACTGACCCAATGCTTAATCACTTTAGCCTTGTTCTTTAGAAGCTGTTCAGTATCTTTGTATGCACTCCATCATATCTTTCTTTATTTGGCAAACACTACGATCCTAGTTACTTCTAAGATCGTTGTCTTCTGTCTACTTGACAACTACTGCACTTGCTGATTTTCCTTAGTCAATTACTGAAGTCTTCTTCTGATCTCCTTGTGGAAGACTTCATTTCGAATGCCTTCATAACTCAATCTTGATGCTGATTGGGTTGGTGCTTAAATCTTCTGTTAGCTTGCATGCCATTTGTTGAGTGCTCCCTGGTTTCCTTCAGATGTGATGTATCTTTGCAGTGCCAACCAGAGGCTTCATTCCTTTGGATTTTATGGGAGTGCTCATTTGTTGAGAATCGTATTTGCTCTACGATTCTGCCTTGGCATTGTGAGCACAGCGGTTGAAGTCGTAGTTTTGCACTCTACGATTCAGCTTCGACTGTGCAGACACTACGACTTCGAGATCAGATCTTGACACTCTACGATTTCTGTATATGTGCTCAATGTCTTCATCTGATCTTGCTCGACTATGATCTCTACCTCTGGTATGATCAGTAGACTCAACGTGTGATGCCCCCAAAATAGGTATACATCACCCATCTTGAGTCGCCAAATACATGGTACAAAATTTAAATACAACTTAATTATACAACAGTCGTGTAAAATACGACAAAACATAATCTAAGAGTTTTAATAAGAATATTATCATCTAGACAATATCCACACTCAATAGAGTCTTGATTACATTTTTTGTCACACTATTTAATAAAATAGTGAGGACTACTAATGCTATCATCTGGACCGTCACTCCATTCCCCGACTAGTCTCGGCTACGTTCTCATTTCCTAAAGATAACAATGAAAGAAAGGGTGAGCTCAACTAGCCCAGTAAGAAATATTATGACTAGGATAATGCAGAATAAATTATCATTAGCCTTCAACAGTGTTAAACTGATAAAATATAATAAACATCAAGTTTAACTGCAGTGAAACAAGCAATCCATTAGAAGAGTCAAGTAGAGAATAAAATCTACTATCTTCTATGATTTAAAAGATTTTTTATCACTTTTATCGCTGAAACTCAGCTTAATAAATAAACCACATCATCCATGCACTACGACCAAGGATATTCATTAGTATCACAACCACAAATTATCCATGTACTACGGGCCAAGGATATTCGTGTATTCATCAATGGTCATGATCATGCCAACAACTGTCCATCAATGCACTACGGCCAATGAGGATTTTTTACCACATCATTTGTAACATTATGGTCATGATTATACTGAATAATCCCTGGTCATAATCATACCATGTCCATCTATGCACTACAGGCTACAGATGACTTTCAATATATTATAAACATGATGATGATGACAATTCAATAAAACAAGTTCAAGAATAAATTTTAAAGATTTATAAGTTAATTTATCCTGAACTCAATAACGTCCAAATTGTCAACATGATACTACTTTGTGGAGAAAAATTCAAGAATGCTCAGAAGAATATTTCCATGAAAAGATACTGGATGAAGCGCAAATATCAAGGATATTCCACTAATTTCATGGAGTATAGAAGCCAAAACTTTAACCAACTGAGTATAATAGAATATATGAAACCGCAAATGGATTTTTGCCTCCATGCGGTAATCCACGTAGATAGATTATTCGAACAGAATAATAAAGAATGAAATAACAGAAGAATTCACCAGGCGTGCGTAATTCGCACAGACAGGTTATTCCAACTGAATAATAAAGAATGGAACCAGGTCATGCGTAATCCGCACAGACAGGATATTCTAACAGAATAATAAAGAATGGAACCAGGTCATGCGTAATTCGCACAAACAGGATATTCTAACAGAATAATAAAGAGTGGAACCAGGTCATACGTAATCCGAACAGATAGGATGTTCCAACAGAATAATAAAGAATGGAATAACAACAGAATTCGCCAGGCATGAGATAGACCGCACAGACAGGTTATTCCAACAGAATAATAAAGAATGGAATAACAACCCTTACGAGTATTGAAAGAAAATAACTCTCTTCATTAATACGAAAGAATAATACCCCTTACCTTAGAAAAACTGGATACTGGAATAGTGAGGTAGCAGACTTCTCTTCTTCTTTCTCTCAATAATTTCTCTCTATAATAATTGCTCTAAAGCTTTTGTGAATTGGTGAGAAATGAAGAAAGAATGAGCTTCTATTTATAGGAAAATATAGTTTCTATAATTACACATTTTGGGGCTTAAATATTACAGTATAATACCTTCCTCTTTTTCTTCATTTTTAATTAGTCCTGCAAGTATTATCAAACTTGCACCACCTTCCATAATAGTAAATAATGTGAATCAATAGTTCTAGACATGTGAAAATACGAATTACAGTATAGTACCTCCATCTATACCTCTATTTTTAACTTAGTCACGCAAGTATTATCAATCTTGCCCCACCACCCCTAATAGTACAAGAATGTGAATCAATAGTACACATGTGAACAAATAGTTATAAGCATGTGAAATAATAGCAATTATTTACTCATTTATCCGATTAATTACCCAATTGGTCAATATAACATCCAGACATCAATTATTATCGAAGTAAATGTCGATTTCCACTAACACTAATAATCCCAACACAATGGAACTATCAATTTCATCTTTAATCAACACAACTTATTCATCATTAATATTATAACTCACAATATTTAACAACCAAGTCGTTCCCAGGAAAGAGGGGGATTTCCGATAAGGATTTCTCCTTATTGGCGCGTAATCAGGTGACCAAACCTCTCCTTGACAGAACTTCTAGACATTGTCAATATTTTAAATAATAATATGAATAACTTTTTTGTCTTAATTATTGATTTAATAATATAACATATTATACAGATGATACTGTGACAATAATTGAATCAATAATATGAGAGATATGATGTAGCAATTACTGTAGCAATAATTGAGTATAACTGAGTGACTTCTCACGTAAACATCAATAATCAGTACCGTGAGCTACTATGCAATCACGCATATTACTGTATTTTTACTATCGGGTAGTTCAACAGTTTTAACGGTAACACTTTCGCTGTTATTTTTATATAAAGATAATTCTGTCATTTTCTTACTACGACAATACTTTCGTTATGGGGTCCACCAATGATTGTGTCGTCGTACGAATATTCCCTATTAAAATGAATATTCCCCGACCAATCGAATATCATATAACCACTTGCTTACTTTGTAAAATTTGTAAATATTACCCACAACTATAACATTATATCAAATCCACACCATAATATTCAAAAATATATTTCGAGAAAATTATTCTTTATTCATAAAAGTTGGGGTCTTACACTACGACTCTGAGTGTAGTCTACGATTCTTGACTTGGCTTCGGAAGATACTCAGTCGGCTCGTAGGCAGGCTGTCTCTACGATTCTGAACATGACTTCCTCAGCAGACTTCGGCTTCGAGGAAGTTCTACTCGACACACTACGATCCTTCCTCGTCTCTCCTAGCAGTCTACGAACTCTAAGATCTACTATTTTGCAGACTACAATTCTGCCTCGACAGCTCTCGAGTTTTCCTTGACTCTCATGGCAGACTACGATTTTTGGGGTAGTACTCGACAATCAGACAAGCCTATCTATTACATCATAAGATCAACCTAACATGCTAGATCTTTCTATGTTTATAGTCCTTGTACATCGTTTCTTTTTAAGGACTTTACAAAGCTATTTTGCTTATGTAGGATCAACCTAACATACTTGATCAATTCATTCTAAGTCCTTGTACACATGTTTTTATTATTTATCAAAGGACTTTAAAGCTTTTCTTAATGCAAGCATACTTGCATATTCATTCATATATATCATAATCAAATCATATGTAAATAGGAATAACATTCACATGTTTATTCCTGACAATATGCTTTCACTTAATATATATGAAACTGTTTAATCATACAAAGTATTAGCATGTACTGACAAAACAACTGCTAATATTGTACAGAAAAGTAAGCAGTTATTATTATCTACAGGGCAGAAGGAGTTTCTGCCCGTTTTACCCTTGTCGGCCAATGAAGGAAGTGCTGCTCCAATTGGCATGGGTGAAGTCCTGATGGACTGCAGTGTAGGAGGGGCAGTCATCTTCCTCCTTTTCCCGAATGATGACCATTACGTCTGGGCAATCATCACCTGGGGTGTATCTATTTGTATGTTCATCATGGATAATGATGCGTACGTTTGACATCATCATGATGATGTCTTGTTTACGCCTTCGTTCCTCTTCTTCCACTTCGGGATTTGGAACCAAGACTTTTTTCCCTTTGACCGGTATCGATTTAGGAAATAACATAGCCATTACATGGGCAGGCACCTTTATCGGAGATCGTATAAGCTCAGGAACTGTAGGTGGAGATAATCGCCATGTGGCTGAAGCTGAAGGAATCTATTTATGCTTATGAGGATTCCTGTGACTGAAACTTGTAAACTAGCCTATTTCGACTGTCCCTTTTTGACTGGACACTTGAATTGGGCGCTTAATGCCCTGATTGTCTTTGCCCAACCCTTGTCCAGGTTGATAACCCAATGACATCATTTCTTAAGTGGCCGACATTACTTCAGCAGAAATCTGCAGTATGAGAGCTGGCGCCCCAACAAGATGGTAATGAGTGTTACTCACCTCCAGGGCATGAAAACTGACCGGCTGAACTTCTGAATTGAAGCTGATGAGTGGTATGTCACCTTGTTCAGGACATTCCAGCTCAGCGTCAACAGTGACTAGGCTATTGTTAATAATATATTTAAGTTGCTGATGAAGAGTGTAGGGGACTGCCTCGGCCATATGAATCCACGGTCTTCCCTATAGCAGGTTGTATCCTGTATCTATTTTGAGAACGTGAAAAGATATACAGAATGTATGTGGACCAATCTCCATTGGCAGTTCAATCTCCCCAACAGAGTTTCATCGGGATTCGTCGAAAGGTTTAATAACCGTATGGCTGCTTCGAATCCGAATGAGATTGATGTTCATCTTCACCAGAGTAGCATAAGGATAGATATTCAAAGACGATCCTCCATCTATCAAGACTTCTCCCACCATATATCTGGAGGACAAAACCGTAATGTGCAACAACTTGCAATGACCAGTCCCTTCGGGAGGTATATCGTCATCAGTAAAAGATATCACATTGTTGTTAAAAATGTGATCCACCAGATGCTGGAATTTCTCAACTTCTATTGACTTAGGTAGTTGGGCTTCTTCCAAAACCCTAAGTAATACCTTCCTATAATCTTCAGACGAGAAAACCAAGTCCAGTATGGAAATTTGATGTGGAGCTTCTCATAAGCTTAAAACCACCTTGGCTTCATTATGGCCCATAGTACGGAGAAATTCTTCCACCTTTTCCATGGGAATCTTCCCCTTTGTCTTGATGGTAGGTTTCATTACCCGTTGGGGAAGATATAGTGGATTATCTTTCGACACTGCAGCAGTTATATGATATGTGGATCCTTCAACCTCTCCATAATTCCATGGAACTTTCTGTTGCACTGATAACAGGATATTGTAGTCTAAATGGAAAGATAATTGGCTCTGGCGCAGCCACTTTCAAAGGATTATCAACTCCTTTGAGTTGAATTGGTTGGATTGTATGTGAGGGAGTAGCTGCATCTGTCTCATAAGATATGACTGCTACAACTTCCTTCCACTCTGTAGGAAACACGTCCCTACTCTCTAGTACTACAGCATCATCATCTGCCATCTGTAGGACACCGCTGTCAATTAGGTTCTAAATAAGGTGGCGGAGTGTCCAACATTCTTCTGTACTGTGACCGCTAGATTGGGAGTGATACTAGCACACTCCATTGAAATCAAACCATCTTGAACGCATGTTGATTGGAGATAGCAGAGCTGTGATTCTTCCTTCCTGCATCAGCATCTACAATATTTCTTCCATCAGTTGGCCTAGGTATGTAAATTCCCTTTTATTGGCAAAATCCCGACGGGCTTTGGCTATTTGCTCTTTTGGAAATGTTATCCTCCAGTGTTTCCCTTTTTGGAGTACGCGGTGGAGTGTTTGTGACAATAGAAAGAAGATTAGCATGCTCTTGACTAAATAATTGGCGTGTGACTTGATGTTGATGGACCACCAGTTCTGCCAATTGGTTAAGTTGCTCACACAGAGCATTCATTTTCCGTTCCATTATAAACTGGAACTTTGTATAGTCCCACTTGTCAGCATTATCCTTGTTGCTCTGGGAAGATCCACCATTAAATTGGAACTCTGTCCACTGCTTTAATTAATCATATTGACCTCTTCTTCTTTGTGTTGAGGAAGTGGGTTGTCTTGCACATGGGGTTGGTTGGGTTTGGTGACCATGATCTCGCCGTTGTCTATTAAATCTTGGATCTTGTGTTTCAAGGCCCAGCAATCCTGAGTATCATGCCCCGGAGCTCCGGCATGATAAGCACACTTCCGAGTAGCATTAAAACCTCTCCCATTCCAGTTTGCTGGTGGAAGAAGATTAGTAATTTTCTTCTGAGTGGTCAGAAGATTGAGAATGTTCTCGAGTGAGTCCCCTAAGGGTGCGAACACTCGATGGCGTTTGACTTCTCCACCCTTAGGTAATGAAGGGTTTGAAAATTATGCTTAAAAGGGAGTGTAGTATCAAGGAAACATCCTCCTCTTTCTTTTTATGGACCCTCTAGGGGTTGTTTCCATAATTTTTGGACTGAATGTGCTCAACAACAGCTTTAAGGGCAGCTAGGTCTTGAATCTTTTCTGACTTCAATCGCATCTCAACCATCTCCCCATGTTTAATCATTTCAGAGAATGGTTTACCAATACCAGCTAAGACTCTCTCATATAAAGGAGCTTTTTGTATGTCTATGAAGGTCATCACCATCTCTGACTCATTCATAGAGGGAACAACTTGAGCAGCAAGCTAGGCGCCTCCACCTTTGAGCATATTCTCTAAAAGATTCATTGGTTTGTTTCCTGACTTTAGTAATTTGGTATTGGTCAGGGGCCATTTGAGGCTGGAAGCTGTACTGAGTGAGGAAGGCACGAGCTAGCTCCTCCCATCTATGAATCTTTGAATTGTCTAATATGGTATACCACGATCAGGCTTCTCCAGTTAGACTTTTCTGGAACAGCTGTATCCTGAGCTTCTCGTCCTTGGTATAAGATCTGAGTTCTTCAATGAATATCTTTAAATATGTATAAAGGTCTCCTAACCCGTCATACTTTTTAAAGTTAGGAGTCTTAAACTTCTCTGGATAATGCACACCCGGGAATATACAAAGGTCAGCATATGATACACTCCCATGTGCTCCAATCCCTTTGATAGAATGGATGGACTCTTCCATTTGAAGGACCTTCTTTCTGATATCACCGGTGTCTAGATCTTTTCTGAGATTGGTGGTATCATGAAGTTTATTGGTTGTATCCAACTGAGCATCAGGTACAAGAGCTTCTTTGTCCGTACCTTGTGTTCCTCCATGTGCAGAGGATTCAGTATGTATGGGAACCCTTGTACCCTAAGTGGATTGGTGTAGTTCTTTAAGCAGAACAGCCAAATCTGTAATTTGTTTACTTAATCCGTCAAATTCTTCATGAGAGACAGGATTAAGATTAGCATGGTCAGATGAAGACATAATTGGTAGTAGGCTCGTGGCCTTTTTGGACTTTGAACGGGTAATAGGTCCGATTGTTTCCCTGCGAAAAACTAACGTAGTTTAGTTTTAGGGAATGTATAAAATGTTTGCATGTTATATGATGTATCCGTTTTAGGAGTATTATCCTGCAACACGAATGTTAGTTGTTTGTAATACAGGATAGCATTTAATATTTGTAAATATGCATGTTCACATATTTCTTCATATTTCTCATTAATGGAGATCAATATGGAATGAAATTATAAGTAATTGACCTTACGAGTAATTTGAAATGAGAAAGCATGAAGAGACTTTCCTCTGCGTTTGGTTTATAAGAGGCTGACCTATCTTAGGCTACTTGTTGGGTAAAATCTAATTACGCACAACAAGCAAGTATACGTGGTCAACAAGTAATATAATATTAAGTAGAGTACCGTTCCCACGAGGAATTATTAATACAAATCACCAAGTACTAACCCGTAACTAACTCAATCTTATTTAAACGAGTGAATTTTAATTTATAAATAAACTAATTCTAATTACCACTAGTTAAATTAAGATTACAGAGATTTAAGATCACAACTTCACTTATTGCTTCATTTAAGTTAACACATTTCTCATCAATTATTCTTGTTGGGCTTCGACACAGAAACGCACAGCGGAAATTAAAATTTTAAAGCAATTTTCGAAACCCTAAAACAGGATCCATGCGAAAATCAATTAATTCAGAGGTTTAGAGATAATACCAGATATAAACAAAAATGAGAATCTGAAACCGACTGCGCCTCGAATCTCCAACGCAATACAAACCGATTACGCCTCTACGGTATCCACACGAACGCCGCACGAACCGTCGAACGATTCTGCAATAAGAAGGACTTGCGGTAATAGCCACCAAAAGGAATGGATTTTTGAAACTGTTTTCTCTCTATTCTCTCTCTAAGAGCGGCTAGGTTTTTTCAATTATGATATCTTACCCTAAGTAGCTGCTATATATCATATATATAGTAGTTAAAAAGAATTAATCAAATCAAAACCTAATTTTATAAAATCTGAATTTATATATATATATATATATATATATATATATCTTAATTAAGTCTTACTTAATTAATATACATATATACAAATTATCCTTTTAATTTAAATTCGTGATTTAAATACTATTAATCATATTAATATATTTAAATCCTTAAAATTTACATTAATTCCCTTTTAAATAACGTTCTATGTGTGTGACCCTATAGGTTATTATTACGTTAGCAATAATTTTAAAATCATATTATAAAATTATAAACAGTGAGCGGCATCTAGTAATGCATCACTGCTACCCAAGTAATAATAAGATCGATGATTCGATGCAACCTTTTCGTGACCAATGTTTCAATGTAATTTAATCCTTTTAACATTAATATCCTAGATTAAACTCGAGTCATGGAATGTGTCATACTCTTCATAATTTAATCTGAGTTTTCTTGATCAATGAGTAGACTATATGAAACAAATCACTATTTGAGCATGGCCATGCATTTCATAGTCCTACTCAATCAAGAGGCCTATGGATATCACCCATAATATATAGGATGGTTAAATTCCATCTAGATCACTCATATTTCTCACACGATTAATGATGAACCCAATAATCACCTTTATAGTCCACCCTATTAAAGGTGACATTTGATGATATCAAAGTACATAAATTCTCGTGTAGTAATATAGCGATTTCAGGTCGGAGGACCATTACATCATTGTCACTATGAGAATTGTTAATGACACTTCGCATAATGCTTCATATAGAATTCTCATGGTGGGTCTGTCCAGTACATCGTTCTCTAACATGTACCTATGCATTGACTTAATATCTCATATATTTATGACCAATGAGATTTGGTCATCAGTCAATCCACATACTAGTCTCAATGCATCATTGTTGTCCCATCAACAATGATACTCGACTAGGGACATTTAAGAACACTGATACTAATGGTAATATATAATCTCATGTTCAAGTCACATACTTGAAACTATATAATTTGTATCACTATTCTAAGGAATTTTATTATGTTAACAATTATATTACGCAGTAAATAAAACCATAATAAAATCATATATTTATTCAATCAAATATAATATCAAAACGTTAAGCAATTATATCAAATAATTGGCCTCTAGGGCATAAACTCTAACAATTCTCTATCATGAATTGTTAATCAAGAACACTAAAGCAGATAAAACCATCTCTTGATGCATAATACCCATACTCACTTAAATCCACAGATGATAGAATCAAGCAAGACACCCTAATTAACTAATCCACTATATCTCTATGTGAATTACAATTAAAAAGGATTTAAAGCACAAGTTCTCTATAAGATTACATATGGCGTAAAGGCATATCTCTATCCTAAACACAAATCATGAATTCCATCTATGCAGAAATCACAAACATATGTTATCATAATAAGATCTAAATCAATACTTCATCTCTCGAGTTCATATAGATTATCACGGTAATTGTTAGCTAGGCAATTAGGCAATTAAGCAATTAAGTCCAAATCACAATAAATAATCCTCACAATAGAATATAATAATTGATAGTGAAGCATATTAAAATAAACTACACAATAAGATCCATTGTAATCTCAAACAAAGAATTAGTTCATGATTATTGAATTAAAACTAAGAATCCACAATTGAATAATCATTAAAAGACAAAAATAAGAGTAGAGTAAAGAATAAATCTGTTGTTAGCAAATCTCCATCTTCCTCAAGCTCCTGCTCTTGATCTTCAATGGTCTCCAAGTTGCTTCAATCTCCAAATCTAACAAGAACTAGGGTTTTGATCTAATTTACTATAATCTAATCTAATTAAATCCTCCAAAAATAGCCTATATCCCTCTCTTTTATGTCTCTCCTCATATATTTATAGTTCTAATGGATACCCTAGCAAGTTAGGCAACTAAGAATCCTATTCTAGCTCAAATTGGACATCAAATAACCATAATCAGCTATCTTCCCGCCACCTAGCATGGTCCGCGCTGTCCCCAAGCCATTTCGGGCACTGGCCACGCTGCAGAGTCAGAAAATCTGGCCGCCTAGCGCGCCCCTAGCGCGGTCCGCGCTATGTTATTTTCTACTGCGACGTCCTTTGGTAAAACACGCATAACGTTTGATCCGCTTGGATTTACGGGGTCTGCCACCTATCAAATTGAAGATATCGGCGAAATATACAACTTTTATTCTTTAACAATTGATAGATTTGGGCTGGAACAAGGCGAAAATCGAGCTTGAAGTAGATGTTGTGTAAATGGCAAGCATGACAACTCTTAGCTTTGATCTTCGTTGATAAAAAAAGCCATAACTATCGCATCCAAACTCTGATTAGGACGATTCAAGATGTTCTAGAAAGATAAGAAGTAGATCTACAATAAAATCCAAGTTCCAAGCTAAGAATATGCATCCAACTTGGTTTTAAAAGTCCTTCAATATTACCTTCTTGCATTTGCTTGCGTATTTTAGTCCAAAAGATGTCTGAATTGTTTTTCCCTTGCTTCTTCATGCCAATGTCGTGTCATCGCCTACAAAATAACATAAAATGTATGAAAAGTAACTAAGAAACATGAGATTAAGCAAATAATTCAAGTAATAGATACCCGATAAGTAGGAATAAAACCTACTTATCACTACTCTCACGGCTTTTTGGCATGAAGGTTCCCAAATCATCGCAATTTACTCAACGGGAAGTTAATCGGTCTTTCAACTGGAGCAAATTTGGGTGGTGCCTTTTATGAACCTCGTTGGAATTAGTCTTCCTACGAGTTCAGTAATCAAACACCGACAGGATAGTCTCCTGAGGGAGGAACCACACAACATACATTCACATACAACGTGTCTCACCGTTTATGAAAATGATGACATGTACGAAGCACTAATATCACAAGCAGATATAGTGTCAAACAATAAGTAAATGCATTCGTACACATACATCAAATATAAATGCAAGACCCACACACAAGCATATAACAGTTTTGAAAAGCTTTTAATAGCGGCTTAAGTCCTCTTATTGGTGTCCCTATCAGAGTCGCCACCTATCGATGTTGGGATTTTTATTTGTCCATTTTCTGTTCTTGTTCTTTGGTGTTCTCATGTTAGGTGAGATTTGTTTGAAAAAATAAGTTTGTGAAAAGGTCCGACATGTATATGTCGACGATTTGACTGTAAGAGTCGCTAGTTGGTTTTTTTAAATGGTTGTACCAACACAACCGAGAAAAGGTTTGCACATTAACCCAGTGATGTGACACTACTTAACGGGTCTGCAAAATCGAGATTCATTAGGGTCTGGGGACTTGCTTATACGGAGGGAAGGTGTTAGGCACCCCCCGACATCCATGTTGCCACGGTGACCGCCACTTTTCAATTAAACTGTTATATGAATGTGTCGGGGGGGGTCAATGTGCAGTTATTTGGAAGTAGTGCTATGCCTCGTTTGCACCTATATACAAAGGGTTTGAATTTATATAAAAATTCAGTTTTAAACAAGATATAGTAGTGATGTTTTGTAAAAAGAGGTTTTTCAAATCCTTGTGCTCAATAATAATTGAGGCCTTTGATACTTCCATTTTATTAAGTGTTCGGCTTGATTACTTTTATTTTTGAGATGCGAAGCATCTTCGAGAAAATAATATACAAAGAAGTACCTAATAATTTACAAGCCGTGTACAGCTGAAAATGTCCATCACGGGAACCGAATCTAGATTCAATAGACTGAATCTGTGATCACATGATTCCTAGGCTCACATGATGTAGCAGTTTGTTTAAAAGTTGTAAACAGTTATATATATAAAAGCTGTAAATATATATATACAGACATGATCAACCACCACGAAGCACCTTCTTGGGGGATCGAAAATGTAAATAAAGCCGTAAAGACGATCAACCACCACGAAGTAAACTCCAGACGAGACAAAATATAAAGAAAGCAGTAAAAACAATCAACCGCCACGAAGTAAACTCCAGGCCTGATAGAAATGTAAATATATATATATATATATATATATATATATATATATATATATATATATATATATATATATAGCGACAAATCGTTGAAATGATAAACCGAACCGAATGTAAAATCCAGGCTCAATCATACAAAGTTTGATGGAAACAATAGATATATATAATTATATATATATAAACAATAAACGCTTCGGATATAAATTCAGGCTCATCTATCAGAGTTCGACAATAGTTCATATATATAAGTATATATATAAGCAAATAAACGCTCTGGACGTGAGTCCAGGCTAAATCGAGGCATCCTCGATAATGTTAGTCCATATATATAAATATATATATATATATATATATATATAATATATATATAAAAAGAAATAAAAGCCACGGACTGAAGTCCAGGCATACACACGCAACACGACTCTCAATGTGAAGAACGGTGTGTGCAAAGATGAAGTGAAAGGCTTTAAAGCTTGTAAGAAGGCTTACAGTGGACTGTCAAAGAAGACTTCAATGACTTGAAATGGATGAACACTCGGCTCCCGCCGGTAAAAATATAGCAATATATAAGCTCACAGGTGTTTAAAATGAGAAAGCACTCAGTTTATAGTGTGTACAGTGTGAGACCCCAGATTTTGATGAATAAATATTTAATTTTCTCAAAATAATTTTTTAAATATTATGGTGTGGATTTGATATAATGTTATAGTTGTGGGTAGTATTTATAAATTTTGCAAAGTATGCAAGTTATTATATAATATTCGATTGGTCAGGGAATATTCATTTTAACAGAGAATATTCGTACAACGGCACAATCATTGGTGGACCCCCACAACAGAATTATTGTCAGATTGAGAAAATGACAAAAATATTTTATGAAAATAACGGCAGAAGTTTTATCGTTGACTGTTGAACTACCTGGTAGTAAAAGTACAGTAATACGCGTGGTTGCATAGTAGCACATGGTATTGATTATTGATGCTTACGTGAGAAGTCACTCAGTTATACTCAATTATTGCTATAGTAATTGTTGCATCATATCTCTCATATTATTGATTCGATTATTGTCATAGTATCATCTGCATAATATGTTATTTTATTAAATCAATGATTGAGACGATAAAGTTATTCATATTATTAAATTGCAATATTTACAATATCTAAAAGTTCTGTCAAGTAGAGGTTTGGTCACCTAATTGTGCGCCAATAGGGAGAAATCCTTATTAGAAAGTCCCCTCTTTTCTGGGAACGATCTGGTTGATAAATATTGTGAGTTATAATATTAATGATGAATGTTATTAAAATTGAAGTTGTGTTCGGAGTTAAATTTAGAGACGCGGACGTGATATTTGAGTCCGGAACGATGAAATTAGTAAAAATAGTCTATAAACACAAAAATTTTCAAAATTCACTATTTGGTCAAAAAGTCAACAGTTGACTTTTTCGGGAAAAGTCAAACTTCGAAATTTAAAAATTTATATTTTTGATAAAAATGGTTTCATTGTGTTGTAATTATTTGTGTAAGTGAAAATCGACAATTATTTCGATAATAATTGATGTCTGGAGGTTATATTGACAAATCGGGTATTTAACCGGATAAATGAGCAATTGATTGCTATTATTTCTTATGATTATAACTATTTGTTCGCATGTGTATACTATTGTTTCGCATTCTTGTTACTATTAGGGGAATTGGTGCAAGATTGATAATACTTGCATGACTAAGTTAAAAATAGAGGTATAAATGGAGGTACTATACTGTAATTCGTATTTTCACATGTCTAGAACTATTGATTCACATAATTTACTATTGAATCACATTATTTACTATTAGGGGAGGTAGTGCAAGTTTGATAATACTTCCATGAATAAATTAGAAATAAAGGAAAAGTTGGAGGTATTGTACTGTAATTTTTCGAGCCCCAAAACGTGCAATGATCGAAACTATATTTTTATATAAATAGAAGCTCATTCTTCCTTCATTTCTCACCAATTCACAAAAGCTTTAGATCGATTATTATAGAGAGAAATTATAGAAAGAAGAATAGAAGTCTGTTACCTCGCTATTCCAGTATCCAGTTTTTCTAAAGGTAGGGAGTATTATTTCTTTCTTATCTATGAAGAGAACTTCTGTTATTCCATTCTTTATTATTCTATTGGAATAACCTACATACGCGGGCTACCCGATACTTGATGAAATTCTTCTGTTGTTCCATTCTTTATCATTCTATTGGAACATCCTGTCTGTGCGTTCTACGCCGGACCTGGTTCCATCTTTATTATTCTGTTGGAATATCATGTCTGTGCGTTTTACGCTGGACATAATTCCATCTTTATTATTCTGTTGGAATATCATGTCTATGCGTTTTACGCCGGACCTGATTCCGTCTTTATTATTTTGTTAGAATATCCTGTCTGTGCGTTTTACGTCGGACCTGATTCCGTTATTTATTATTCTATTAGAATAACCTGTCCTGTGCGGTCTATCGCATGCCTGGTGATTTCTTTTGTTATTCCATTCCTTATTATACTCAGTTGGTTAAAGTTTTAACTTCTATACTACATGAAATTAGTGGAATATCCTTGATATTTGCGCTTCATCCAGTATCTTTTCATGGAAATATTCTTCTTAGCATTCTTGAATTTTACTCTACAAAGCAGTATCATGTTGATAATTTGGACGTTATTAGTTCCTGGATAAATTAATTATTGAACTTGTTTTATTGAATTCTTATATCATTGTCATCATCCTCATGTTTATATTTTGTTGAAAGTTATCTGTGGCCTGTAGTGCATAGATGGACTTGGTATGATTATGACCAGGGATTATTCGGTGTAATCATGACCGTAATGTTATGAATGATGTGATAAAAGTCCTCATTAGCCCGTAGTGCATTGATGGACAGTTTTTGGTATGATTATGGCTATGGATTCTCTTCGACCAAGGGTGTAAAGATGAATTATTTTATGGCATGATCAGGACCGTTGATGAAAACACGATTATCTTTGGTCTATAGTGCATGGATAATTTGTGGTCGTGATACTAAAAATATCCTTGGCCTGTAGCGCATGGATGAGTTAATGATGTGGAATATTTATTAAGTTGAGTCTCAACGATAAAGTTGGTGAAAAACTTTTTAAATCATAGTAGAGAGTAGATTTTATTCTCTACTTGACTCTTTTAATGGATTGCTTGTTTCGCTACAGTTAAACTTGATAGGTTGTTATATTGTATCAGTTTAACACTGTTGAAGGCTAACGATAATATATTATGCATTATCTTAGTTATAATATTTCGTACTGGGCTAGTTGAGCTCACCTTTTTACTTTTATTGTTCTATTCAGGAAATGAGAATGTAGCAGGTACTAGTCGGGGAACGAAGTGACGGACCAGATGATAGCATTAGTACTCCTCACTATTCAGTGAAATAGTGTGATAATAATTGTAATGAGGACTCCTTTTGAGTTTGTATAATCTCTAGTAGACAATATTTGTATTCAAACTCACAGTTTATGTTTTCTCGTATTGTACACGACAGTTGTATTATTAAGTTATATTTGTGTTCTGTATCATGTATCTGGCGACTCAGAATAGGTGATGTATACCTAATTTTGGGGGCGTCACATATAGAGCAAATTGGACAGGGATTCCTCGCCTTTTTCTCTTTGAAAAATGGCTGACCTAACCCTCTATTTATAGAGGGGGGGAGCCACATGTGTACTTGTGGCAGCCGCAGATGCACTTGTGGCTGCCCGAGGTACTCTGAGTTCCGACGGTCCCGTCATCTCGAAATACGTGCACGCATGCAACGTGATGTCCGCTCGAACTTTTAGAACTTCAATTTGGGCATCTGATCGAGGTGTATAAGACCTTTTTCGGCATGTTGTTGTCGAGAGCTGCACAATGACATGGGATTAGAGGTTGTACGAAGTCAGGAAGATTGGACCATGCCCTTGGTCTTCAAGCTTTAAATTCTATCTGGTGTGCTGTCTTGTGAAGTAGTCACTCGGGATTGGCGCTCTTTGGTTCTTGTAAGACATTGTTGTGTAGAATGTATGTATGAATGTTGAGACGGCGCAATGTGGGATTGGGATGGCAAAATAACGGTCTTGCCCTTCACCGGGGTTATCTCCGGTTTGAGTTGTTTTAGCGATCGTTGCTCAGGGTTATCTCTGAGATTGGACTGCTGCATGTGTTGACCGTCCTCAGGGTTATTTCTGAGATGTGCCTTACTTCCCGAGGTTATCTCTGGGCTTAGGTAATGAGTGCATCGGGGCTTTTCTAGAGATTTCTGAAGCTGATTCCATGGGTTTGAAATAAGCATTATTGGGTTTATCTCCGGAACTGCAACTGTATGCCTCGGGGTTATCTCTGAGGTTGACATTGTCCTTCCTGGCATTGTTTTAGGGGTTGAGACTGAGTATCTCGGGGTTATCTCTGAGATAACACGGTCTTCTCCGATGTGATTTTTGGTATTTGAACTGCACTCCTCAGGGTTATCTCTGAGGTTGAAACTGAAACTCCCGATGTTGTTTTCGGGGTTGAGATTGAAACTTCTGGTGGTATTTTCGGCACTGAGCTGGATATCTCGTGGTTATCTTCGAGATGATAATACTGAATATCATGTTGGTTAAAATCTAATTACGCACAGCACGCAAGTATACATGGTCAACAAGTAATATAATAGTAAGTAGAGTATCGTTCCCTCAGAGACTGTAATAAGAATTTAAACCTCACAATTACCAATTTCTTATTAATCCTAATTTTATTAAACTAATCGATTTCCAGTTTGTAACTAAAAGTATTAAAAATATTAAAATCGCCAAATAATCAATAAATTCTAAAACTGATTTTTCTAACAAATCATAGAGAATTAGGCATCCGACTTCACTCTAAGCATCACTCTGATTATTACACCTTTATTCCAGTTTAACTCAATATCCCAGTTTATTAATCAAGAATACGTATGTAGAACTAGTCACCTCTCGATGTACTAATACCGTATTAACTCAAATCCACAATTAAGATAAAATCAAGTTAAACACCTTAATCAACTAACTCAATATATCTCTATGTGAATTATAATTAAAGAAAGTTTAAGTTTAAGCTCTTTATCCGATTACATGTGATGTCAAGCATATCTCTACCCTAACATTCATCAAGATTCTGATCATTCACAAAATTCAAGAACACATGCTATATTAACTAAGTCTAGACTTGTATTTCATCTCTCGAATTCATTCAAGTCCACAAAGAATCGTTGATTAGGTCAGTCATAAATTTAAGCTCAAATTAATATAGATAAACTGGATATTAGCTTATTAAACTGAAAATCAAAGATTACATAATCATCGTTCCACTTAAAGATCCTTCATAAGCCTAAAAAGTATTTAGTTCATCATAAATAAAATAATAACTGAATAAATTAAAGATAACATCTTCTCAATTACAAATATAAAACTAAAGAAGAAGAATAACGCAGAACACCCTTCACTTTAGCCTTAATCCGCAATTGATATGAAAGTTCTTCAAAATCTTCACTCCAAAGCTTGCTATGAATTTCTATCCTTAATCTTCGTTAATTGCTTTTCATGATGAAGATTTTGTTGTTCGTTGCTCAATATATATCCCATACATGAATTCTGGTCAAAATCCCATGTTGTTTAGAGTCCATACGCCATACAAGTCCTAAAATCCAAGTCCCAGCAGAGTTTCAAACCATTCAGGACAGTCAGGTTTCAGCACCCCCCGCCCTGGTGGGGTATTTGCATGTAAAGGGTCCGCCCCGGCGGGCTTAGTCCCTGTCTTGCAGACCTAAAGACCCCCCGCCCCGACGGGGGTAGCCTTTCTTTACTGACTTTGTTTTCTTCTTTGCTTGCCACTTTGTTGCCACAAATGCACTCCTTTTATGCTCAAACGCCACACCACCACACTTACACATTAAATAACAAAAAACAAGTAAAATAGAACATAAACACGAGGAATTAACACTGATTAAGCTTAGATTAGGAACCGATTCGTGGATATAAAATCCACTTATCATATCCCAGGGTTGTATCTGGGATTGAACTGAGTTGTCTTCCAGGGTTATCTCTGAAAGACGATTCTGCCTTCCTGCAATGTTAGTAACAAGTATGCAGAAAATTTCGAGTGTCTACAACCCCTTTTCTCGACAGAACTTTCTAGACATTGTAAATAATGCAAATAATAATATGAATAAATTGTCATCTCAATTATTGATTTAATAATATAAATATTGTGCAAATGGTATTGTGACAATAATAGAATCAATAATGTGAGATATTATGCAACAATTACTGTAGCAATAATTGAGTATAACTGAGTGACTTCTCACGTAAGCATCAAATACCGTGTGCTACTATACAACCACACGTATTACTATATTTTTATCGCCGGGTATTTCAACAGTTAACGGTAAAACTTTCATCGTTATTTTTATAAAAAGATATTTCTGTCGTTTTCTAACTCCGACAGTAATTCCGTTGTGGGGTACACCAATGATTGTGCTATCGTACGAATATTTTCTGTTAAAACGAATATTCTCCGACCAATCGAATATTTTATAACAGCTTGCTTACTTTTCAAAATTTATAATTATTACCCACAACTATAACATTATAACAAATTCACACCTTAATATTCAAAAATTATATTTAGAGAAAAGTTCATCTTTATTCATAAAAGTTGGGGTCTTACAACCTCCCCTTCTTATGAAATTTTACCCTCAAAATTGGTGTACGTACCTGGTATGACAAAGAGGTGAGGATACCTTGATTTCATTTCAGATTCTAACTCCCAGGTCATTTCCTCAACATTTTGGTTTCTCCACAAAACTTTGACTTGAGGTATAACCTTGGAGCGTAAAATATGTTCCTTCTTATCCAAGATTTTAACAGGTACCTCTTCATACGTTAAATCTTCCGCTATTTTGTCCGGTTCTAAATTAATAATGTGGTTCGGGTCTTTCACATATTTACGTAACATAGATATGTGTAAAACGTTATGAACACGAGACATACTTGGCGGTAAGGCGAGTTTATAGGCCACAGTTCCTACTCGATCGAGAATTTCAAATGGGCCAATGAATCGAGGATTAAGCTTTCTTCTCTTTCCAAATCTCGTAACTCCCTTCTATGGAGCAACACGTAACAACATATGATCACCAACATTAAATTCTACGTCCCTTCGATGAAGATTAGCATAACTCTTTTGTCAATCTTGTGAGGTTTATATACGTTACCGGATCATTTGAATCTTTTCTGTTGTCATGCGTACCAATTCTGGTCCCAACAACATTGATTCACCCACCTCATCCTAGCATACTGGAGAACGACACTTGCGTCCATACAACGCCTCGAATGGAACCATGCCAATACTTGCTTGATAACTGTTATTGTAGGAGAATTCCACCAATGGCAAGAACTTGTCCCAACTTCCTTTGAAGTCAAGGACACAAAGTCTTAATAGATCTTCAAGAGTTTGAATAGTCCTCTCTGACTTCCCGTCCGTCTGAGGATGATATGCCGAACTGAATCATAAATTCGTGCCCATAGCTTTTTGCAAACTAACCCAAAATCGTGAAGTGAATCTTGGGTCTCGATCAGAAACTATGGATACTATCAAACCATGCAGTCTTATAATTTCATTTATATATATACGAGTAAGAAGTTTAAGTGAATAAGTTTCTCGTATCGGTAAGAAATGAGCAGATTTGGTCAATCTATAAACAATGACCCAAATTGCATATATGCCTTGAGAAACCTTGGGAATACCAATAACGAAATCCATGATAATGTGCTCCCACTTCTATTCTAGAATTTCAAGTGGTTGCAATGGACCTTTTGGCACTTGATACTCCGCCTTGACTCGTTGACAAGTTAGACACCTTGAGATAAACTCTGTTATATCTCTCTTCATATTACTGTAGGTACTCGAGGCTCCTCCTCTGCAGGTACTGTAGGTACTCGGGGTTCCTCCTCCCCAGCTCGACTAGCTCCTCCAACATCCGACATCTTGACAATATAGTTTTAAGTTTTAGTTACTAAGTCGTACAAGTGAGCACATAAGTTAACACATAAGCACATAAAGTCTTTTATTATCTTCAATGAATTAAAGAAATTCATTTCTTAGAACTCGAGAAGAGTTTTCCATCACTACGTTCTTCCTATAAGGCTATTACCTAAGGTTGTTCCCCCAACCTAAGGTTCATAACCTATAGCTTTGATACCAACCTGTGACACCCCCAAATCCAAGTACTTAAATTCCACAGAATTTGGTGTTCACTGTACAAATATCATCTATCTATCTACCCATAAAAAATGCAAACCATGTAATAGATAGAAATAAATCCACCCTTTATGGGGTTACAACATCTAAATAATAAATACAATCCCAGGTCAAACTAACCTTAAACATCTGTGCGAAAACATAAACAAATATAAAGTCTTAAACAACATCAAGTCTTGACAATAACATTCTAAAATTTAAATAACAAGTCTTCATCATTTATTAACTTTGCCCTTACCTTTGTTAGAAGAAGGCTCATCATACCTTTCGTTCTTAACTGCAATGTTATTATTACGCAAGAGTGGGCATGAATGCCCACAAGTCTAAACATGAAATAACAATATATAATAACATGCGAGTGACTCAAAAACTTCTGAAATAAAAGCTCAACTTTTTGAATCAAGAATGAATAACAAGAGTTCAAAAGAGTTCAAAGGGTCATAAGACCTTGAACTATGTCCTAGGTTATCAAGGGTTAGATTTGAAACCTTTAACAGTCATAAGACTATGGACTCTTCTACTCGTACTTAGGGGGATCAGCCCTTAGTACCATATTGTGCACAATATATTAACGCTAACGTATAAGAAAATCCCTATACAGGGTTGTTCATCTCAGTTTGACATCAGAGTCCGCACCAAAGGAAGTTTGGTTTGGATAATTCAATAAGGGTTCTGAAATTTAGAACGTTCATCAACTATGGACTAGTCGAATCAATTAAGGGTTTGCTAGTCTAATAAGGTTCAACAATAAATGATAATTAAATTGAATAAAAATCTTAAGAGGTATACAATAGAACAAGTATTGTATAACAGAATCATACTTTGAAATGATAGATAATCTTTAATATAACAAACTGAACTTGATTTATAAACTTGAATAATGATAACAAGTAGGGTTAGAAAACTTGCCTCGTGCGTAGGCTAAACGATTACTACTTCCGTTCACCACAAATCCTACACACATACCATATGTATTCACGACATTCATTAGTTATATTTTCACTTAATTATTTAATATAAACTCCACTTTATTTAACAAATCATTACCCTTCTAATTTAATTACTTAATTAAATTAGAATATTTTCATTCTCTTACTATTATTACACTCGAATAAATTATTTCATAATAATTTCAATCGAATATTTATTTTATTCCATAAATATCTCAATTAAAATATTTACTTTATTTTATAAATATTTTAATAATAATTTTCATCGAATATTTATTTTATTCCATAAATATCTCAATTAAAATATTTAAGTTATTTATAAATATTTTAATAATAATTTTCATCAAATATTTATTTTTTTATTTTTTTATTTTATTTTTTTATTTTTATTTTTATTTTTATTTTTATTTTTATTTTTATTTTTGCCCGCTGGGACGGGATAATTTAGTTTGGTAACGCCCGCCGGGGGCGGGGTTACCTAAGGTCAGTTTCTGCAGTTCTGCAGTTCGCGAACATAACAAGGTCAAATTAGGTCAAAAATCAATCACAAATAAAATTATACGTGAATATGGACATAACTTCCAATTAGTTATTTTTACATGAATTTAGACTTACCCAATTATTGTAATACATATATAATCATTACTTAACCCATCTAGCATGATTTTTAACAAGTTACAACACATAATTTGCAAAATCAACACATTTACTTTCACTATTCTTGATGTTCTTGAAGGTTTTGAACATAAAACATAATTTCAACACTACGGATTCGTTATAACACCAAATCCATCCATCCAAGTTTCATTTCCTTTGTTTTAACATGCATAATTATATACGAGTGGAAAATTTGCAAAACAATTTATGTTTGACATATTAAAATCACGTATAAGGGCCATATGGCCATATTCCATACTTTGTAAATTTTGAGGCCATAACATACGTTGTATTTATGAAACTGATGATATGGTTTGTATAATATATATATATATATATATATATATATATATATATATATATAATCAAATACGATATGATACATCTTAACATATACACAAACCCATAATCATATCATTTTCCCATTTACAAAGACTTTACAAAATTTTGAAAGCCATATTTATGAAAACTCAAACAACGTAATTAAAATTTGGGAAAGAAGAATTACCCAGAGTGTATATGAGTAGAGATAAAAACTTTTTTTTCAAAGCTTCTTCAATCACAGAGTTTCTCACAAAATCCTCTGAATTCTCTCTCTGAATTTCTCAAATTCTCTCTAACTATTTTTCAGACTTAGAAAAAATGAAATAAAGAAGACGTATAAAATAAAGAACTGACGCGATGTGGAGGTCAGTTACCCATCATGGGTTAATTATCCTTAACGCCCACTAAGGCCATGTTTGGTTAGGCTTAATTGGTTCAAAATCATTTAATTTAATAAATCTCTTATGCTATAGTTTAAATCATGTCACACCCAATTGCACAATAAATCAAATATCTTATTTCATTTAATTTAATATAATAATTTCTCATTAATTCACATAATCACATAATTAATTTTATTTATTAATTATGTCAAATTATTAGATCTCTAATTAATTATTACATTAATGAAAATAACATTTTGCTTATTAAATAATTCATTTAATTCAATAAGCTCACATAAATACATACTTTGAATAATAAATATTCTCCGTATTAATTTAATAAATATAACACATATAATTAAATTAATCTATCATAATTGCATCAATTAATTATTTAATCTAATAATTAAATCATCAAAAATATTTATTTAATTCAATAAATATTAAAATTAAATTACAAAAATCTCGTTCGTCACATCTTTCACCCTTAAAAGAATTCTGTCCCCAGAATCACGACTCAATAAATTCGACCCGTTACATTTCCCCCCCCCCCTTACAAAGATTCTGTCCCCAGAATTGTTTCCACATAAATTAAGTAAATAAATGAGGATAATTCTTCATCATATTCTCTTCGAGTTCCCACGTAGCTTCTTCAGCGTTGTGGTTCCTCTAAATTACCTTAACAGATGGTATTGCTTTATTTTTGAGAACTTGTTCTTTTCTGTCGATAATTTGAACAGGAATCTCTTAGTAAGATAAGTCTTTTTCAAAATGTAGGGGTTCATATTCAATTACATGCTTCTAATCAGCTTTGTAGGGTCATAGAACTGAGACGTGGAAGATGTTGTGGACATTCTCGAGTGCTGGAGGTAAGGCAACCTCATACGCGACTTCTCCGATTCTTCGCAGTACTTCAAAGGGTCCAATGAATCTTGGGCTTAATTTCCCTTTCTTTTCGAACCGGATCTTTCCTTTACAGGGAAAGACCTTCAAGAAAACATAACTACCCGATTCAAACTCAATATTCTTACGATGTGGATCAGCGTATTTCTTCTGTCCATCTTGGGCTACTACCAGTCGTGCTCGGATCACTTTGACTATTTCTGTTGTCTGCTGTACCAATTCTGGGCCTAGCAATTGTCTTTCGCCAACTTCATCCCAGTAAAGTGGAGTTCTGCACTTTCTGCCAGTATAACACTTCATAAGGCGGTATGCCAATACTAGCGTGGTAACTGTTATTGTAGCCGAACTCTACTAACAGTAGGTGATCATCCCAATTTCCTTTACAGTCCATCACACAGGCACTTAACATATCTTCTAATGTCTGTAATCGTTCTTTCGCTCTGTCCGTCTGTTTAAGGGTGATATGATGTACTCATTCACAATTGTGTACCTATGCATTCCTGTAGACGTTTCCAGAAATTCGATGTAAAGCGCAGATCCCTATCGGAAACAATTGACACCGACACTCCGTGCCTCGAAATAATTTCTTTCACATATAACCTTGCCAACTGATCTAAGTTGAATCTAATTTTGATCGAAAGGAAGTGTGCGGATTTCATCAGTCGGTCAACGATAACCCATACTGCGTCAAAGCTTTTCTGAGTTGTCGAAGTCCAACCACGAAGTCCATTGTAATATGTTTCCATTTCCATTCTGGGATCTCCAACGGTTGTAGCAACCCACTCTGTCTTTGATGTTCTGCATTCACTTTCTGACAGGTCAGACACTTGGCAACACATTCTGCAACATCTCATTTTAGATTAGGCCACCAGAAATGTTGTCGAAGATCTTGGTACTACCGGGGTGAATCGAATATCGTGAGCTATGAGCCTCGCTCAAAATGTCTTCCTTAATCTTGTTACTGGCGGTACCCAAACTCAGCTCTCAAATCTCTGTATTCCTTCCTTATCCATCTTAAATCTTGGTTCGGTTCCTTCGGATATCTTCTTTTTCACCTTTTTACATTCTTCGTCCTGAAGTTGAGCCTCCTTAACTTTATCTAATAGGGTTGTACTAGATTGCATCTGGAATAGCTTCTCATCTATTTCTATAGGATACTTCACTTCCAACTCTAGTTTCTCCATTTCTAAAATTAGCTCCTCCTGAGCGGTCAACATCATTAATTTCTCCTGACCCTTTCTACTTTAGGCGTCGGCAACCACATTTGCCTTACCTAGATGGTATAAAATTTCACAATCATAGTCTTTAATTAACTCCAACCACCTTTTTTGGCACATATTCAAGTCCTTTTATGTAAAAATATATTTCAAACTCTTGTGGTCTGTATATATTTCACACTTCTCCCCATAAAGATAGTGCCTCTGAATTTTCAAAGAAAAAACTACTGCAGCTAACTCCAAGTCATGGGTCGGATATCCCTTCTCGTAATCCTTCAATTGTCGTGATGCATATGCAATGACTTTGTCGTTTTGCATCAGCACACAGCCAAGTCCTTTATGCGACGCATCACTATAAACAACAAAATTTCTTGTATCGTCCGGAAGAGACAACACAAGTGTTGTACTCAACCTCTTCTTCAATTCTTGAAAGCTTTCCTCACACTTCTCCATCCAAACAAATTTCACCGCTTTTTGAGTTAAATTCGTTAGCGGGGTTGCGATATTGGAAAAGTCTTAAATGAACCTTCTGTAATATCCTGTCAATCCAAGAAAACTTTGCACTTCTGACGGCGTCCTCGGCTAATCCCAGTTAATCACGGCTTCGACTTTGGATGGATCTACCGAAATTAGGTTTTTATCGATCACGTCCCCAATAAATTGCACCCGCTCGATCCAAAATTCGCATTTCAAAAACTTGGCATACAACTTCTCTCTCCTCAATACTTCCAACATTAATCTCAAATGCTCTTCATGTTCTTCCTTGGTTTTCGAATATACCAAAATATCATCTATAAATACCACTACAAACTTGTCCAAAAATGGCTTGAACACACCATTCATTAGTCCCATAAATGCTGCAGGAGCATTTGTTAGACCAAACAACATTACTAAAAATTAATAGTGACCATATCGTGTTCTGAACGCTGTTTTTAGTATATCCTCTGGCCTCACCTTCAATTGATGATAACCACTCCTCAAGTCTATCTTGGAAAAGTATCTCGCTCCCTTCAATTGATCAAACAGGTCATCGATCCTCGATAATGGATATCTATTCTTAATCGTGACCTTATTCATTTCTCTGTGGTCAATGCAAAGTAGTATCGTTCTGTCCTTCTTTTTCACAAATAACACCGGCGTTCCCCACGGTTTTACGTTCGGTTGAATGTACTTCTTGTCTAGTAATTCTTGAAGTTGTACCATTAATTCTTTCATCTCTACTGGTGCCATTCAGGTATGGTGCCTTCGATATTGGATCAGTTCCTGGCGCTAAATCGATCACGAAATCAACCTCTCTATCTGGCGGAAGTCCTGCCAAATCGTCTGGAAATACGTCGACGAAGTCCCTCACAATCGGTATCTCCTCTACTTTCGAATTCTCTTTACGACTATCGACTATGTAAGCTAAATATCCCACACAACCTTGTCTTAACAATTTCCTGGCCTGCATCATCATCAGACAACTCACTTGTCTAGGCGACTTGCTACCATAAAACACAACCATTGACGGAGTCATAAGGTTAATACGCTTCTTTTGGCAATCAATTACAGCCCCGTAATTGAATAACCAGTTCATTCCCAAGATAACATCAAATTCCCCAAGTCGAATAGGGATAAGATCTACATTCATGATATTACCCTTAATATCCACTCTACAGTTCTTATGTACGTACTTAACAGGGATTATTTCACTATTCGCAATTTCTATGTTCATGGGGTATTCCAACTCATCCATAGGCAAATCTAAATTCTTAGCATAGTCATCGGATATAAAGGAACAAGTAGCACCCGAATTAAATAATACATAAGCATTAACTTTATTGATCGGAATGATACCTGACACCACATCACGAGACTGAACTGCATCCTGCACTGTCATATTGAATGTTCGGGCGGTCGGTCAGTTAGTTGCGGTTGGTCCCGTGATAGTTAAAGCACTTCCACCGCTGTTTCCCCTGTTCCCTCCTGATCCAGCTCCTCCAAATCCCTTCTTAGGTCAGTCCCTTTTACAGATGATCCTTTGAGCCGCAAGTGAAGCAGGCTCCCTTCTTTGGGTTAGGACAGTTAGGTGTTATGTGGCCCTCCTGACCATAATTGTAGCATACCCGCTTTCCCTTCATACAAACCCTCAGGTGAGCTTTCTCGCAGGTCGGGCACGCTTCGATTCTTTTCTTTTGACCTCCTTGCTGATTCCCCGTTGATGAGTTGTCATTTCACCTTTTCTTCTGATTAATATTACTACCTCCTGTGCTACTTCCACTAACCTTGTTATTTCTTTCACTTTCACTCTTTTTCTTCTTCTGATCTTGATTGTACTTGGTCACCGCATCGTTTCCACCTTCAGCGAGGATGGCCTTTTCCAGTACTCCAGCAAAAGTGTTTATCTGAAACATTGATACTTTGCTATATACTCAGGGCTTCAGACCTTATTCAAATCTCCTTGCGTTTCTCTCATCTGTGTGTACTTGATACGAGGTGAACCTCGCCAACTCGTTAAATCTAGCCACATAATCTGGTACGGTCATATTCCTTTGCTTCAACTCCAGAAACTGAACCTCCATTTGGTTCTGCGAGCTGGTCAGGAAATACATCTCGAAAAACATCTCTTTGAATCTCTCCCAAGTAATCACACCTTCACCTCCACGGACCTTGTCTGCTTTGCCACCAATAACTAGCTTCAGACTTTAGCATAAACGTTGCTGAAGCGGTCTTCTGGTCTTCTCTAACTCTAGCAATGTCAAAAACCTTCTCTATTTCCATAACCCACGTTTGAGCCTCGATCGGGTTCATAGAACATTTAAACTCTGGCAGTCCCACCGCCTTGAAATCCTTAAACGTAGTATTTGGTGGAGCTTAAGGTTGATTATTCATTGCTCCAGCTAGCAAGTTAACCAATTGCTGAATGGGATTAGCATTGGCGTTATTGTTGTTATTTGTAGATCCTTCTTGAGCTGGTTGACGTTGTTGTCTTCTTCTTGGCGGCATATTTCTGTTAAATATATGCTTATTAGACCTTTATTTATTTCTCTAAATAGTAAGGCATTACTTAACAATTTAACATAATCACTTAACACATTATCTCAAACAACTTGATATATATTCATTCAAAGCAAAAGTTTTAACATCAAACGATAGCATCACTGCTATTTACATCAACTATCCTGGGATAAAGAATCCACAAGATTTAAAACATTTAAAATATTCATTCGTTCGTAAACACGTCAGACATCTAAAACTATATAAGTTTTTTACATAATTAAACAAATCCTATCACTGCCGGTTAAGGAGCTGAATAGCCTTGCTACGTTCTTCTTCCATGATGCGAGACATCGTCCTGCGATCCAGCATGTATGATGGTAGCCCTTCAAACTGGATTGGGTACCTCAAAACTCGATCATGGGCCTCATCCATTGCATGATTAAGTGTAGAGTATGCCTCCCCAAGCTTTGCCTTCTTTGCACGACCATCCTCTTCCGTAAGATCAGCACGACGTGACTCTCTTACCCAGCCCTCCTCTGCTATGATCAGCCTTTTTGAGCTTTCCTTCAGTTCCTTCTTCAACTTCTCTATCTCCTCAGTCTTCTCCTTGGTTTGAACCTTCTCGTGGACTAAATCCCATTCTACATTTCCCAGTCGTGTGTGAAGAGTCACAACCTCCCTCTCCTTCTGCTCGAGAGTAATCTATTGAATAACCGCCCGCTCAGTCAAATCCTGGACAGTGTCACTTAACTCTACGTTACGATTATATAACTCGTCGTACATCTCAGCATCAATGGAGTGTTGTGGGAACTCCTCTTCTTCCTCTTCATCTTCCTCCTCGGGATCCTCCTCAGGATCAGCCTCAGGTTCATGCTCCTGACCAACAAGAGTGATCAATGGAGATGACTCTCTCTGTACCAACTGCTCCCTAACAACATGGATGTCTCGGGGCTCCTCCTCTGTAGGTACTGTAGGTACTTGGGGTTCCTCCTCCCCAGCTCGACTAGCTCCTCCAACATCCGACATCCTGACAACATAGTTTTAAGTTTTAGTTACTAAGTCGTACAAGTGAGCACATAAGTTAACACATAAGCACATAAAGTCTTTTATTATCTTCAATGAATTAAAGAGATTCATTTTTTAGAACTCGAGAAGAGTTTTCCATCACTATGTTCTTCCTATAAGGCTATTACCTAAGCTTGTTCCCCCCACCTAAGGTTCATAACCTACAGCTTTGATACCAACCTGTGACACCCCCAAATTCGGGTACTTAAATTCCACGGGATTTGGTGTTCACTGTACAAATATCATCTATCTATCTACCCATAAAAAATGCAAACCATGCAATAGATAGAAATAAATCCTCCCCTTATGGGGTTACAACATCTAAATAATAAATACAATCCCAGGTCAAACTAACCTTAAACATCTGTGCGGAAACATAAACAAATAATAAGTCTTAAACAACATCAAGTCTTGACAATAACATTCTAAAATTTAAATAACAAGTCTTCATCATTTATTAACTTTGCCCTTGCCTTTGCTAGGATAAGGCTCATCGTACCTTTCGTTCTTAACTGCAATGTTATTATTACGCAAGAGTGAGCATGAATGTCCACGAGCATAAAAATGAAATAACAATATATAATAACATGCGAATGACTCAAAGACTTCTGAAATAAAAGCTCAACTTTTTGAATCAAGAATGAATAACAAGAGTTCAAAAGAGTTCTAAGGGTCATAAGACCTTGAACTATGTCCTAGGTTATCAAGGGTTAGACTTGAAACCTTTAACAGTCATAAGACTATGGACTCTTCTACTCGTACTTAGGGAGATCAGCCCTTAATACCATACTGTGCACAATATCTTAACGCTAACGCATAAGAAATCCCTATACATTGTTGTTCATCTCAGTTTGACATCAGAGTCCAGACCAAAGGAAGTTTAGTTTGGATAATTCAATAAGGGTTCTTAAAATTTAAAACGTTCATCAACTATGGACTAGTCGAATCAATTAAGGGTTCGCTAGTCTAATAAGGTTCAACAATAAATGATAATTAAATTGAATAAAAATCTTAAGAGGTATACAATAGAACAAGTATTGTATAAAAGAATCATACTTTGAAATGATAGATAATATTTAATATAACAAACTGAACTTGATTTATAAACTTGAATAATGATAACAAGTAGGGTTAGGAAACTTGCCTCGTGTATAGGCTAAACGATTACTACTTCCATTCACCACAAATCCTACACACATACCATATGTATTCACGACATTCATTAGTTACATTTTCACTTTGTTTAACAAATCACTACCCTTCTAATTTAATTTCTTAATTAAATTAGAATATTTTCATTCTCTTACTATTATTACACTCGAATAAATTATTTCATAATAATTTCCATCGAATATTTATTTTATTCCATAAATATCTCAATTAAAATATTTACTTTATTTTATAAATATTTTAATAATAATTTTCATCGAATATTTATTTTATTCCATAAATATCTCAATTAAAATATTTAATTTATTTATAAATATTTTAATAATAATTTTCATCAAATATTTATTTATTTTATTTTATTTTATTTTTTTATTTTTATTTTTATTTTTGCCCGCTGGGGTGAGGTAATTTAGTTTGGTAACGCCCGTCGGGGGCGGGGTTACCCAGGCTCATTTTTTGCAGTTCTGCAGTTCGCGAACATAACAAGGTCAAATTAGGCCAAAAATCAATCACAAGTAAAATTATACGTGAATATGGCCATAACTTCCAATTAGTTATTTTTACACGAATTTAGACTTACCCAATCATTGTAATACATATATAATCATTACTTAACCCATCTAGCATGATTTTTAACAAGTTACAACACATAATTTGCAAAATCAACACATTTACTTTCACTATTCTTGATGTTCTTGAAGGTTTTGAACATAAAACATAATTTCAACACTACGGATTCGTTATAACACCAAATCCATCCATCCAAGTTTTGTTTCCTTCGTTTTAACATGCATAATTATATACGAGTGAAATTTTGTAAATCAATTTATGTTTGACATATTAAAATCACGTATAAGGGCCATATGGCCATATTCCATACTCTGTCAATTTTGAGGCCATAACATACGTTGTATTTATGAAATTGATAATATGGTTTGTATAATATATATATATATATATATATATATATATATATATATATATATATGTATATAATCAAATACGATATGATACATCTTAACATATACACAAACACATAATCATATCATTTTCCAATTTACAAAGACTTTACAAAATTTTGAAAGCCATATTTATGAAAACTCAAACAACGTAATTAAAATTTGGAAAAGAAGAATTACCCATAGTGTAGATGAGTAGAGATAAAAACTCTTTTTTCGAAGCTTCTTCAATCACAGAGTTTCTCACAAAATCCTCTGAATTCTCTCTCTAAATTTCTCAAATTCTCTCTAACTATTTTTCAGACTTAGAAAAAATGAAATAAAGAAGACGTATAAAATAAAGAACTGACGCGATGTGGAGGTCAGTTACCCATTATGGGTTAATTGTCCTTAACTCCCACTGAGGCCATGTTTGGTTAGGCTTAATTGGTTCAAAATCATTTAATTTAATAAATCTCTTATACTATAGTTTAAATCATGTCACACCCAATTGCACAATAAATCAAATATCTTATTTCATTTAATTTAATATAATAATTTCTCATTAATTCACATAATCACATAATTAATTTTATTTATTAATTATGTCAAATTATTAGATCTCTAATTAATTATTACATTAAATAAAATAACATTATGCTTATTAAATATTTCATTTAATTCAATAAGCTCACATAAATACATACTTTGAATAATAAATATTCTCCATATTAATTTAATAAATATAACACATAATTAAATTAATCTATCACAATTGCATCAATTAATTATTTAATCTAATAATTAAATCATCGAAAATATTTATTTAATTCAATAAATATTAAAATTAAATTACAAAAATCTCGTTCGTCACAACCCCAAGGAGACGTACTATGATGAATGAAACCGATGTCTAACAATTTCTGTAGTTGGGTCTTTAACTCTTGAAGTTCAATATGAGTCATTCGATATGGGGCTTTAGAAATGGGTTTTGTACCTGGTTCAAGGTCGATATAAAATTCAATTTCACGTTCTGGGGGTAGGCCAGGAAGTTCTTTAAGGAATACATCAAGAAATTTATTAACAATAGAAATATCATTCAAATATGACGTCTTTTTATTTAAATCCGTGACATGGGCTAAGAAAGAATGACATCTGTTTTTCAATAAACAAATGGCTTTATGGCTTGATATGACAGTGATCGACTTTAGTGGTTTGGTTGCTTGAATTCACATAATAGGTTGGTTAGGAATATGAAAGCTAACAACCTTACGAAAATAATTAATTTTAGCATAATGAATAGTTAACCAATCAATCCCTAAATTCACATCGAATGCAAGTATTTTCTAAGAGATAAGATCGACAGGTAACATGTGGTTGCCGATTTGAATCAAACAAGACTTATAAACAGTGGATGTAATGAAGGTTTCTCCCAACGGAGTTTCAACATATAAGTCAAAGTCTAATTTCTCCGGAGTTAAATTTAAACGTTGAGCGCAATTAGGAGAAATAAAAGAATGGTTAGAACCGGTATCAAATAAGGTATAGACTTCACAAGAGTTTATGATTAGCTTACCCGTGATAACCTTGTTCGGGTTCTTCGATTTTTGGGAGGTCACAACAAACGCTCTCCCTTGAACTATCGGCTTTGACTTGTCTGGGATGACATTTGGTATCACCATCCCAACTGGACTTGGCTTCACTGCATGACAAAATCGAACTAGGTGACCTTCTCTTCGATCCGCAATTATAACATGCTTTGGGTTGCATCATACAGTTTGGACTGATGTGTCCCTCCCCTCCGCATTTGAAGCATACAATTGATGGTCGTGTTCCTTCTTTAACAATGGGTGTTGGTGCTGACATCTTTCCATCATTGTTGAATCTCCTCTTCTTAAAATTTCCACTTCTATTATCTTGGCCATGATTACCACCGAATTGGTTACCATTTCTGGCATGTTGATTCCCTCCACATTTGTTATCACCGCTTCGATGACTGTTATCACTGGTATTTTCATTTTACCAGCTGCTCTCTCTTGGTTGGGTTGACTCATTATCACGCTCCAATAACTGAGCCCTATTTACAACATCTAAATACAAACACAGTTTGTGAGAAATGAGGTATTGACGTATTTTGGGTTTCAAACCTCGCAGAAACATTCACGTCATTCTCTCCTCATTATCAACCAAATGGGATGCAAACCGGGACAACTCGGCAAACTTAGCCTCGTACTGCGACATGGTCATATTATTTTGTTCCAGCTTGATAAATTCCACCTCCTTCATGTGACGAATACTTTCGAGAAAATACTTGTCGTTGAACAGTTCTTGGAACTTCTCCCAAGACATCTTTAGTGTGGCAGACTGAATACGCTTTATAGATTCCCACTAGTAATCTGCCTCTCCTCGCAACAAGAAGGTGGCAAAGGGAACCTTTTGCTCCTCAAAGCATCCCAAGATATTAAATATCTTGGTGATTTGCTTTATCCACATCTCCGCCTTAAGTGGTTCTGGCTTTCCCAAAAACTCCGGTGGTCCCAGCTCCTTGAACTACTTAGCGGTGACCATCCGAGAATTGCCAGTGTTTTCACTTGCATTTTGCACAGGAGTCTCTCTTGCCTGATGTTACATGAATTGCAGAAAGCCTCTGAACATCCCATCGTTCATCATTTGGTCGGTGTTGTTGTTTACATGAGGATTGTTGCCTTTCTGATGCACATTATCCTAGTTATTGATATGTGGTGACTCAACGGTCTCCTGTGCTCCATTTCTTATCTCAACATTTTTAAATGCCATTTTCAAATACTGCCACAAAATAAGGGTTAATTGACATACCACATAATACTCCTATATTCTGACCGACCAATTAAATAACAAATAAGCTTAGGTAGGTCATACTAGCGAATGATTTACTCGTCTCTCCCCTCCTAGTTCTAATCTCACATCTCAGTCAGGGATCATATCTCTAAGCTTTGATACCAACTGTGACGCCCCCAAAATAGGTATGCATCACCCATTCTGAGTCGCCAAATATATAGTATAGAATACAACTACAAACTTAATTATACAACATGAGCTGAGAGTTTTTACACGAATATTGTCTTATAGACAATATCCAAACTCAAATGGAGTCCCCGTTACATTTATTATCACACTATTTCATAGAATAGTGAGGACTACTACAACCACCAACTCGGACCATCACTCCGTTCCCCAACTAGTCCCGGCTATGTTCTCATTTCTTGAAGAGAACAATGAAAGCAAAGGGCTCAACTAGCCCAGTAAGAAATATTATGACTAAGATAATGCAGAAAAATTATCGTTAGCCTTCAACAGTGTTAAACTGATAAAATATAATAAACATCAAGTTTAACTGCAGCGGAACAAACAATACATTAGAAGAGACAAGTAGAGCATGATATCTACTATCTTCTATGATTTAAAAAGTTTATCATCAATTTTATTGCTGAGACTCAGCTCAATAAATAATCCACATCACTGAATTATCCATGCACTACGGGCCAAGGATATTCATTAGCATCACGTCCAAGAATTATCTAAGTACTACGGGCCAAAGATATTCGTGTTATCACCAATGGTCATGATCATGCCAACAACTGTCCATCAATGCACTATGGGCCAATGAGGACTTTTACCACATCATTTATAATATTACGGGTCATGATTATACCGAATAATCCCTGGTCATAATCACCCCAATCAACAGTCCATCTATGCACTACGGGCCAAAGATGACTTTTATCACAATATAAGCATGAGGATGATGATAATGATATAACAATTCAATTAAATAAAAACAAAGGATAAATTTTAAAGATTTATAATTTAATTTATCCTAGAATTCAATTATGTCCAAATTGTCAACATGATACTACTTTGTGGAGTAAAATTCAATAATATTATTGTATCAAAAATA
The DNA here is from genome assembly GCA_020205505.1 of Panax japonicus. Lineage (NCBI taxonomy): Eukaryota > Viridiplantae > Streptophyta > Magnoliopsida > Apiales > Araliaceae > Panax > Panax japonicus. The sequence goes on along the minus strand of CM035104.1, from coordinate 43,460,769 downwards.
ATTTGGACCGAAAAGAAATAAATTTTTATCATGAATAGTACCCCGAGTGAATAGTACTTGAGTGAGTAGTACTTCGGAATAGTAACATGTGAATAGTACTCCGGTATAAAAGATTAAAAATTATTAAAAATTTTCATAATATTATTTTCATGAAAAGATACTAGATAAAGCGCAAATTTAAGGGATATTATACTAATTTCAAGGAGTATAGAAGCAATACTTTAAAAAAAATAAGTGTAGAATTCAGAATCTGAAATGAAATAAAATTACTTACATACTACAGAGTATGGAATAAAATACTATTTCTTACAAGTATTGAACAAAAATAATATCCCTTACCTTAAAAAGGAGAGTATTTCAACTGGTACAGCGGGGATATTCTTAAAGAAATCTAGCACTGTTTTCTACACTCAAAGCTTCCTAAAACTTGAAAGAAATACGCTCAATATTATAGAAGAAAAATTCTCTGATTCTGGTGTGATTTTCAATTCTAAACTAAGCATCCTATTTATAGGAGAATGGAAGGATACTATTTAGGAAAAAATCATGTACTGCACAGTGCAGGAATCACGGGCGCGCAACTGATCAGCTGAAATTTTTTTATGATTTACTATGCAAACACTATGCGTAATAAAATATAATATATTCTATTTTACATAAAAAATATAAAACTTATTATAATATATATATATATATATATATACTCCCACCTTCCATGCCATCCATTCATTTCTTTCCCGTGAACGATCCCATTTTATTCCACTCGTGGGCCCCACCTCTATTATATATATATATATGTATATATATAATATTTACATATATATATATATATATATATATATATACTGAATAACTTTCTACCGATTATTTTAAAAAATGAGTAAGTGGAGGTCCATATAATAAGCAAAATTTATAACAAAAACTTCATAAAAATCTCCTCAATATTTTTAACAACATTTTAGTCGTCAATAATATAACTTGAAATATAAACAACCAGATCATTCTCAGGAAATAGGGGGCTTTCCGATAAGGATTTCTCCCTATTGGCGCGTAATTAGGTGACCAATCCCTTTTCTCGACAGAACTTTCTAGACATTGTCAATAATACAAATAATAATATGAATATATTGTTATCTCAATTATTGATTTAATAATATAAAATATTGTGCAAATGATACTGTGACAATAATAGAATCAATAATGTGAGATACTATGCAATAATTATTGTAGCAATAATTGAGTATAACTGAGTGACTTCTCACGTAACCATCAAATACCGTGTCCTACGATGCAACTATGCATATTACTATACTTTTATCACTAGATATTTTAACAGTTAACGGTAAAACTTTCAGCCGTTATTTTTATAAAAAGATATTTATGTCGTTTTCTAACTCTGACAGTAATTTCGTTGTGGGGTCCACTAATGATTGTGTCGTCGTACGAATATTTTTTGTTAAAACGAATATTCCCTGACCAATTGAATATTTTATAACAACTTGTTTACTTTGCAAAATTTATAAATATTACCCACAACTATAACATTATAACAAATTCAAACCTTAATATTCAAAAATGATATTTAGAGAAAAATTCATCTTTATTCATAAAAGTTAGGATCTTACACCGGACTTCAGGGCATTGATTCTTATTTGAAGATGGTCAACCTGGATTTCCAAGTCCTTTTCTTTGGCCTTTATTTTGGTGAGGTGGCGCAGGGTTCAGGAAAGAATAGAGTTGGACTGCAATATGAAGTAATTAGTTCAAATTCAAAGAAAAAGGAATATTTTGTAAGAAGTGTTGGGAAAGAGAGTACTTACCCGACCATAATGCATTACGTTGGCATAGATCAGGTCTTCAGTGGTGATGTCTTTGAATATATCCTCATCTTTGGGGAGGATGAATTTTTAAGAGCTCGTGTAGGAAGTCTTCGGGGTTCTTCGGTCATAGTGTCTGATAAGTAAGTTTTAGACCTACTTATTGGTTACCAACTTACTGGATTTTTGCTCAACTTAAGTATTTTTAGTATGATTTTATGGCTTTTTATGTTTGTTTTGTAGTTTGCATTAAGGAAGCTCCTAAGGCATAGTGATGGCATAGAAAGGCGTGGCATGGTGGGCTTGTGCTAAAATGAAGATGGCAGCTGGACTCAAATTTGTGAAGAGGGCACCTAAAGTGATCAAGTGATGGATGAGGAAGCAGTGGAAGAAAAAAGAAAGAAAAGAAGCAGCAAACAGCAGTATTGCACCAGTAGTATGCAGTAGCAAGGGCCAGCTGCAGTCGCGCCCAACAATAGGCCACACACGGCGCTCCCACGCCAAAAGGCTTTCAAACGCCGACCCGGGGCGTCAGGCGCCCAACTTATACTATACATCTGCGCGGCCGCCAAAGTCAATAAACTTCAAATTGTTGACTTTTTATTTTAAGATGTTGAAGCGTGATTTCCATATTAAGGAGTATTTAATGGTTTAAAAAGACGTAATCTATCAATTATTCATTACTATTTTAGGATTTTATAGTCTAGAGAGAATTCATATCATTTCCTTACCATTTTGAGCTTCTTTCTCTAGATTGAACAGTTTGTAAATATTGGGTTTCATTTTGGTTATGATTGTGAACCTGAACTAGCTTGGAAGCATACTTTGGAGCTGGGTTTAATCAGATTTGCTTTCTCATTTCTCCTTAAACTCTTTGCTCTCTTTCTTTATTTCTATGTTTGGCTTAAATCCCATAATGGGTGTTGATTCAGAAATGAACTAACCTCCATTATGGGATTCTAATGAAGTTTATTACGTATTTCAAACTTGTATGCCTATTTGTGATTGCTTGTATGGTTATTGTTGGATTTCCTAACTTGGTTGTGCTCAAATATTTGAATGCTTGATCACCATTCACCCTCATAACTTGTATGGAATTGAAAAGGGAAATATAAGTTCTAATTTAACCATGTTAGCATGTGTTTATGAAATTTACATGTGTTAGGTTTCATAATTCGTGACCCGGATAGACATATATCGGTCCACCATGTGTAGTCGTTGAGAGGGTTTGTGCTTAAATCATTCTTGCTTGTAATTCACATAGACATATAGTGGGTTAGGTGATATTGATGCTCATACGAATTCTATCATTTTGTTGATTTTGTGTGATTTGACATGGTACATCGAAAGATGGCCATGTTTCACTTTCGTGCTCTCGACTAGTAGTCCATAGTAATCAACAAGCTTAACAAGAGGCGTGCATTTTGGATAAAGCATTAAATGACATTAGGATCCATTTCTCTCCACTTTGATTCCCTTAATTTAGTAATTAGTAATTTTGTGTTGATAATTAATTTTAGATTTTAATTTGCTTGTTATATGATCGTTTAAGCAACCAGAAATAGCGATAAGGTTGTTGCATGCTAGTATAGATTTATTCACCTTTCTCCATGGGAATGATACTTTCTTACTCTGTACTACTTGTTAACCGTGTATACTTGAACGTGTTAGAGTCTGTTTTGTTAACCTGAAACAAGCCCAACAGCGTCATCGAGGCACGAGCCACTCATACTTCGGTAGAGAAAGAAGGTGATCAAATTGATGGAGATATTGTTTGTTGAGGCTTATTTAGGGGGTGGTTCAGAGGTTGATTCTTCGTGTTCTTTCCTTTTTTGTTGGGTGGGTTTGGTTTCGATGGTTTGAACGAGGTTGGTATATTGGAGAGGTTCGGTTTCGGGGTTTTGACTAGGTTCAGTTTTAATAATTTGGTTGGGTTCGGAGGCGAGAGTCTGTGTTGATTCGATAGGAGGTTTAGTAAAAAATGTGGCAGGTTATATATTTTAAATATAAAGTAGGGTTTTCAACTTACATTTGATTATACAGCAAGGATTGGTCACTCATAGTATCTGTAACACCCCCTTTCTGAAAAGGAATTCTGAAATAAACCTCAAAGAATTTCTAAATAAATTGAATACCAACGGCCTTAAATGCCAATTCAAATAAAGAGACATCCACGCTAACATAATCTCCACTTCTAATGATGAATGGCAAAATAGGCCCAAAACATCCAATTACAAAATATTAGGAAAACCAAGTCTATTAATAATCTTAAAAGCTAATCACTCATTTGGATCAAAGGTAGCTATCATCCCACAAATCTTGATCACCCCTGATTACATACCAGAAAAAGAAAACGTGAGCCAATTGCCCAGTACAGATATGAAGATGAATAAATATATCACAATAAGTAATGAATCTAAAAGAGTCGAATGAATGAACATGTGTGAATTACAAACGAATTACGAATAGATCAAAATTTATGAGTCCATTTACAAATGATTAACATTGTCAATCGAACAATTATAGCCAAAAGAATCCCAAACAAATAAGGCTGAATCAAATGGTTGTAAGGTGACAACTTCATACTGAGCTCAAATACAAATAGCCAAAGGTTAACAAAATACATCAGTATCATGATGTATACAAATCAAATCGGATAGTACACATGGCGCATACATCACTAATCCGCCAAATAAACTAAATCAAATAATATACTGAGTCAACCCATACGTATCCTGAACAAACAAATCAAATGGCTAAAGCTCATACCCAGAGCATACAAAAGGATACGCCGTGGACTGATCACACCGCCATGGAAGGTGTCATGCCCTTGTGTCAAGAGGACATGCCTGTGGTACCCCTACATGTGGTTAGCTCAAGTACACCCTAATGATCAAACTACAAAATGTAAGATAATGGGGGTTCAAATCACAAGGTTTACATAACCATTTTCAAATGCCATCGAATTATCAAATACGAACATTCTTAAATACTAACAAGATATCAATAATCAAAACAACTCCCGAGTGTGAACGGAAATATACAAGGAATGATACAAATGAATAAAATCTTCAAAACATATTGACATGATTAACTAGTTCAAAGAAAACAAATACGAGTTATAATATCAACACCACAACAAAACTATCATAATAAATTGATAAGGAACAATTATGAGAGACAATACTAAATTTCAAAATGAATAGTGAAATGAACAAATTAAAATTAAAAGAGTCTCGCTGAAAGAGTACAGAATCCGTACCTGCATTAAGCAATGTAATACCCAAAATTTATATTCCAAATTCGCCTCGTTAAATTACTTTCGTTCGAACTAATTAAACAAAATAATAATGAATATAAGTACACTTGTAAAAATATTCTTCCATCTTTAACTCGTTAATAAACTCATTTTAATATTATTATTATTATTATTATTATTATTAATATTAATATTATTATTATTATTATTAATATTAATATTATTATTATTATTATTATCATCATCATAGACTTTATATGTATTACAAATATACATTCTGATTTAAAAGATATACATATATTAAATTGGTTTAAACATATATATATATATATATATATATATATATATAAGTATATGTACTACCACTTTGATTCATGAATAAGACTCTATATTGGGACAATTTTTGATGTTATTCTTAAAGCAATACTAAGTCAAAAAGCTTCCAATTAAATTTAAAAAAAAAAGAGCACAACTTACTAGTATAATCCGATTTCCCACTTTCCTTTGTTTTGCCGAAGTTGCGCTCTCCTTTCTTTTCTTTCTTCAGTCGGTTCGTATTAATGTATCATGTGTAAGATTAGGTTTTACTTATTTATTTTTTAATATTTCTAATTTTTAATAGGATTTAAACATTACATAAATACAAATTAAACCTAATTAGTATAAAAGCCCAAATTAATGTACTCGTTTACTTATTATGGTCTAAATAAATTAGCTACAGTTTGACCCAAATATAAGAAAAACCCAATTAAATATTTTATTTTTATTTTGCTCGGTATTACATCACCTCCCCCTTAAAAAGGATTCCGTTCCCGGAATCAAAAGAATAGAACGTACCTAATTTTCAAAAAGATACGGATACTCCGCTCGAATAGAGTCCTCCATCTCCCAAGTAGCTTCCCGCTCCGAATGATTTTTCCACAAGACTTTAACATATAGGATTGTCTTCACCCTCATAACCCGTTCTTGACGATCTAAAATTTCCTTAGCCTCTTCCTCGCAAGTAAGATCTTCTCGAATTTTATGTAACGGGTATTGCACAATATGAAACGGATGATAATTATATTTCCTTAACCCTAAAACATGAAAGACATTATGCACATGAGAGACTTTCAAAAACACGCAGACTAAGCTTTCCTTTTAAACCGAACCTTCGAACCCCTTTCCATAGAGAGACTTTCAAAAACACGTGTTCACCAGGTGTAAATTTAAGAGCCCTCCTATGAATATCATCATAACTCTTTTGCCGCGATCAAGCTTCTTTCAATTTTTCTTTAGCCATTGCTACCTTCTTCATAGTAATCCTAACCAAATCGGGTCCTTCCATTACCCTTTCTCCAACCTCATCCCAACAAGTCGGAGCTCGACACTTCTTACCATACAAGGCTTCAAAAGGAGCCATACCAATACTAGCTTGCCCACTGTTATTAAATACGAACTCCACCAAACTCAAATAATCATCCCTGTTTCCTGTTCACTCTAAACCACAAGTTCGCAACATGTCTTCTAACGTCTGAATAGTTCTCTCTAATTGTCCATCTATTTGCAAGTGAAAAGTTGTACTATAGTTGAGTCGCGTTCCCCAAGCTCGTTGAAATCCTTTCCAAAATCGAGAAGTAAACCGCGGATCCCGATCTGAAACAATAGAAACTAGAGTCCCATAAAGCCTAACAATCTCACGTTGAAAAATATCTGCTAACTTATTTACTAAAAAATCCTCACGAATAGCCAGAAAATGAGCCGATTTGGTCAAACAATCCACTACCACCCAAATAGCATCATTCTTTTTAAGAGTCCTTGGTAAACCAGTCACAAAGTCCATCGAAATGTCATCCCATTTCCATATAATAATCTTTAACTGTTGCAACAAACCACCAAGCCGCTGATGCTCTATTTTCACTTGGTGGCAAGTAAGACATTTACTCACAAATTCAGTTACATCCCTTTTCATACTGCTCCACCAGAAATTTTCCTTCAGATCTTTTTACATCTTTGTAGACCCCGGATGAATAAAAAATGGCGAACTATAAGCTTCAGTCAACACTGCCTCATGAATCATTGGATCCACTGGAACACATAGCCGTTTACCAAACCATATCGCACCTTGCTCATCAATGCGAAACTCTGGCTGCCTACCCTCATCCATATTCTATGCTATAGCCCACAACTCGTTATCCTCCTTTTGGGCTTCTTTGATACACAAAATAAGAGAAAATTCCACCCTCATATCTGCTACTAACCCATCAGAACCTCTAGCATATAGCTATAAACCCACACGCCCCATATCCGAGATAAGTTGAGGTTGTGTAACCAAGGCAGCTACACTCCCTGAACTCTTGCGGCTAAGATCATCTGTAACCACATTAGCCTTACTGGGGTGATACTAAATCCTGGCATCATAATCCTTGAGAAGCTCCAACCAATGCCTCTTCCTCATGTTAAGGTCCTTCTGAGTAAATATATATTTAAGGCTCTTGTGGTCGGTGAAAATGTCACAAGTCTCTCCATATAGATAGTGTCTCCAAATCTTTAGGGCAAAAATAACTGTTGCTAACTCCAGGTCGTGCGTAGGGCAATTCACCTCATAAGGTTTAAGTTATCTAGAAACATAAGCAATTACCTTATCATTTTGCATCAACACACACCCTAATCCCTTCTTGGAAGCATCACTGTAAATCTGAAAACCTCCTGTCCTCGACGGTAATGTAAGCACTGGAGCCGACACAAGCCTCTTCTTAAGCTCCTCAAAACTTTTCTCACGTTCCTCATTCCATATAAACTTTGTGCCCTTCTTCATCAACTGGGTTAATGGCTAAGCTAATAAAGAGAAACCTTCCACAAATCGCCTGTAGTACCCTGCCAAACCCAAGAAACTCTTTACTTCAGTTACCGTGGTAGGTCTTGGACAATTAGTGATAGCCTCAACCTTCGTAGGATCCACCTTAATACCTTCAGCAGACATGACATGTCCCAAAAATGCTACCTATTTTAACCAAAACTGGCATTTGGAGAACTTATCATATAACTTATTCTTCTGCAAAACCCCCAAAATAGTACAAAGATGTTCTTCATGATCCTCCTTAGACTTGGAATACACCAAAATGTCATCAATAAAGACAAAGACAAATTGGTCTAAGTACTCGCTAAAAACCCAATTCATCATATCCATAAATATTATCGGAGCATTAGTCAACCCAAATGACATCACCAAAAACTCATAGTGCCCATACCGAGTACGAAAAACTATTTTTGGAATGTCCTCTTCCCTCACCCTCAACTGATGGTACCCCGACCTCAAATCTATCTTTGAGAAGAACTTTTCCCCTTGGAGCTGATCAAAAAGGTCATCTATCCATGGCAATGGATATCTATTCCTGATAGTGATCCGATTTCGCTTCCTATAATATATATATAATCTCATAGATTCATCCTTCTTTTTCACAAACAAGACTGGAGCACCCCATAGCGATACACTCGGTCTAATGAATCTGCGATCTAACAACTCCTGCAATTGTTCCTTCAACTCTTGTAACTCTAATGGAGTCATCCTATAGGGTGCCTTAGAGATAGGTTCCGCTCTAGGAATGAGCTCAATAGTAAACTCAACTTCCCTTGGCGATGGCAATCCTGGCAGATCCTTGGGAAATACCTCAGGAAATTCTCGTACAACTGGATAGTCTTCAAGTTGGAGCTCATCCCTCGAGGTATCCTTCACATAAGCCAAATAATAATCACGTCCCTTAGCAATCATTTTACTCGCCTTCAAAGTTGAGATCAACTTTACAACACCATTTGGCTTTGAACATGGAAACTAGAATTCTGGAGCCTCTAAGGTTCCAAAAATAACCTTCCTCGCCTGGCAATCAATAGTGGCTCGATGCTTACTCAGCCAATACATACCCAAGATGATATCAAAATCATGCATCACCATCACAAGTAAGTTAGTTGCGTACACCCTCCTCCTTAACTTCAAAGGACATTCGTGAAATTGCTCAGAAATAATCACAGAATTCCCCATTGGGGGTAGCAATAGATAAATGAAGATCTAATATATGAGAAGACACTCCAAGATGACGAATAAATGAAAGTGCAACAATAGAGTGTGTAGATCCAATGTCAAACAAAACTGATGCCTCGCAATTTACTACAAGAAAGATGCCTGAAATAGTACATGGTGCTTGGGCCGCCTGATTAGCTATCAATATAAATACTCTCCCACCGGTGTTGCGCTGACCGCCTTTACTAGCATTATCGCCTCCTCCATTACCATACTAAACTGTGCAGTCCCTTGCTCTATGTCCCATTTATCCACATAAAAAATAAGCCCTTGTCTCTCTATAGCACGCCCTACCAGCATGATACCCACCACAAGTAACACATGGACCAGGTGGAAGTGGCAAAAGGTTCGGATTGGCCCTATCTGTCTGTCCTGGATACCGCCCCTGAATTTGACCATGTTAGCGATGTTGACCCTGATTCTGATTTTGCTGGTAACCCCTATTCTGTTGAAATCCCCTATTTTGATATTGCCCTCCAGCTTGCCACTGACCCTACTGCTGACCTCCACGACCACCCTGTTGCATTGGTAAGCAAAATCCCTTCGAGGATTAAATCGCTGAGTCGAGGGAGGCTCATTCCAATTATTTTGCCTTCTATTATGATTTCTACCAAACTGCCCAATTCCTTGCCCTTGTTGGTCATCTCTATCTCTCTTTTGACTCCCTTCTGATTTGGAAGCTCGAAAGTCCTTGTGTTCCATTTCCACACTCTTAGTTGCATTAGCCACCTGTGATATATCTATAAATATGGTGTGGCTGATCGATCGCCTATACTCATATTTCAATGCCCATTTGAATTTTTCTGCCTGTTGTACAGCTTTCCCCGCTATTGAACCAGCAAAACCATCCAATCTAGTAAACCTCGCTATGAAATTAGTAACGGTCTCATCTTCCTTCTGCCGAATGGACACAAATTCCCTGATGTATGCATCCCTATCAGCGTTTGGGAAATATTGTTGATAGAAAAGGTCATAAAAACCGCTCTATATGAGTCCATCCATAAATCCATCTCCCTGTGTAGCCTTCAACGATTTCCACCATCGTTGAGCATCATCATCTAGCTTATAAACTGCTAATCTCACCTTTTGATTTTTTGAACACCCAATCACATCAAAAATTTTCTCCAAGTTGGCGATCCAGTTCTCTGCATCAATTGGAGTCGGAGCAAAATGAAAAGATTTGGGCTTCTGTTTAATGAACCTCTCCAACAACACATATAACGGCTGCACTTACTGACCCACTTGATCCTCGGGAGGAACATTATGTTCATGTTGTGATATCTCTGCATCATCCCCCATGCCATTTGTATGATGATTTCCTTGCATTTACAGAATACCTTGCAAAGCTTGTACTACGGCTTGCGTAACTGCCTCATTCACCGTTGTTGCAACCATAGCTGGGGTTATTGTTGCATTACCCTGAGTCCCATCGTTTCCACCCTGGTTAACAGCCTCAACCTGGGGCTGCCTCTGACCCCTCATACCATTATTACCCTGCCTCCCAGCAATTCTCGAAGACCTACGAGCCATCTATGATACAAAATCAAACAGACGAGAACAAACAGATCAAAACAAATAATCAAGGCCAAATTTATGCAGAACAAAAATCAAACGCAATACAAATCTTATAACTACCCAGTGGTCTACCCATAACTCACAGGTCAAGCCTAAAAGGCAATCTACAAGATCATAACCTAAGCTTTGATACCAACTCTATAACACCCCCTTTTTGAAAAAGAAAAAGGGATGTCACACACATAACATAATAAATAAAATTTTGCAATAAACCTCAAAGTATTTCTAAATAAATTGAATACCAACAGTCTTAAACGCCAATTCAAATAGAGAGAAATCCATGTTAACATAATCTCCACTTCTAAGGATGAATGCCAAAATAGGCCCAAAACATCCAATTACAAAATATTAGGAAAACCAAGTCTACTAATAATGTTAAAAGCTAATCTACTCATTTGGATCAAAGGTAGTTCTCATCCCACAAATCCTGATCACCCCTGATTACCTGCCGAAAAAAGAACACAGCGTGAGCCAATTTCCTAGTACGGATATGAAGATGAATAAATATATCACAATAAGTAATGAATCTAAAAGAGTCGAATGAATGAACACATGTGAATTACAAACGAATTACGAATAGATCAAAATTTGTGAGTCCATTTACAAATGATTAACACTGTCGATCGAATAATTATAGCCAAAAGAATCCCAAACAAATAAGGCTGAATCAAATGGTTGTAAGGTGACAACTTCATACTGAGCTCAAATACAAATAGCCAAACGCTAACAAAATACATCGATATTATGATGTATACAAATCAAATCGGATAGTACACACGACACATACGTCACTAATCCACCAAATAAATTAAATCAAATCAAATACTGAGTCGACTCATATGTATCCTGAACAAACAAATCAAATGGCTAAAGCTCATACTTAGAGCATACAAAAGGATACGTCGTGGACTGATCACACCGCCACGGAAGGTGTCATGCCCTTGTGTCAAGAGAACATGCATGTGGTACCCCCACAGGTGGTTAGCTCAAGTACACCCTAAGGATCAAACTACAAAATATAAGACAAAGGGGGTTCAAATCACAAGGCTTACATGATCATTTTCAAATGCCATCGGATTATCAAATACGAACATTCTTAAATACTGACAAGATATCAATAATCAAAACAACTCCCGAGTGTGAACGAAAATATACAAGGAATGATACAAATGAATAAAATCTCCAAAATATATTAACATGATTAACTAGTTCAAAGAATACAAATACGAGTTCTAATATCAACACCACAACGAAACTATCATAATAAATTGATAAGGAACAATTATGAGAGACAATACTAAATTTCGAAACGAATAGCGAAACGAATAAATTAAAATTAAAAGAGTCTCGCTGAAAGAGTACAAAATCCATACCTGGATTAAGCAATGTAATACCCAAAATTTATATTCCAAATTTGCCTCGTTAAATTCCTTCCGTTCGAACTAATTAAACAAAATAATAATAAATATAAGTATACTTGTAAAAATATTATTCCATCTTTAACATGTTAATAAACTCATTTTATTATTATTATTATTATTATTATTATTATTATTATTATTATTATTATTATTATCATAGACTTTATATGTATTAACAATATACATTCTGATTTAAAAGATATACATATATTAAATCGGTTAAACATATATATATATATATATATATATATATATATATATATATATATATATATTAAGTATACAGATATATACTTATATATTAAAATAGTTTACAAAGGCAGCATTCATATATATATATATATATATATATATATATATATATATATATATATATAGAAGTATATGTACTGCCACTTTGATTCATGAATGAGACTCTGTATTGGGACAGTTTTTGATGTTATTCTTAAAGCAATACTAAGTCAGAAAGCTTCCAATTAAATTTTAAAAAAAAGAGCACTTACCAGTATAATCCGATTTCCCACTTTCCTTTGTTTTGCCGAGGCTGCGCTCTCCTTTCTTCTCTTTCTTCAGTCGGTTCGTATTAATGTATCATGTGTAAGATTAGGTTTTACTTATTTATTTATTAATATTTCTAATTTTTAATAGGATTTAAAAGTTACATAAATACAAATTAAACCCAATTAGTTTAAAAAGCCCAAATTAATGTACTCATTTATTTATTATGGTCCAAATAAATTAACTACAGTTTGACCCAAATATAAGAAAACCCCAATTAAATATTTTAAAACTTACTTATATATTTTATTTTTATTTTGCTGGGTATTACAATATCCATGCTCAATTCTTCTTTGAGCGTCTTTGCGATGAGGGATTTTAGTTCTTCAATTCGACTTTGGGAGAATTTGTCAAATAAGAAATTAGCCCTTGAGGCTTCGGCCTAATCCGAAAGTTGATGGGTGTTGGGTACTCGGATGTAAAACCAGTAGGAGTGTTATCCCTTGTTGCTTGAGGGGGTATTCATCAATGATCATTTTTGGGAATGTTTATTCAGTTATTTGTTTACTTTGATGAACCTTGGTTCTTTGGATCGACCCAAGGTAAAAAAAGTGAAGAAGAAATCGATGGTGGGTGGGACACCACATTCGTGGTAGAAGGCTATGAAAAAAATATGGTGAATGTAGGAGTTCGACTCCAATTGTGCGAACCGAATCCCCACGAATCCCAGTAAAGTAGTGATGAATTCATGAATGGAGAATTGGACTTCGTACCTCAGTGCATAGAGGGGGATAACAGTGTAGCCATTGAGACTACAATACATCCTCTCGTTGGGGTTTGGCGCACGGAGTTCGTATGTGGGAGGAATACGATATTGTTGACGTATATTTGTGAGGGCTTGTTTGCCAATAGAGGATTTGGTGTTGATATGGGTGTATGCTTTTTTGAATGACTATTCTTATTATATTTTTCAGTATGACAATTTTAGTCTCCGTTCAGATCAATGATGGGGTGGCAGAAGAGGAAGTGGTTTGGGGGTCGATGGCCATGGTAATGGCGGTGGAGGGGGCACTTTTCAGTTGGGGTTTGATTTTGGGGTTGGGTAGTAGAGGAGTTAGGATCGTGTGGGATTAACGATGGATGAAGGAGCTTGGTCGGTGGAGTCTGCCATTAGATGGTTGGAGAACGTAAAAAGAGTGATCGATTTGGCCAGAAAAAGAAGTTGTAGGGATGTAAGCCGGAGGAAGTAGTTGCAGGGAGAAGGAAGGGAAAGAGGAAGTATTTTCGACAAAAGTGGCGGTTCGTTTTGAGGGGAATGAGTTTTTGATGTGACTCTCTAGTTCATACATTTCTCGAGTTACGGTTGATGATGATAGTGGTGGGGTCCAATGTTGGCGTGTGTAACAAGAAAGGATAGTTTAGCTTCAAGGCTGATGGTCTGGGACTTGTTAATTTTTGCGTACTCTCTTACTTTAAGTCAATTATAGCAAGAGAGTGGGGGACAATGTTGGGGCATGTTTCGTTGGGCCCTGTGACATAATTTGTTGGGCACGGACGGTTCGGTGGGCTTAATCCCACATGGAGGAATCTTCCCCACGTAGAGGTATATTCTAATGGAGAGACTTGATAGCTAAGGAATCTATAGTCCAAACTGTATGTAACTTCTAATTCCTAAGGAAAGAGTCAGAATTATATTCGACTTCCTTTCTTTAAGGAGATTGACTTATTTCATATTATGGTAATTAACACGATAAGGAGTCCTACTATAATCCGGGGATAGAGCGATAAAAGAGGTGTGATCAACTATAAATACAATGTATACCCTAATTCACAAGTAATGTCACTTTGAGCACTTAAACATTAAGCCTTCATTGTTAACCTTGCATTCAGCATGTACTTATTCTCACACCAGAGCTATCCCCCGGCGGCTTTAACCGTCAGCTCTCCAAGTGTGGTTTTGTTTTTGTGCAGGATTCATTGCGTAGATTTAGTGGTTGTGTGTGCAGATGAATATTGACGTTAACACTACCTTTAAAAAATCGACATTACTTCTCAAATTGTTTCAGCAAACACAACAACAAGTGGACCAGACTACTAGCTACCTTTGGTTCATAATGAACATTTAAACTTAAATTGACAACTCGAGCCTGTTCTGCAAATGATATATATGTTGATGTTTATGGTGAGTTCCATCAAGGCATACCAAGTATAACTAATCATGTGGCTCATCAACTAGAATACGCCAAGGCCTCATTGGCCAAATGAGACCACATCATTCAATATGAGCTCATTTAAATTGGAAGAATCTTAATCGTTGTTGTGCTTTTCCAAATTAAAGATTCAAAATGGGTTGTATTTTATTATATAGATATTCTAAGTAGAATTCTTTATCTAATGTGTAAATTCCAATTTATCTAGGCAGGATGAGCTTCGACCATGTTTTCTTCCTGATATTATTGCAACTATTGGTGATCAATACCAGCAAAGAGTAAAAAATTGGTTATCTAAAAAGAAGGATTCTGGTGACAAGGAAGATCCCGAGGCAACGTTCAATGTATTGGATGTCATGCTCAAGAGTAGTTTAGAGTGTTTGAGAGCAATAAGGCCAGCTTTTAATTTATTGATGAGTGAATTTTACATGAAATTTGCTTGATTGCTTCAAAATCAATTGAAAGAAACTCTGGACTTTTGTTGTTAACTTGAGAGTTTGAAAGCATTTCATAGTTTGCTCATTTTAAATATTTGTTATAGAGTTGATCCTAATTATAGGCCCAGATAAGGCATGTAATAGTTACCTGATTTGTAAAGTATCTTTGAGATTTACTCTTTTTTTGTTGGTTATAATGAAGAAATGGGAGTTGAAGAAATTGACGTGGGATACTTGGGTTTAAACTGGGTTTTTAAATTTATGGGTGAAATTTATATTATTTGTTTATTTGATTTTGGGGATTATAAATGTTTTAGGTGTTATTACATGTGTTGGTATTGGATAGTAATTAGCTTAGTTTGACCTAGTTTTTATTGGCAAATGGAAGAAAGTAAATTTTGATACTTGAGTTTAATTTGTTTTGTACTACACTATTTTTGGACATTTGGACTTATTAGCGGTGTAGTAAATTAATGATTTTATTTTTTAATTTTATATTAAGTTTTGTGTAAGACCCCAATTTTTATGAATAAAAATTTAATTTTCTCTAAATATTATTTTGAGTAATAAGGTGTGGATTTGATATAATGTTATAGTTGTGGGTAATATTTACAAATTTTGTAAAGTAAGAAAGTTGTCAAA
Source organism: Panax japonicus (assembly GCA_020205505.1). Lineage (NCBI taxonomy): Eukaryota > Viridiplantae > Streptophyta > Magnoliopsida > Apiales > Araliaceae > Panax > Panax japonicus. The sequence continues at coordinate 43,444,853 of CM035104.1, read as the reverse complement.
AAATATTCGTTTGGTCGGGAAATATTCGTACGACGGCACAATCATTGGTGGACCCCACAACGGAATTACTGTCGAAGTTAGAAAACAACATAAATAACTTTTTTATAAAAATAACGACAAAAGTTTTACCGTTAACTGTTGAAATATTCGGTGATAAAAGTACAGTAATACGCGTGGTTGCACAGTAGCACACGGTATTGTACAGTATCTTTGATTATTGATGCTTATGTGAGAAGTCACTTAGTTTTATTCTATTATTGCAACAGTAGTTGATGCATAGTATCTCATATTATTGATTTAATTATTGTCACAGTATTATCTGTACAATATTTTATATTATTAAATCAATAATTAAGACGACACCGTTATTCATATTATTATTTGTATTATTGACAATGTCTAGAAAGTTCTGTCGAGGAAAGGGGTTTGGTCACCTAATTGCGCGCCAATAAGGAGAAGTTCTTATCGGAAAGCCCCACTTTCATGTGAATGATCTGGTTATTAATATTGTGAGTTATAATATTAATGATGAATAAAGATCGTGTTAATTAAAGATAAGAATAATAATTGATGAGTGGAAGATGTTTGTTCAATTATTTTTGGTTCAAATGAGGTATTTATTTTTATTTGGCAGACATTAACCTTATTGGCCAAATTTTCTAATGATGCATACTATTCACTGACTTATGAATGAGGGTGTTCCCTCATTGGTCCATAGGTCCCAAATTCAAGTTACCCTCATAGGAGGGTACTCTCTTATTGGTAGTCTCAAATATATGCTGATAAATTGCGCCCGTGAATTCTTTTTCCTATGCAGTCCGTGATTTTTCCTAAATAGTATCCTTCCATTATCCTATAAATATGATGCTTAGTTTAGAAATAAAAATCACACCAGAATCAGATAATTCTTCTTCTATAATATTGAGCGTATTTTTTTTAATTTAAAGAAGCTTTGAGTGTAGGAAATAATATAAGTTTTCTTCAAGAATATCACCGCCATATCATCCAGAAGTACTCTCCTTTTAAAATAAGGGATATTATTTTTGTTCAATATTCGTAAGAAATAATATTTTCTTCCATACTCTGTAGTATGTAAGTAATATTATTTCATTTCATATTCCTAATTTTACACTTATGTTGATAAGTATTGCTTCTATACTCCTTGAAATTAGTAGAATATCCTTTAAATTTGCGCTTCATCTAGTATCGTTTCACAAAAAATATTTTTCTGAACATTCTTGTTAAATTTTAATCTTTTCATACTAGGTTACTATTCACGGGGTACTATTCACAAAGTACTATTCACCCGGGGTACTATTCACGATAAAAATTGATTTCTTTTCTATCCAAATTATTTTTGATACATGAATATTAATCTTGAATTTTACTCAACAAAGCAATTATCATGTTAACAATTTGGACATTTTTAAACTCTGGATAAATTAAAAATCTTTAATATTTATCCTTGACTTCGTTTGATTGATGTTTATATCATTGTCATCATCATCATTCTTATATTGTTATAAAAGTAATCTTTGGCCCGTAGTGCATAGATGGACTGTTGATTGGTATGATTATGACCAGAAATTATGTATTGGTATAATCATGACATGTAATGTTACAAATGATGTGGTAAAAGTTCTCATTGGCCCGTAGTGCGTTGATGGACAGTTGTTGGCATTGATCATGACCACTGGTGATACTAATGAAATATCCTTGGCCCGTAGTGCATGAATAATTCATGGAATGTGATAATAATGAATATCATTGGCCCATAGTGCATGGATAATTCATAGATGTGATACTAACGAATATCCTTAGCCCGTAGTACATGGATAATTCGGTGATGTGGATTATTTATTGAGATGTAGTATAGAGATAAAATATTGATGATGAACTTTTAAATCATAGAAGATAGTAAACATCATGCTCTACTTGACTCTTCTAATAGATTGTTTGTTCCGATGCAGTTAAACTTGTTATCTATTATATTATATCAGTTTTATACTGTTGAAGGCTAACGGTAATTTATTCCGCTTTATCTTAGTCATAATATTCTTTACTAGGCTAGTTGAGCTCACCATTTGCTTTCATTATTCTCTTCAAGAAATGAGAACATAGCTGAGACTAGTCGGGTAATGGAGTGACGGTTAGAGATGGTGGCTATAGTAGTCCTCACTATTTTATAAAATAGTGTAATAATAATTGTAATGAGGACTCCATTTGAGTTTGGATATTGTCTACGAGACAATATTCATGTTAAAACTTTCAGTATGTTTTGTCGTATTTTACACGACAGTTGTATAATTAAGTTTATATTTTAATTATGTACCATATATTTGGCGACTCAGAATGGGTTGTGTATACCTATTTTGGGGGCGTCACAGTTGGTCTTTGGTGTTATTAGTGGTATGGATTTTATGACATTTAGTTATTTTTATTATTATGACATTTAGTTATTTTTATTATTATGATTTCTGGGTTGTTGTTAGTAGCTTTACATACGGAGGTCGAGCAGTATTAGGTCGTTATATATTCTGGATTATTATTTTTATGGTTTAAATATGATTTCTGGGTTGTTGTTAGTATCAAATTGATTTTCGTCCAAACTTGAGGGGGGGGGGGACAACTTTGAATCCAACACTCCACTAGACAGGTTTCAAACATGATGGTTGTTTGGTGGTTTGGATATGTATTGATGATTGTAAGTTTTGTAGACAAGTTTAGATTTTTTTGGATATCTATTTTAAAAGGAAGCTCTGTCAAAATTTCTTGAAATTAGTAGCGACTAGCTTAATGTTTTGGTGATTGGATATGTGTTGATGATTGAGTATGTATTATTATTGTGATTGTAAGTTATTTTAGATTGCAAAACGTCTTTAAGTAATGTAGTATTTTTTTGAATTTTAATCTAATTTTTCGTTACGGCGTGCCGTCAGGCACGAGGCAATTACTAGTAGTTATATAAATACATAAGAAAGAGACAGATATAATAAATTCACATGTTTGATTGTATATAAGTTGGAAACTGATACCTTCTACCAATTAAATCTGGGGTATATTTTTCACAGAAAGAGTTACAAAAAATGTGAGCAATGTTTTCTTTGATGGAGTCTAGGATTTGGATGCTGTTATTGAAGAATCGAAGAAGGAGTATATGGGATTCTTCCGTTGCAATTATGACCTGAAAAGGGATATACTTTAATTAGCTGACCAAGACAACAAGACAGAAGACTGTCCCAAATAACCAACCCACCCCAGACTTGAACAGTGGACCACATGGTCGACCTTCTCCGACAAACTTCCGGTCAAACCAACAGCCAAGCATCCCAACAGATAAGAACGGTACAACCATCAAACAAATTTGATTATAAACCAGCAAATCAAGATTCATGCCAAATTCCAGAAAGAACCACCACCCAGAAAATGGTAAACCACAATCTAATTTAAATTAAGGAAGTAACAATAAACACAGATTAGATTAAATTACCGATAAACGAAAACTCACGAAATTAACTTCCCCAACTATCCAACCTGGATAATAAACACTCCTTTTACCGTCACTTGTGAGCTCTTTAGATCTGGATCCACACTCTTAACCCCTAAATTGTCAAATAAATAAAAAAATAATTACAAAGCAATTAAATATTGATTATATAATTTGACATTAATTTGACTTTAAGTTGAAAAAATAATAATTATTGTACAATGGGATCTACATATTGGAAATATGGAATCATAACACTCTTAGAAATATTTTAGGTTCAAAAAAGATAAAAGGCAAATAGAGCTGCTAAAAAACAAAAAAAATAAATGAACAACCTTATGACTTGTTCATAAAAAAAGATGAGGATATTATTAATTACCTTTTAGGGTCCTCGATCGGTGACTCTTCCTCAGATCGGAGTGAGAAGTTCGACCTTACGGTGGCTCTTCCTCTGTACCCTCTCGTGAACTTTGAACGGATCTGTCTTTTCACCCTTCACCACAACCTTATGACTTGCAATCCATCTGAACATCTTCAACTCATGCCAAATTACCCAAATCAAATTAAATGAACAACATAACTGTACAAAAATGAAGTACAGTGAACGAAAGAAATAAATCCGAATAGCTATTGAAGAAATCAACAGAAAAGTAAAAAAACCCAATTCAAAATAGCCCTAATTTCAGATTTGGATATATAAATGAGTAATCGTACCTCATTTACATATGTACAAGTATATACATCTAGATATAGAGGCAGAAAGAGAGAAGAGATACTTACAGAGAGTAAAAACGCGATTTTAAAAAATGCGAAAGTGAGGTATTGCAGATGAAGATGAATAATAATAAGAGGAGAGGGAGAGGGAGAGACAGAGAGGAGGAAGCAAGGAAAATATGGGTAGGAGTTTTTTTGTGTGAGATGAAATGTGATCAACAAAATGGATCAGGTTCGGTGTAACACCCCCTTTCCAAAATAGAAAGAGAGGTTACTCAAAACGTAACAAAACTGATGAGTTTAATAGCAAGGCTCAAAGCCCCAAAAGAATAGTCTTAATAACTAATAAATACCACAAGTCACCCATAATAAATCTCAAACTGTCTCAAACCACAATCTAAAATAATTATTACAATTCCAAGTAACTGACACATCAAGTCTAAACAGAATATTTCTAAATCATTGGAATGAATGGAGCTCTCATCACACTTGCCCTTGATCCCCCTGATTACCTGCCGGAAGAAAAACACAGCATGAGCCAAATGCCCAGTACGGATATAGAATACAAATAAATAACTCAATTAAATTAAATGAAATGAAACGAACTGAAACGAAACGAACAAAACTAACACAATGAAATGATAGGCTGAATCAAATGGCTGGGTGTTATTTCATACCGAGCTCAGAATATAGTAATATACCTTGCCACACAGGCAAGTCAAATAATGCCACATAGGCAATCAAAATAATGCCACACAAGCAATCACACATCGGACTGCGCAATCCAGATGCGTGCAAAATCGGAAGGTGTGTTTGGCACAAACATCACCAATCCGCAGAACAGAACAGAACAGAAACTAGGGTCGACCCATACGCCTCCCACAACATAACACCAAATGGCCAACTCCCACCGGAGTACAAAACGGAGACGCCGTGGACTGATCACACCGCCACGGAAGGTGTCATGCCTCGGTGCCAAGAGGACATGCCTGTGGTACCCCCACAGGTGGTTATAGCTCAGGTATACCCTACGGTATATTCTAACAAAATATAATGTCACAACACATGCGACAAAATATCAACACGAAGGGGTTCTAACATGTACATGTTAAATCGAACGAATCGTCAACACAAGTCTCTAAAATATACTAACATGTACATCACTATAAATATAAAAATAAAATTTAGACATGACACACTAGTCTAAAGAGTACAAATAGGAGTTCTAATATAAATGCCAAAACAAACTATCATAATAAATTGACACGAAATAATTGTGAGAGGCAATACTAAATTTCGAACGAATAACAAAACGAACAAATTCAAATTAAAAATAAAAGAGTCGCTGAAAAAGTACGGAATCCGTACCTGGAATCGATAATGCAATACCCAAATTAAATTCCAAATTTAACTCGTTAATTTTCCTCCGTTCAATCTAATAAAAATAATAATAATACAATTATAAGTTACCTAATAATTATAATTTATACTAATATGAAATTAATTCTCCAATTAAATTAATTTTACAAAATAACCCTAATTAAATTATAATTTAAATTCTAATCATTTTTTTTGTATTACTTTAACAAATCAAAAACTTTAAGATTTTATATATATATATAATAAATATCATTTATTCCATAATGGCCATACTGACACAATTATACATGTACGCAGCCTTGATACTAACCCTGGTTTTAAATCATGATCTGCTTCTCTTTTTTTTTTTTAATATATATATATATATATAATAATAATAATATACGGATTACTGCTCAAAGTTAACCTCTTCTAATTTTCTCTCTTTATATATAGTATACATCAATACGCAGATCATTGTTAACGAATTTTTTTTTTTTTTTTTTTTTTACCGATCATTACATGATAAAATCCAATACCCAAAAGTCATGATATATATAAAACCAAAAAGAAAGAAAGAAAGATACCTTTTTTTTTTCTAGATCAATGGTATGAAAATCACTCTTTTTCCTTCTCTCCCTGAGCGGCAGCCTCCTCCCTCTTCTTTCTTTTATCAGACAAATAAGTAGCGTACAATGTATAGGGTTTTAAGTTTTTATTTATTTATTATTATCATTAAGAATTCTTTTTAAATTTTAAAATGATTTAAAATTAGCCAAATACCAATTAGACCCAAGTAGTTTAAAAGCCCAAATTAATGTCTCTTACATATTTTAGTCCACAAAACTTAAATACAATTTGACCCAACTAAAAACAAAGTCCAATTAATATGTTTTAAAAATAGATTAATTTTTATTATTATTTTTCAGGTATTACATCACCTACCCCTTAAAAGGGATTCCGTCCTCGGAATCAAAGAATAGAATGTACCTAATTTTCAAAGAGATGCGGATACTCCGCTCGAATAGACTCCTCCATCTCCCATGTAGCTTCTCGCTCCGAATGATTTCTCCACAAAACCTTAACAAACGGAATAGTCTTCCTTCTCATAATCCGCTCTTGACGATCCAAAATCGCCTCGGCTTGTTCCTCACAAGTAAGATCCTCCCGAATCTTATCGAACGGATATTGCACCACGTGCAATGGATGATAATGATAACTCCTCAACACTGACACATGGAACACATTGTGCACATGAGCTAGCTGTGGAGGCAAAGCTAACCAATATGCAACCTCACCAACCCTCTCCAGAATCTCAAATGGTCCAATATAACGTCGACTAAGCTTCCCTTTCAACCCAAATCGCCGAATGCCCTTCCAAGGAGAAACTTTTAGAAATACATGCTCACCAGGTTCAAACTCTAAAGTCCTCCTATGCTTATCAGCATAACTCTTCTGCCATGATCGAGCCGACTTTAATTTCTCCTTAGCCACCGCTACCTTTTCCGTAGTGATCTGAACTAACTCAGGTCCTTCTATGGCCCTTTCGCCAACCTCATCCCAACAAGTTGGTGCCCGACATTTTCTACCATACAATACCTCAAAAGGAGCCATCCCAATACTTACATGCCAACTATTGTTGTAAGCAAACTCAACTAAGCTCAAGTAATCATCCCAATTACCCGACCACTCAAGTGCACAAGACCTCAACATGTCCTCCAACGTCTGAATAGTCCGCTCGGATTGCCCATCAGTTTGCGGATGAAAAGAAGTACTGAAGTTGAGCCGAGTACCCCAAGCTCGTTGAAACCCTTTCCAAAATCTTGAAGTGAACCGTGGGTCCCGATCTGAAACAATAGACACCGGAGTACCATGAAGTCTAACAATCTCCTGCTGAAAGATATGTGCTAACCTATCCACCGAGTAACCCTCATGGATAGCCAAAAAGTGTGCCGATTTGGTCAACCGGTCCACCACCACCCATATGGCATCATTCTTCCTGAAAGTCTTCGGCAAACCCGTCACAAAATCCATCGTGATATCCTCCCACTTCCACACTGGAATGTCTAACTGTTGCAACAACCCACTAGCTCGTTGATGTTCTATCTTCACTTGTTGACAAGTGAGGCACTTCCCAACATATTCAGCCACGTCTCGTTTCATCCCATTCCACCAAAAATTCTTCTTCAAATCTCTATACATCTTCGTAGAACCTGGATGAATTGAAAATGGCGAACTATGAGCCTCAGCCAGTATAGCCTCTCGAATGATTGGATCTGACGGTACACACAACCGCTCACCCAACCAAATCACACCATGGTCATCAATACGAAACTCGGACTGCTTGCCCTCCTCTAAATTCTGCGTCATACTCCACAACTCCCCATCTTCCTTTTGAGCTTCTTTGACCCGCGAGATAAGAGAGGGCTCCACTCTCATACCCGCCAAATGCCCATCTGAATCTCGTACATACAACTCCAACTCGATCCGCTCCATATCTGAAATAAGCTGAGGTTGCGTAATAAGGGCTGCAACACTTCCTGAACTCTTTCGGCTAAGAGCATCTGCAACCACATTTGCTTTCCCCGGGTGATACTGAATCCTCGCATCATAATCTTTTAGTAGTTCCAACCAACGCCTCTGCCTCATATTGAGCTCCTTTTGAGTGAAAATGTATTTAAGACTTTTGTGATCGGTGAAGATATCACAAGTCTCTCCATACAAATAATGCCTCCAAATCTTTAAAGCAAAGATCACCGCTGCCAACTCCAAATCATGTGTGGGGTAATTCACCTCGTAAGGTTTAAGCTGCCTAGAAGCATAAGCAATCACCTTATCGTGTTGCATCAAAACACACCCCAAGCCCTTCTTAGAAGCATCACTATAAATCTGATAGCCTCCTGTCCCCGACGGCAATGCAAGTATAGGAGCTGACATAAGTCGTTTCTTCAACTCCTCGAAACTCTTCTCCCGCTCTTCATTCCACATAAACTTCACGCCTTTTCTCATCAACTGCGTCAATGGTAAGGCAAGCAAGGAAAACCCTTCCACAAACCGCCTATAATACCCTGCCAAACCCAAGAAACTCCTAATCTCCGTCACTGTAGTAGGTCTTGGCCATTTAGTGATAGCCTCAACCTTCGCAGGATCCACCTTAATGCCTTCAGCAGAAACAACGTGGCCCAAAAATACAACCTGCTCCAACCAAAACTCGCATTTAGAGAATTTAGCATACAACTTCTCTTTCTGCAAAATTCCTAACACTGTGCGAAGATGCTCCTCGTGCTCTTCCTTAGACTTAGAGTAAACCAAAATGTCATCAATAAAGACAATGACAAATTGGTACAGGTACTCCCTGAACACCCGATTCATTAAATCCATAAACACCGCCGGAGCGTTAGTCACACCGAATGGCATCACCAGAAACTCGTAATGCCCATACCGAGTACGAAAAGCCGTCTTAGGGATATCCTCATCCCTCACTCTCAACTGATGATAGCCCGATCTCAAGTCTATCTTTGAAAAATATTTCGCCCCCTGAAGTTGGTCAAACAAGTCATCAATCCTCGGCAATGGATACCGATTCCTGATGGTAATCTTGTTCAACTCCCTGTAGTCTATACACAGTCTCATAGACCCATCCTTCTTCTTAACAAACAAGACCGGAGCACCCCATGGCGAAACACTCGGGCGAATCACACCACGATCTAACAATTCCTGCAACTGTTCCTTTAACTCTTGCAACTCCAACGGTGCCATCCGATACGGCGCCTTAGAGATAGGCTCCGCACCAGGAACAAGCTCAATAGCAAACTCCACTTCTCGCTGCGGTGGCAACCCTGATAACTCCTCAGGAAACACATCGGGAAAGTCACGAACAATAGGAACATCCTCAATACGAGACTCACCCTTAGAGGTATCCTTCACAAATGCTAAATACCCCTCACAACCCTTTGCTACCAACTTTCCAGCCTTCAAAGCTGAAATCAACTTCAACACCCTACTCGGCTGAGAACCCTGAAACACGAATTCTGGAGACTTCACATCTCCGAATATAACCTTCTTCGCCTGACAATCGATAGTGGCTTGGTGTTTATCCAACCAGTCCATCCCAAGAATGACATCAAAATCGTGCATACACATCGGAAGAAGATTAACTCTACGAACCCTATCCCCAAAACTGATCGGACACCCTCTATACAAATTAGAAATAACAACTGAAGTCCCCATCGGGGTAGCAATAGACATAACAGAATTTAAAGACTGAGATGGCACACCCAGGTGCCGAACAAAAGACTGAGCAACAACAGAATGAGTAGAACCCGTATCAAACAAAATAGACGCCTCACGATTTCCAACTAAAAGAGTACCAGAAACAGTACCTGGTGCGCCCGCCGCCTGGTTATACGTCAAAGCAAACACTCGACCACCCTGACGCTGACCTCCATTGCCACCATTATTACCACCTCCACCATTTCCGCGTGGCCGGTACAATCCCTAGCAATGTGACCCATCTGTCCACACAAAAAGCATGCACCAGTGAGTCTGTGACACTGCCTCCCCGGATGAATAGCCCCACAAATAGCACAAGGAGCTATCGGAATAAGATTCGGGTTACCCCCACCAGCTGGTCCCGGATAACGACCCTGATTTTGCCCATGCGGACGATTATGCCCCTGCTGACGATTCTGTCCATACCAAGGTAGCTGAAGCTGACGATTTTGCCCCTGTTGAGGCATCTGCTGATAGCCCCTGTTCTGATTCTGGCCACGCCACTGCCCCTGCTGAACACCACGATTTCTGTTCCACTGACCACCTTGATTTCTCCCATGCTGACTCGAAGCTTGACCCTGCTGGTCCTCTCTGTCCCTCTTCCGACTCCCTTCCGGTTTGGAAGTCCGAAAGTCCTGCCGCTCCATCTCAATGTTCTTGGCCGCATTAGCCACCGCCGATACATCCGTAAACTTGGTGTTAATGAGATGTTGGCGATACCTATAATGAATCCGCCACTTGAACTTCTCTGCATGTTCTGCTGTGGTCCCTGCTGAGGTTCCAGCAAATCCTGCCAACCTGGTGAACCTGGTCATGAAATCCGTGATGGACTCATCATCTTTCTGCCGAATAGACAGATAATCTCTAGCATAGGCCTCTTTATCAGCAGCTGGAAAGTACTGCTGATAAAAGACCTCACAAAACTCTGTCCAATGAAGTGTCTCCACGTACCCATCACCCTTGGTTGTCTTCAGTGCTTTCCACCACCTTTATGCATCCCCTTCCAGCTTGTAGGCAGCAAGTAATACTCTCTGATTATCCGAGCACCCCAACACATCAAATATTTTCTCTAGGTGAGCAATCCAATTCTCTGCATCAATTGGAGTTGGAGCTGAACTAAATGACTGTGGTTTCTGCTTCTGAAACCTCTCCAACCACACATACATTGGAACCACCTACTGATCAAGGCCATCCACATTTCCTTCCTCTTCGTTTGTTTGTGGACCATTATTTCTCGAGTGCCCCTGGTCAGGAATTTCTGGTGGCGGCTGCTGCATTGCATGTACAACCTGCGCCACTAACTGAGGTAACGCCTGATTCACAGCCTGATTCACCAAGGTAGCCAACTGAGCATTAATCTGATCATTAGGCTGCTCATTGGACCGACCTTCACCTCTTCCCCTGTTGTTACCTCGCCTCCCAGCAACTCTAGCTGATCTTCGAGCCATCTAAGAAAGAGATCACGAATATAAACAAAGCAGATTAGAGACAATTTCGAATATGGCTGATATGATAGCTGAACAGAAAATCAATCAGAACAAAAATCTAACCCAGAAGTCTACCCATAACTCACAGGTCAAACCTAAATAGGTTTTCTACAAGAAAGAACCTAGCTCTGATACCAACTCTGTAACACCCCCTTTCCAAAATAGAAAGAGAGGTTACTCAAAACGTAACAAAACTGATGAGTTTAATAGCAAGGCTCAAAGCCCCAAAAGAATAGTCTTAATAACTAATAAATACCACAAGTCACCCATAATAAATCTCAAATTGTCTCAAACCACAATCTAAAATAATTATTACAATTCCAAGTAACTGACACATCAAGTCTAAACAGAATATTTCTAAATCATTGGAATGAATGGAGTTCTCATCACACTTGCCCTTGATCCCCCTGATTACCTGCCGGAAGAAAAACACAGCATGAGCCAAATGCCCAGTACGGATATAGAATACAAATAATTAACTCAATTAAATGAAATGAAATGAAACGAACTGAAACGAAACGAACAAAACTAACACAATGAAATGATAGGCTGAATCAAATGGCTGGGTGTTATTTCATACCGAGCTCAGAATATAGTAATATACCTTGCCACACAGGCAAGTCAAATAATGCCACATAGGCAATCAAAATAATGCCACACAGGCAATCACACATCGGACTGCGCAATCCAGATGCGTGCAAAATCGGAAGGTGTGTTTGGCACAAACATCACCAATCCGCAGAACAGAACAGAACAGAAACTAGGGTCGACCCATACGCCTCCCACAACATAACACCAAATGGCCAACTCCCACCGGAGTACAAAACGGAGACGCCGTGGACTGATCACACCGCCACGGAAGGTGTCATGCCTCGGTGCCAAGAGGACATGCCTGTGGTACCCTCACAGGTGGTTATAGCTCAGGTATACCCTACGGTATATTCTAACAAAATATAATGTCACAACACATGCGACAAAATATCAACACGAAGGGGTTCTAACATGTACATGTTAAATCGAACGAATCGTCAACACAAGTCTCTAAAATATACTAACATGTACATCACTATAAATATAAAAATAAAATTTAGACATGACACACTAGTCTAAAGAGTACAAATAGGAGTTCTAATATAAATGCCAAAATAAACTATCATAATAAATTGACACGAAATAATTGTGAGAGGCAATACTAAATTTCGAACGAATAACAAAACGAACAAATTCAAATTAAAAATAAAAGAGTCGCTGAAAAAGTACGGAATCCGTACCTGGAATCGATAATGCAATACCCAAATTAAATTCCAAATTTAACTCGTTAATTTTCCTCCGTTCGATCTAATAAAAATAATAATAATACAATTATAAGTTACCTAATAATTATAATTTATACTAATATGAAATTAATTCTCCAATTAAATTAATTTTACAAAATAACCCTAATTAAATTATAATTTAAATTCTAATCATTTTTTTTTGTATTACTTTAACAAATCAAAAACTTTAAGATTTTATATATATATAATAAATATCATTTATTCCATAATGGCCATACTGACACAATTATACATGTACGCAGCCTTGATACTAACCCTGGTTTTAAATCATGATCTGCTTCTCTTTTTTTTTTAATATATATATATAATAATAATATACGGATTACTGCTCAAAGTTAACCTCTTCTAATTTTCTCTCTTTATATATAGTATACATCAATACGCAAATCATTGTTAACGAATTTTTTTTTTTTTTTTTTTACCGATCATTACATGATAAAATCCAATACCCAAAAGTCATGATATATATAAAACCAAAAAGAAAGAAAGAAAGATACCTTTTTTTTTTCTAGATCAATGGTATGAAAATCACTCTTTTTCCTTCTCTCCCTGAGCGGCAGCCTCCTCCCTCTTCTTTCTTTTATCAGACAAATAAGTAGCGTACAATGTATAGGGTTTTAAGTTTTTATTTATTTATTATTATTATTAAGAATTCTTTTTAAATTTTAAAATGATTTAAAATTAGCCAAATACCAATTAGACCCAAGTAGTTTAAAAGCCCAAATTAATGTCTCTTACATATTTTAGTCCACAAAACTTAAATACAATTTGACCCAACTAAAAACAAAGTCCAATTAATATGTTTTAAAAATAGATTAATTTTTATTATTATTTTTCAGGTATTACATTCGGACTCCCGGACCTGATCAAAAACGGATCAATTTTTTTTTTTTTGCTTTTTTTTTAAAACAACTAAAAAAAATATTTAATATTTTATGGAACTGAAATTTTTTCATAATATAATATTTTGGGTGTGATTAGAATACTTATACCAAAAAATGGTGGTACAGTCTGCACAGACTGTACATATATGTTTTGTTATACGTACCAAAATCACACCCAAAACACTTTATTATGAAAAAATTCAATTTCATAATTTTTTATTTATTTTTTTTAGTTGTTTTAAAAAAAACAAAAATTAAAAAAAAATCTGAACATTATATCCGTCCGGACTAGATCCTGTCCCATGTGATTTATTAGATTAAAATTGGAAGAATTTTAATCGTTGATGTGCTTTCTTAAATTAAAGATTCAAAATGGATTGTGTTTTATTATATGGATTTTTTTGGGTACTCCTATTAGTGAACCAACATTAAATATTGAACAGGACAAACCGTAATATGCGAGCCGGGAGCGAGTTTAGATCTCTAATCAAAGCTTCGCGGATCAGATCCTACGGCCATATTTTGGAAAGGATAAGACCGTTAGGCGTTAAAAGGCATGTGTTATATTATATACAGTCTCTATATTCTCTCCCATTTGAATTTCATCTGAGAGAGTAAAATATTTAAATTTCAATTCTCTCTGTCTGAAGTAGCGGCTGAACTCAATTCTTACCATTTAAATTTCAATTCTCTCTGTTTGAATTTCATAGCAGCGGAGATTGAAGAACGAAGGAGCTTCGATGTGTTCTGTAATTGATTCGAGACCAATAGTTCAACAAATCAGAGGTTCGGTTTTAATTGCGTGATCTTTGATTTCTTTTGATTCTTAATTTTGATTTCAAGAGAAAGTAATTCATTTGAATATTTTTTTCTATGTGGAGTTTGTTGGATTTCTCTTGCATTCTAGAGTTCTTCATCTTGTATTGGATCTTCGATCTGTTTTGATTATAAAACAATTACATCTTCTCCATCCATATTGTGCTCTGTAAACCCTAGTTTTTGGTGTTTATTGATTCTTAATTTTGATTTCAAGAGAAGTATTTCATTTGAATATTCGTTCGGTTTTTCTTGCGTTCTAGGGTTCTTTAAATTCTTTTACCTCTATTTTATTTATTGTTTATAGTGATTATTAGGTCTTCTATTCCTTTTGATTATTCTATACTTATATCTTTTTTATCCATGTGTGTTCTGCGAACCTTATTTTTTGGTCTATATTGATGCTTAAATTTTGATATCAAGAGACTGTAATTCAAGTCAATGTTTTCTTCCATGTGGAGTTAGTTTTATTATTGTCTGGTTGTATATTCTTTTACATATTTTTTAATTTAATTTTTGTAATGATGTCATATTGGGTCTTTGATTTCTTTTAATTATTCTGCAATTACGTTTTCTGTGTCCATTTAGTGTTCTGTAAACCCTTGTTTTTGGTGTATGCTGCTGCTTAAAATTTTGATATCAAGAGAAAGTAATCCTCTTGAATATTTTCTTCTCTGTGGAGTTTGTTTTTTGAATAGCTGGTTGTATCTTGGTCTAGATTTGCTGGTTTGTTACACCCTTATTTTATTCAATCCAGGTTGTGTTCTTTGGGTTTTTCCTTTTCTGTGGAGTCTGCTTTGATAAGTATACTGAAAATTTTCATATCTCGATTTTTATTTGTGGTTCCTTCTTTGGGTTGTTTCTATTCTATAAATGATGTGTTACTTAAATTCTTGTTTAGCTGAATTGAAAGTTTTTGATATCCAAAATAAAGCAAGTTATTTGAAATTTTTTCCTGATCACAAGGTTTATTCTCTCTCTGACTATATATATACTCCATATATACGTGTTTGTGTCTCTGTCTGTGTGTTTGATTTTTTTCCCCTGCTGAATAGGAAAGAATTGATTCCTGTAGTCAATTTCTTAATTGATGTGGTGTAATGGTGATGGAATAATGTTCATTTTTATTCCTGGTTATGATGGCATCTCTGAAGCAGGACACATCAGGTGGCTCTAACTAAAAAGTAGCCTTATTGTGATAAAGTCTAAAGAACGGGTTCGTTATAAGGGATATTTTATTCAATCCATGTTGTGTGCTTTGAGTTTTTCCTTTTTTGTGGAGCCTGGTTTAAGTTTTAATACTTGTCTACTGTAAATTTTCATATCTTGGTTTTAATTTGTGGGTTCCTTGTATGGGTTGTTTCTATTCTTTACTTGAGGTGTTCTTTAAATTCTTGGTTTTGCTGTATTCATACTTAATTTTTGATATCCAAATTAAAGTGAGTAATTTGAAATTTTTTTCTGATCACAAGGTTGATTCTCTGTGTGTCAGTGTGTGTTTCTGAAGTAAAATATTGAATTCCTGTGATTAATTTTCTAATTGGCGTGGTGTAACAGTGATGGAATGTTCATTTTTATTCCTGTTTACATTGGCATATTTGAAGCATGATATATCAGGTGGTTTAAATCTAACTAGTACATAAGCTTATATCATTACTATAACAAAAACAAAGAAAACCAAAGTTGAAGTCACTACGTTGAGTCGTTATGGAATTGTTTGTCTTGAATAAAAGTATTAAAGTTTGCTAGTTGCAACTCTCTCAACCATGGCCAGTAAAAAGGCTGCTGCACAAGCCTTCTTTGTTTATGTCATGAAGTTGTTGTTTTTTTCACCTTATTGTGATCATGTAGAAAGAGACGGCATTAAAAACTATATATTTACTTTCCTTGGCCCAATTGGATTTTTAACAAAGCAAAATTGCAGAACATTAATATATTTTTACACCATTTTTTTTCAGGGTGTGCATATTGAAGATGCGGGAAGTATATTGATTTTAGCAAGAAATTGCAGAACTACAAACTTGTTGAGATCAAGAAAATTTATTACAGGTGATTTATTAGGCGTTTCTCTCTGCTTTCTCCTCCCCTTTTGTACTTTTCAACAGTTATTTAACATTTGTGAAAAATAGTTCAGTGCACTCAAAGTTGACAAGCTTTTGCAAATTCTATAACTATTATCTTTCGGTACAAATATGTGATAATTATAATTTCTTGTGAAACAACTAATGGTTCAACTCGTAATTACCCTCGGTACATACTTAGGCAATCAAAGTTTTAGCATAGTATGAATACTAGAGCTTATATGTGAGGTATTAGTATTGATTATTGAATCTAATAATTCTCTTCTTTTATTGACTTTTTAATATTATTTCATGCATTTTGATGGATCACTATTTCTCTAGTAGATCTTGAAGACTACAAGTCTACAGTTTGATATTAAAAAGTTGATAGACAAGTATTGTTTTTAACTGTCCGATGCAGACGTATTGTACTATTTGGAGAAAAACTAAAATGAATGTGAACTAGTATGCTGATCAATGATAAGATTGTGGGTTGCTGAACTTAATATGTTGTTCAAGTGTTCGATATTTCTCTGCTTGATTTGTTGATTGATATAGATTTCATATACCCTATGTGTGACCCATTGCCGTCTGACTTACCATCTCTCTCTCTCCCTTTGCCTCCACAATGCAAGTGTCTGTGTGCACGCACATGTTTTTATTTATCAATTATGTGTGTTTCAAATGATATTCAGTACTGTTCGGGAGTTTTGGCAAATATCCGTCCCTTGGTACCAAGTTCTTGAAGCCAAATAATCATTTCATGATCATTGATTTTGTGTGGAGTTGATGAATAAACCATTCGTTTCTCAATAATGTTTTGGTGACGAAATATTGGATATAAAATGATGTGTATGATGGTATTTGATTATAACCATGGGACCCATTTATTTATGGTGGAACATCAACTAATTATAATTAGACGCATCATTTTTGTATCCAATTTTTTGTACCTATCTTTTGTCATCACCATAGAACTAGAAACAACTAGCAGCCAGGATGTAGAAGTAACATATGTATATCATCTTCATAGATTACGCAGTTTACTGAAATAGCTCTCTGAGTATATAGTATAAACATGTTTACTATTTATTTTGTATAGTAAGCCATTTCATTTTGTGAGTTAATTGACTTGTCAGCGTGTATGGCCTTTAAGAGGAGTTTTATTTAAGCTTATGCTTTGAATTTATTAATTCATTTTATCATAATTGGCAAACAGATATTTGGTTGGAAATTTGAAAGTTTAGAGGTTAATTTGACGAATTAAGCAAATTAACTGTCTCCCTCTCTCTATGACTCTCTCTCCCCTCCCTTTCTTTCTCACACACAAAGAGACGTTGTATGACTTTTAGTCAATCCATCGAAAAACTTTATTAACTTTGTTCGTCGCTTATAAACTTTATATGTATTCTTTAAAAAGGTTGTCAATTTAGTAGTATGGTATAAAAGAATGAAATTGAAATAATCAACTTTTTTTGTGAGAAAAAAAGAATTAAGGGTAAATTTCACATGACCACCTAAGGTTCACCAATTTCTCACACGACCAGCTGTAGTCTAGAAAGCTACACTTACACTTGAGGTTTTGAGGTGAAGTTAAAAAGTGCCTTCTGTGTTAACTCCGTGATGTTAAATGGCTAAAGACAAATTTGTCTTTCATATATAAAGTATAGAATTCAGGCTTTGAGGCTAATTTGTGTCGTTTGAGCTTAGGGTTTGTAGAGAGCGAAATAGAGCGAGAAATATGTAGTGATTTAGGGTTTTTCTTGAAATCTTCTCGATCTTGAGTGGAATGGATGGCGATTTATAAGGGGCTTTTATAGTTATTGACTCGATTAATCGTGATTTGGTGCTAAAAATTGGTTCTTGGAGCTGAGGAGTCATTCATAGTAGGAGGTTTAAGCAGCTGCAGATTGAGGTAATCTTTTGTCTAGTTGTTAGACACTTTTTGTTGTTTTTTTCTTTACTTTATGTACTATAATATGATGATATGATTGTGATTGGAGTTTTGGTGGAGTTTATTTATGCATGCAGTGTTTTGAACCACTTTTTGTAGTAGAATATTTACTTTATTTTTGGTATTTGTGTATCATAGCTTTATTATATGCTATAACGTGGTTGTGTTTGGATTTTTGTAAAGTGTCTATATGTATGTATGTATGCAGTGTTTTTTCCCCCTTTTGTAGTAGTATAATTGTCTAATTTATTTGGGGATTGTGTAATATGATGGATTTGGTGGTTGAGTTTTGTCCCTACATGTGATAAGAGTAATTTAATGTCCCATTTCTTTAAGCATCTATCCCCACTTGTTTGGTCTACTCTGTAATAATATATGTTCTTTTGGCATGGTCAATTTTTTATGTCCCACTTGTTTTGGTCCCCTATAATTTGATTTTGTTTATCAAGAAATATGTCTTATTCAAACCTTTCTCCCTCATCTTTTTAATGCAAAATGTTTGTGAGAATAATATTTTATTATGGTGGGACTTTTGTTCAAGAACCAGTAATTGAATATGTAGGGTGTAGTGTTGAAGAGCAAACCAGTTTCAAAGAAGTTAGCATCCAAGGGCAGATTGGTTTCACCAAAGAAGGCAGGGAGGGGGGTGTAAGGCTTTGACTTTGCCTTGGGTTATTTCAGTTTATGTTTTTTGATACTTTGGTATTATGTAGATGTTCACTAGTGCTTGTCTATTTTTGGCACAGTTTCTTGTTTTTGGTATAGTTGGTATGTTTGGCCAGTTTAGTATCTTGGTACAGTTTGATATGGCCAAACATTTGATATATTCAGTCTTGAGATTATTATTGGTACAGTTTGGTATAGTTGGTATTGTTGGTAGTAGGTGTATTTTTTGGCCAGTTGTTAAATTTGGTTAATTGAATGAAGTCTTTGTTACGTAAAAGTCTTGGCCAGTTGGTATTTTTGGTGAAGTTTTTGGCCAAACATTTGATAGGTAAATTCTTGGTTAATTGAATGAAGTTAATGAATGAATTGATGTTGTTCATTTGAGATGCCAGTTAATGGTATCTTCTTTTGTCTCTCTAATTAGATGTTATTTATTTGCCTTGGTCAATTCTTTTTCATTTTCAGTTGTGCACAAGTTGAAACTTGAAGACTATATAATATAACATTAGGATTCCATTTAATTGAATTGAGAACATTACAGATTCCATTACACGTTACAAACTTTCATTTCTTACTACTAAAAGACATCTTGAATGACATGAGATATAACACAAGTCCAACAATCATTATTATCTTCACATAGCTTTCAACAATCATCATCCTAGCAGGTAGATTATTATGCTCAGGACACTTGCATGCTGTTCCCCTCACCACTGTCCCCATTCCCTCGTTGTGTTCATTAATGCCAGTCATTGTCCCACTTGAGGTTGTTGTAAAAGGCAAGTACCATGTCCAAAAGTCACAGTCATCACATATAAAATACAACTTTGCCCTACGATGGTTTGTTCGAGTCGACAATTCTTATCAGATGCCTTCTTTTCACATCTACATACTCTAGGTATGTAGCGAAAGACATGACTCCTAATTCACATAAACAAGAGAAAGAAGGGATGAGGCATTTTAGCAAACACCTTAAGGGCAACTTTTAAATTGGATAACAACAATAAATTTATGAAAATAAAGTAAAGCTAGAGAAGAAATTAGTTGATCTTCATACCTTGTGAATATGATGAATTAACATCCTTGATCAAAGCTAGAGAGAAGTTACAAATGTTCTAGGGTAGAAAAGAGCTCCCAAGGGTGAACAAATGTAAGGAAGTGGGACTTATAGCCAATGTATATGATGGGGGTATATTGGACAATTTCTCACCTCATTTGACTGTTAGAACTATGCATCACACTCTTTAGGCGAGTTGCCAGCACGCACAGTTAGTTTAGAAGGAAAATGTAACTTTTTCACTTCACCTCAAAATCTCAGCTGTTTAAGTGTAGCTTTCTGGACTATAGGTGGTCATGTGGGAAATTGGTGAAACCTCTGGTGGTCACGTGAAATTTACCCAAGAATTAACACTTAGAACTCTCTTTTTTTGGTACAAAAGGAGTAATATAATTGGTTATATGTCCACAGCTTCTCCTATTTTGGTTGATGGTGTTATTGGCGGCTCCACTAGTGGGTATTGGTCAGAAATCAATACTCCCACCCAATTTTTACATATACACATACACAGTACATGAATAGATGATTCAAAATTGCAAAAGTTGTATACTTTTGTCAGTTATCATTCACTTGGTGAGTGAATTCAAGTGAAACGTTTATTTACAGGGAGCCAAACATCCTATTTTTAAGTATACTTTTAATTTTAATTCCTCTTCTTTTATTTTTGTCTTTTCCTTTATTTTTTTGCAACTTTCTCTAGTAAGTAAAGTATCTATTATGTCGTTTCAGCTTTTACTTTTCATATTTAAGCATCATTTTGTTTAAAAATAAAAAATATTATTATCTAATATTCTATTTTGCTGGTTAGTGCCATTATCTATCAAGTTTCAAATTTCCTAGAAACTATTAGTTCATTAAACTAGTGATCAGCATACTTGATCCCGATTGTTGAATTAGTGATTGAGGCTTTGATAAGTTGAAATGTTTATAAACTTAGTGTTAGTTACATTCCAGATCATTAGGCTTGTAGTCATATTACCTTGTTATAACATTGCATCCTTTTGGTTTTCCACAGTTTCACTTGCATTAATTTTTCCTTATAGGTAGACTCAATGCTGTCCCATGTCATTATTTTGTTAGTTTTCACAGACCCAGGTCTATACATTTTAACAGAAAATCTGATGTAATACCTTTGTTTATGTCACGAGTTGTTTTGAGACATTGGCACTTTCTAGTTCTAGTCCTGTTTACTGCTAATTTGAAGAATGTAGATATTTTCTGGATTTCAAACTTCATATAAGTAGTTTTGAACTTGTGATTTTTGATGCATTTGGATCCGTTGAGGATATCATGAAAGTGGAAGCAACTTTGAAAGAGGGTGGGGGGCATAGTGCTGAAATGTACTGAAATTTCTAATCCAATTCTGATCCTAGTAGTGTCTTACTTCTGCATGGTACGTGTTATATGGGTAGCCATTGTTTCTTTGTCTTAAAGTTGCAATCTTTATTTTTTCCTCGTAGATACTACATTGACCTAATCTACTGGTAGATATGTAAGCTTCGTTCTACACATTAGATATAAATTTTAGCATTAAATTTTTTTGATAAGTAATAAATTTCATCATTATTTTCATTGTCTCTATCATCATCTTTCTTTCTTCTTCTTGTTGTGCTTTTTTCCCCCTTGCAAATTTTAGTTCATGGATTTGAACCGTTGGCACTGGAAAGTTCTACTTTCTAGTTCAGTCTAGTTTGAAGAATATCTAGATTTTGCTTTATTAATATCTGGTTGTATCTTGGTTTTCATTTGCTGGTTTGTTATAAGGGTTATTCTATTCAATGTGTTGTGTTCTTTATGTTTTTCCTTTTCTGTGTAGTCTGTTTTTAATACTTATCTACAGAATTTTCATATCTTGGTTTTATGTGTGGTTCCTTGTATGGGTTGTTTCTATTTCTATACATGATGTGTTCTTTAAATTCTTGTTTTTGCTGAATTGACGCTTATTTTCTGATATTCAAATAGTAAGGGTTATTTGAAATTTTTTCGTTACCTGTGTATTTATTTTTCCAAAATATAATATTGATTTCCTGTAGTTAATTTTCTAATTGGTGTGTTGTAACGGTAATTTAATATTTGTTTTTGTTCCTGTAGTTAACATTTTTTGAAGCAGGGCATAACAGTGGTTTGACAACTAAAAAGTTCAAATAAATTAATTGAAGTCAATTTGTATTATTACTATCAGGACAACAAAGAAATTAAAAGTTGAAGGCACTATGTTGAGTGGGAGTCTAGGGAACTTTGGAAAGTAGAATTGTTTGTTTCTCCTTCGTTTATATCATGAATGTCTTTTTTCCCCTTGTTATGGCAATGTAGAAAGAGAGGGTATTAAAAAGTATATATTTGCTTTCCTTGGCCCAATTTATAGGAATTCCAATAAAGCAGAACTGCAGAACACTAAGATATTTTGATGCACCATTTTTTTCAGTCATTCAACAATCTTTACTCATTTAGGGGTGTGCATATTGAAGAGGTTATATATTGATTTTAGCAAGAAATATCAGAACAACAAACTTGTTGAGGCCAATTTTTTTTATTACATGTGTGTTCTTATGCGCTTCATTCTACTCTGTTTTCTTTCCTCTTGTACTTCACCAACAGTTACTTTACATTTTTAAAACAATATCAGTGTACTCTAAGTTGAGAAGCTTTTTCAAATTCTACAACTATTGCTTTCTGTACCTATGTAAGAATTATAATTTCATGTGAATTATTAGCTTTTTGTACATATGTGAGATAATTATAATTTCATGTGAAATAAATAATGGTTCAATTCTTAATTTCCCTTGGTGCATACTTAAGCACTCTAGATTTCAGCCAAGAATGAGCTTGCATTTCCCAGGTCCTAATATTAGAGCTTACATGTGAGGTACTATTAGAATAATAGTTCTGTTCTTTTATTGATTTTTTAATATTGTTTATGCATAGTATTCATTTTTAATTTTGTTGAATTATTATTTTTCCTAGTAAACCTTAGAGACTAAAGTCTACTTGTAAAAAGTCAATCAAAAAGCTATGTTACATAGACTTGGATGGAGTGTTCGGTTGGATACAATATTTTTTGTAGAATTCGACATTGGTATTCCTCATTTTTTCTGACTTTTAACACTAAAATATAAAGTGTCCAGTACCCATATATCCTTGTCCGTGTGTCGAATATTGGGCACGGGTACTTTAGGGAAATATTTTAGGGCAAAGTAGAGACTCCATGTAACATAGTCGAAAAGTATTGTCTTGTCTAGAAGTATTGCCTTTACTGTCCTATGCAAACCATAGTAGTATTTGGAGAAATATTAAATATGGATGTGAGCAATATATGATGATCAATGATGAGATTTTTTAGGTTATTGAAGTTGCTATGATTTTTAAATATTCAATATTTCTTTGTAGATGCTTTATTTGTTAGATTGCAACTCTCTCTAACCATGGCCAGTAAAAAATTGCACTGCTTTCTCCTTCGTTTATGTCATGTCATGAATATTTTTATTATATGGTAATGTAGAAAGAGGGAGTATTAAAAAGTACATCTTTTCTTTCCTCGACCCAATTTATTGGAATTCTAAAAAAGTAGAACTGCAGAACACTAAGATATTTTGATGCACCGCTTTTTTCAATCATTCAAACAATCTCTGCTCATTTAGGGTGTGCACATTTAAGATGCTATATTTTGATTTTAGCAAGAAATATCAAAACAACAAACTTGTTAAGGCCAAGAAAAATTATTACAAGTGAGTTCTTATGTGCTTCTTTCTTTCTGCTCTGTCTTCTTTCACCAACAGTTGCTTAACATTTTTAAAACAATATCAGTGTACTCTTAGTTGAGAATCTTTACAAATTCTACAATTATTTACTTTCTGTACACTATGTAACATAACTATAATTTCTTGTGAAATATTAACTTTTTCTACATATGTGAGATAATTATAATTTTATGTGAAACAAACAATGGTTCAATTCTTAATTTTTCTTGGTGCATACTTAAGCATTCTAAGATTCTAGCCTAGAATGAGCTTGCATGAACCAGGCCCTAGTATATGTGAGGTCTTAGTGTTGAACATAATAGTTTTGGCCTTTTATTGATTTTTTAATATTCTTTATGCATAGTATACACTTTTAATTTTGTTGAATTATTATTTTTCCTAGTAGACCTTATAGACTAAAGTTTATTAGTAAAAAGTTGATCGAAAAACTATGTTACACGGACTTGGATGGAGTGTATGGTTGGACACAGTATTTTGTAGAATCCA
Source organism: Panax japonicus (assembly GCA_020205505.1). NCBI lineage: Eukaryota > Viridiplantae > Streptophyta > Magnoliopsida > Apiales > Araliaceae > Panax > Panax japonicus. The sequence goes on along the minus strand of CM035104.1, from coordinate 43,420,516 downwards.
ACACGGGTACTTCTCAATTTTCCTAACTTTTAGCACTAAAATGAAGTGTCCAGTACCCATACTCTTGTATGTGTGTCGAGTGTCGGACATGGGTACTTTAAGGTAATACTTTAGGGCAAAGTATAGAGTCTATGTAACAAAGTCGAAAGTATTGTCTTGTCGAAAATTATTGTCTTTATTGTCCTATGCAAACCAAAGTAGTATTTGGAGAAATATTAAAAATGAATGATCAATGATGAAATTTTGTAGGTTATTGAAGTTTCTATGATTTTAAATATTCGATATTTCTTTGTAGCTACTTTATTTGTTGATTGATATAGATTTCATATAATTCGTATATATCCAATTTGTGACGAGTTGCCTTTTGACTTTCCATCTATCTCCCTCTGCCTCCCACAATGCACGTGTGTGTGCAAGCACATGTTTGTATATATCAATTATGTATATTTTAAATGAAATATATGTCCTTTATCACTCAGTTCTTGAAGCTGAACAATCATTTAGTGGTGATTGATTTTGTAGAGTTGATGTGTAAACAATTTTTGTGTAAACTATGCTTTGTCTTTTCGTATTTAAACATCATGTTGTTTAAAACTAAAAATTATTATTATCTTTTCCAGCTTGTGCCATCAACTTTCAAGTTTAAAATTTCCTAGAATGCATAATGGTAGAGACTAGTGTTCAACGTTCTTGATCCCAATTGTTGGGTTAGTGAGGCTCTGATAAGTTGAAAAAAAAAATCATTGGATTAATGTTAGTTACGTTCTGAAGCAATAGGCTTGTAGTCCTATTACCTTGTTATAACATTGCATCCTTTTGGTTCTTTATGGTTTTACCTACATTAATTTTTTCATTATAGGTTGACTCAATGCCTGCCCGTGTCATTTTTCTCTTAGTTTTCACAGGCCTAGGTCTATATATTTTCACAGAATATATGTTTTGTGTCATTGGCACTGGAATGTTCTACTTTCTAGTTTTAGTCTTGTCTTACCGCCAATTTAAAGAATGTGGATATTTTTCGGATTTCAAACCTCATTTTTTGAAAACTTTCGATGTGTTGTGTAATGGCATTGAGAGGTTCGGATTCTCTTGCATTCTAGGGTTCATGTTTTTATTTATCTTTTATAATGCTTTTCATATTGGATTTTCGATTTCTTTTTATTATCTACAATTACATCTTTCTATATCCATGTTGTGTTCTATAAATTCTAGTTTTTGGTGTATATTGATGCTTAAATTTTGATATTAAGAGAAAGTAATTCATTTGATATTTTCTTCTTTGTGGAGTTGGTTTTATTAATATTTGGTCATACCTTGGTTTTGATTTGCGAGTTCGTTATAAGGGCTATTTTATGTGGAGTCTTTTTTAATACTTTTATCTATCGAAAATTTTCATATCTTGATTTTTATTTGTGGGTTCTTAGTATGGGTTGTTTCTATTCTATACATAATGTGTTCTTCAAATTCTTGTTTTGCTATATTAGTACTTAATTTTTGATATCCAAAAGTAAAATAAGTTATTTGAATTTTTTTCCGGATGATAAGGTTCACTCTCTCTCTCTATATATATATATGTGTCTGTCTGTGTTTCTGAGTTTGTTTCTTTTCCCTTTTTTTATCATCGGAAAATATTGATTTCCTATAGTTAATTTCTTAATTGGTGTGGTGTAACGATGATGGAATGTTCATTTATATTCTATGTTGGCATAAGCAAAATATTAAGTGGTTTAGATTTAACTAAAAAGTTCAAGTAAATAAATTGAAGTCAATTTATATAATTACTGTGAGAAAAACAAAGAAACTAAAAGTTAAGTCAACAGTAAACAAAGAAACTAAAAAGTTCAAGTAAATATATTGAGTGGGAGTCTAGGTAACTTAGGAAAGTAGAATTGTTTGTTTCAGTGATGCTTGAATAAAAGTATTAAAGTTTGCTAGATTGTAACTCTCTCACCATGGCCCAATAAAAAGGTTGCATTGACAGGCTTTTTCCTTAGAAACATGTCATGAATATTTTCCGACTTTTTCTCTCTCTTTATTCTGATGATTTAGAAAGAGAGGGTTCATTATAAGTGTTATTTTATTCAATCCATGTAGTGTTTTTGAGTTTTTCCTTTTTGTGGAGTCTGTTTTAATACTTATCTACTGCAAAATTTTGGTATCTTGGTTATTGTTTGTTGGTTCCTTGTTTGGTTGTTTATATTCTATACATTATGTGTTCTTTAAATTCTTGTTTTTGCTGTATTGATACTTACTTTTTGATATCCTAAATTAAGTAAGTTGTTTTATTTTTTGTGTTTCCGAAATAAAATATTGATTTCCTATAGTTAATTTTCTAATTGGTGTGTCGTCATGGTTATTTAATATTCAATTTTATTCCCGTTTATTTTAGTGTTTTTGAAGTAGGAAATATCAGGTGGTTTAGATCTAACTAAAAACTTTACATAAATTAATTGAAGTCAATTTATATCATAACTATCAGAAAAACAAAGAACATAAAAGTTGAAGTCACTATAGGTTGAGTCGGTGTCTAGGGAACTTTGGAAAGTAGAATTGTTTGTTCTAGTGATGCTTAATTAAGTATTAAAGTTTGCAAGATTGCGACTCTCTAACCATAACCATGGCTAGTTAAAAGGTTGCAGTGGTAGGAATCATTCGTTTATGTCATGAATGTGTATTTTTTTTCTTCTAATTATGGCAATATAGAAAGAGGTTAGGGTATTAAAAACTATATATTTACTTTCCTGCCCAATTCATTAGATTTCTAACAAAGTTGTGAACTACAAAAAATTAATATACTGTTAAGAGTATATAATATTATGTCCCACATTGAATATCTTGAGACAATATGTCTAGTATATAATGATTTGGGTCAACTCTTCTCATTGCCCGGTTTTGAGTTGAAGAGCTTGATGTCTTTATATACTAGACTTTGGACCCATTTAATAAATCTAACATGGTATCAGAGCGGGCTATTCGTGGGCCTAATTGAACACTCTTCTTATCCTTCATTCTTACCCACTTGCAACCTATTTCTTAAGGATCAAAGTTACCAATTTCTTAACTAGTACCACTTATCAATTGGGCCAATAGTTGCCTGTGGTTTACTAAATTTCTTCTGGGCTTGTCTTGTGACTAGCTTCTTCTGGACTTACTTATCTTGTGTGGGTCTTCATATTCATCAGGTCCACGTGCAACGCTCAATATATCGGGTTACACGTGAGGGGGAGTGTTATAGTATATAATATCTTGTCCCACGTTGAATATCTTGAGAAAATATGTCTAGTATATAATGACTTGGGTCAACTCTTCTCATTGTCAATTGGTTTTTATTTAGAGTCTGATGTCTTTATATACCAGACTTTGGGACCATTTATAAATCTAACATATATTTTCACGCACCATTTTTTTCAGTCATTCAACAATTTTTGCTCATGTAGGGGTGTGCACATTGAAGATGCTGAAACTAATTGATTTTAGCAAGAAATTGCAGAACATCAAACTTGTTGAGGCCTAGAAAATAATTACAGGTGATTTCTTACGCGCTTCTTTCTGCTCTGTCTTCTTTCGATTTATACTTAAAGAGTTAACATTTTTAAAACATTGTTTAGTGTACTCTAAGTTGAGAAACTTTGCAAATTCTACAACTATTGGCTTTCTGTAAATATGTGAGATAATTATAATTTCCTGTGTAATATTAACTTTCTGTACATATGTGTGATACTTGAAATTTTATGCGAAACAAATAATAGTTCAATTTTTAGTATTATTTTATTTCCACTTCAATTTTGATGAATTATTGTTTTTCTAGTAAACCTTATAGACTAAAGTTTGATATTCAAAAGTTGATCATGATTTCAAATGTTCGATATTTCTCTGTAGCTGTTTTATTTGTTGATTAATATAGTTCATATATCCAATGTGTGACACGTTGCGTTTTGACTTTCCATCTCTCTTCATCTGCCTACCACAATGCGCGTGTGCAAGCACATGTTTGTATATATCAATTTGTTAGATTTATAAAATGGGCCCAAAGTTTAGTATATAAAGATATCTAGCTCTCTAACTTAAAACCAATTGGCTCTAAGAAGAGTTGGCCCAAGTTATTATATACTAGACATATTTTCTCTAGGTATTCAATGTGGGACAAAATATATACTCTAACACCCCCTCACGTGTAACCTGTGTGAGAGTTGCATGTGGACCTAATGAATATGAAGACCCATATAAAATAAGCAAGCCCAGAAGAAGCTAGTAAACATGGGCAATTGTTGGCCCATTGATAAGTGGTACTAGTTAAGAAATGGATAACTTTAACCTTTAAGAAATGGACTGCAAATGAGTAAGAATTAAGGCTAAGAAGAGTGTTTAATTAGGCCCAAGGATATCCCGCTCTGATTCCATGTTACATTTATAAAATGGGCCCAAAGTTTAGTTTATAAAGATATCAATCTCTCTAACTCAAAACCAATTGGCTCTGAGAAGAGTTGGCCCAAGTATTTATATACTAGACATATTTTCTCAAGGTATTTAATGTGGGACAAGATATATACTCTAACACAATTATGTGTATTTTAAATGATCTTCAATATTAGCTTTAGAGTTTTGGCCAATATCCGTCCCTTATCACATAGTTCTTGAAGCCAAATAATCATTTCGTGGTCATTGATTTTTTTGAAGTTGATACGTAAACCATTTTTTTGTGTCCTTTTTGTTTTTTTACTGCAGCTGTTTTTAGTAAGTAAACTATTTGTACGTCCTTTTAGCTTTTTGCCCTTTTGTAATTAAACATTATGTTGATTAAAAATAAAAATTATCGTTGCCTAATTTTCCAGCTAGTGCCAAAAGGCCCATAACTATCAAGTTTCAAATTTCCTAGAATGCACAATGGTTGAGACTAGTGTTCAGCGTACTTGATCCCAATTGGTGGGTTAGTGAGGCTCTGATAAGTTGAAAAGTTCATTGGATTAGTGTTAGTTATGTTTTGGATCAGTAGGCTTGTGCCCTATCTTGTTCTAACATTGCATCCTTATGGTTCTTTACAGTTCCACATGCATTAATGATTTCCTTATAGGTTGGCTCAATACTGTCCCGAGTCATTTTTCTATTAGTTTTTACAGGCCTAGGTGTATATATTTTCACAGAATATATGCTGTAATACCTTTGTTTATGTCACGAGGTTTTGGAATCATCGTATTTTTCACTTGTGATTTTTTTATGTACATTTGGATCCTTTGAGGAAATCATGAAAGTAGAAGGTAACTTTGAAGGAGGGGGGGTGTTATAATGTTGAAATTTTATGAAATTTCTAATCTAGCTTTCATCCCAGTAGTGTCTAACTTCTGCATGATGGTATATGTTATATGGGTAGCCGTTGTTTCCTTGTCTTGAAATTGCAATCTTAACTTTTTTCTTGTAGATACTATAGTCCTGCACATTTGATATATAATACATTAGTTTTTTTGATAAGTAATAAATTTCATCAGTGTTATCACATGGTCTTTATCATCATCTTTCGTTGTTCTTTGAGATTTTGTTTTGCACATTTAATATAAATTTCATGATTAATTTTTTTTGCTTACTATTAAGTCTCTATCATCATCATGTTTCTTTCTTTCTTTCTTCTTCTTGTGCTTTTCCCCCCTGCTACTTTTAGTCCAATGGATTTGAACTGCTAGTTTGAAAATGCAGTTACAAATTTCTTGATTAATTTTTTTCCAAAAAGTAATAAATTTCACTATAATTATCATCATGGTTTTTTCTTCTTTTTGTTGTGCCTTTTTCCTTGCTAATTTTAGTCCAATGGATTTGAACCATTGGCAGAACTTTCCAGTTTCAGGCCCTGTTTTACCGCTGGTTTGTGAAGAATGCAATCATTATCTGGATTTCAAACTTAATATACTTTGTTTTGGACTCATGATTTGAGTGATTTATTTTTGGTTCAAAGACAATAATGTCATGCATTTGAATCTGTGCACGGTATGTTGTGTGTGAGGATGTATATATAAGTAGAGATACAGGGGAAGAGAGACCTAAACAGAAGTACATACGCCAGACTTTTGCTTTGTGGCTATATCAGCTCAAGTCAGATATTTTCCATATGTTCATTTTCTTTTTTTATCTTACATTTTGGAAACTTTTTTACCAACATCTTTAATCAAGTGTATGTAATTTCAGTTTATAAGGTGTAGTTTGTAAGTCGGTATAAATCTCTATTGTTGCATATATGCCATTCATGTATATTAAATTGATGAAGCTTTCGTCTTTTCAGGAGCTTTTGTACACAACTAGCTTACAGGGGTAAAGAAAATACTAAGGTATGTAACAGAATTTGTTTAAATGATTATTTAATATAAGAAAGCATATGCATTCATATCAAGACATTTGTTTATCTGGTGCATCTAATGTTTGCCTGTATGCTGCAGCAGGTTTGACGAGAACTCTTTTTGGACCTGAACACGGAAGCACTACTACACTTGTTTGCTACTCTAAGGTAATAATATATTATCATTCTATAATAGTTTAACTATAATCTTTGCTATAACTACAAAAGAATAAACGAAAAAAGAGGGAAGCAGTAAGAAACTAGTGGAATTTGGATTTCAGAGGTTGGAGTTTTGGGGGTAGGTAAAGGAGAAGGAAAGAGTTATCTTTATAGGTTTTGAAGTTTTAGGTAAGTGGGTATATATATATGTAATATATATTTGCATATATGTTTATATATGTATAATAAGAGTAGTCTGAACTAGACTAATTAAAGAACAATAGTAGCAGCACACCAAAATTATAGCAGCGCAGTGGCTGCTGAACCACAGCAATACACTAGTTACTATGGAATAACCTAAAGCAACAACATGGAGAAACAGGTGATATAGCACATAAGCTTGCCACTAGAACGAAAGAGGCAACAACATAAAA